>MU853764.1:0-558593 GCA_033297225.1 Diplogelasinospora grovesii | reverse complement strand
AAATGCAGGGCGCAATTAAAAGTGGGCTTTTTAGGTACAAAAAGCTACCTTTTCTTTGACTTGATGCATTGGGCGGTGAGGGCGATTTTTGGGGGTTTAGGGTTTTGTATGGGAGCCTACGGTACAGATAGATGGTTCCTACGGTACGGCCAGACGCCCTCAAAATTAAAAAAGCATGGTCCTGCATTCTTACATGCATAAAGGTAAACATTTACTGGACTGTGGCAGTCCAGCAGACTACAGTTTACCGAACTGGAAAATGGCGGTTCGAAAGTGGTTTAAGGATGTGTGTTATGGCTTGCGGCTACATTACCCAAATCAAGGGTAGTTGGAGCCTGGAGGTGAGACCCTGGAACTCTACTGTGTACTTCGTACTCTAGAACAAGCAAGGCCGGATCCGACATCTACCGACACAAACGCCTTAAAACACACCGTCTTGAAGAGGGGCACAGTGGACACCAGGGTCCAACGGTGAAAGTTACAGTTTTGCGAAGGGACCGTTTCGTAACAATACGGCTCTGCTCGGTTTGCTCGGGTAACACCCGGACCCGGTCGGTGGGACGGGATCTTCTTGACCGAGATAGAAAACAAACTCACCGCAGCGCAGAATTCGTGATTGCAAGATTCTATCGTGCAGGTGTTGCACCCGGCACACCCGACGTTTGTGTGTAACAAGTTGACAACGCACACGGAAACGAACGCCCCGTCGGATGTGCAGCGTGATGATGCGTCCCCCACGGAGAGCGTGGACAGTCGGTAGTACTGCGCAAACATCGCTGCTATCGCTTACGGACAAGATTCCTGTCTGCACTGCCCGCAACAATGGCAGTCTGGGGCGCCGGCAGATTTCTGAACAGCGGCAGTCCCGGTTCAGGCAGGTGGTAACCCAACAACGCCCCGCGTCGACCGCGGCCGTTACCGGCGCCGGACATGCCCCACTATCGTCTAAGTGGTTGTGGCGTGTGCCGTCGTTGCCGTCCACCTCGGGGTTCAGCAAGTGTTTCAGCAGCACTTCCAGAACCCTACACTGTTATAGCACATCATCACGAACTGCTGAATCTGATAAGATGGATGATATGGATGAAAGCAACGGACTGACGATCAATATTAATGGCGAGAGGAAGGCGAGGCAGCATAATGCCTGGATCGGCAGCAAGGGAGCTGCGGGGACCGATCTCAGGAGTGAGTCTTTCTCAACTGCGCGCGAGGCGAGGAACAAAGCAAAATGAAAAAACAAAAGCAGGTATAAAAGAAGCTAATACAAAGTAATCAGGTGACACCATGACAACGCCAACACCGTCCATGCTGGCAGCTATCCAGTCATGCACTCTGCTCGACGATGTCTTTCAAGAGGACACCACGACCCAGGAGCTGGAGGCCCACTGCGCCGCATTGTCCGGCAAGGAGGCAGGCCTCTTTGTCCTGTCGGGCACCATGGGCAACCAGTTAGCCCTGCGGTCTCTCCTGACGCAGCCGCCGCATGGCGTCCTGTGCGACTACCGCTCACACATTGTCAAATACGAAGCTGGGGGGTAAGCTTCTTTCTTCTCCCCCGGATATAATTCGCAGCTAATCGTTGCAGTGTCTCGTCACTTACCGGCGCGATGCTCAAAGCAGTCGTGCCGAGCAACGGCATCTACCTCACCCTGGAGGACGTCAAAGCCAATGCTTATCTGGACGACGACGTGCACACGTGCCCGACGCGCGTCATCAGTCTTGAAAACACGTTGAACGGAATGATCATGCCCCTGGACGAAGTTCGTCGCATCTCTGCATTCGCCCGCGGGCATGGAATCAAGATGCACTGCGACGGCGCTCGGTTATGGGAGACTGTCGCCTCCGGTGCCGGCAGCCTGACCGACTTCGCAGCCTGCTTTGACACCGTCAGTCTATGCTTCTCCAAGGGTCTAGGGGCACCTATTGGTAGCATCCTGGTAGGTCCCAAGGACGTGATCAAGCATGCTCGCTGGGTGAGGAAGTCCATCGGCGGCGGACTGAGGCAGTCTGGTGTGGTTACGGCAGCTGCTAGGGTCGCTGTGGACGAGACCTTTGGCAAAGGTCCCAATGGTGAAGGGGGACTACTGCGAGAGACGCACGTCCTCGCTCAGCAGGTTGCCAAGATCTGGACTGATCTCGGGGGTAGGCTTTATCACCCGGTGCACACTAACATGGTGTGGGTCGATCTGGACGATGCCGGGTGCTCACCGGACAAATTTGAAGAGATGGGGAAGGAGGAGGGGCTCAAGCTGATGATGAACCGCATTGTGCTTCACTATCAGATCTACCAGAACCGCGACTTTGTTATCCCCGCGCTGGAGCGGATATTCAAGCAAGCGCTGGCAGATAAGGGGAAGACATCTGCCCCGAGTGGGACGTCACATGGAGAGACCTCTATGTACAAAGCTCAATAAGATGGGACGATGATACTTCTCGCGATGCACTGGTCTCAGCTGCGGTGAGGTTATGGCATGCAGGGCGTTCTAGATGTGCACGGAGCAACTCCTTACACTCCTGATGAGGCACTGCGGGGACTCAACCTCACCATGTGAGGAACAAGTGGAACCCTGTATAAACGAGAGACTGGGTACCCAGTCCTCACTTATCTCACATCCGCTGGGCAAGAGACTGGAGCATTTTGAGGGAAATACTACTCTGCCAGTCTACGTAGTCTATGAAGCTCTCTTGCTGACATTAGCTTGCTTAGTGTCAGCTCGTGGGGCACCGGGGATATTATCTAGTCTGCCTAGCGTGCCTTAGCTGCAGTATAAGCCGCCAAGTCAGCCCATCAGTATCGATCGGGCCCGACTTAAGCTCTGCACGTATCACGTCCTCACTCTTCGTCCGAGATAACATGTACGCCTTGTTGGCTGAATCATTAAGACCGTTCGTTATACCTAGCAGGGTGTGACAGACAATCACGAGCCACACTAAGAGCTGTCAAAGATGACCCGACCGGGCGGAAAGAACATGGCCTCGCCTGCCAGATTCAGAAGGTACGCAACAAGCTTCGGACCGAAGTCCTGCACGCGACATGTCGTGTCCGCAGAGTAGGACCGAGAAAAGCGGGCCGAGTTCGTAAGCCAACTGCTTAGATCAAAGAAATACAAGTTCAGCTTCACCGAATTACGAAACGAAACTCCCTTTCACTGTTAAGGCTGCAAAATCTTCCAGGTGAACAAACCCCGCAGTCACCTCCACAGCAGTTCACACCATCAACAAAGATACTCTAAGCCAGGCACGACAAGGCCAAGACAAATCGTAACGCCGCTGACATCTACCATACGGCAATTTGCTAATTAACATCTGATGAAGATGTTCAGATTCGTCGCAGGTTTTTGCGGACGGAGGGCTTAATGGTTTTTACTTCCCCAGTAGCCCTGTCTGCCCCGCCATCTTCCCCTGCAAGCCAAATTGACGTCACTACGACCGCCAGCGAATGATAGCGTTCTCCGCTCATCCCCAACCGGCTCTATGCCGGCGAAAGGCGTTGCCCGAATCTTTGAATGCGGGGAAGGCGCGGCGCCCAGCCTCAAATATTTCACGGTGTGCCTTGTAATGCGCCTTCCCTTTCAACAGCCAGCCTTCGAAGGCTTGCTGCTGAGGGAAGTACAAAAGTGAAATTACAACATGTACCCGTTGCCGCGCAGGTTGTGCAAAATATGTTGCAATTGGTGTACAGTTTTCCCGCTCAATGCCAGCTGTTATCCGCCGAGAAGTTGTTGTTGCCTCGAAAATACCCCAATGTGCTAAAAGTTGGGGAACTGCGCGGTGGCCCTAGTGGATAAACGGCGCCAAGACTTACAAGATAGAGGCCAATTTCCTAGAACGGTGATCAGCATAAGCAGGCTTCTAAACCTGCAGCTACCTGTTAGGGTCCAGGGTGGCTCTGGCAAGCTCGTCACTACATCTCCTGCCTAATAAAGCCAGCTAACATCGTGGACACTATAGCGGGGTGCAGTCAGGTATACCTTCACCCCAGTCCGGCCCAAAAATTCACTCCATGGTTAATCATCATTAACAGTGAACATTACCCACTCCCGCCTCGAGCTTCTGGTCGCTCTTTGGTTTCTATTCCTTTAAACTCCTCCTCCCTCGCACCTTCCTCTTCATACCGTCCACCCCAAACTTGAGGTGCGATCGAATTTCAACAATGGCTCGCCGACCAATGCTTGGTCAAAGACTCAAGGCGGTAGTTGCGGCTACGGCTGCCGTCTTGCTTGCGTCCACCGCAGATGCCATTTATATCAATGGCTCGGTTAGAGCAGCCTGCGACTCGCCATTGTACTGCCAAGGTGAAATTCTCAAGGCAATCCAGCTCGCTCATCCGTTCTCGGATTCCAAGACATTCGTGGATATGTAAGTTACCCTACCCACGACTGACCCACACAACGCCGTCTCATGGCCTACCGTAGTCTTGGACTAATTGCTGAGTTATATGAACCAGGCCCACAACCAAACCATTGGATGAAGTGATCGCAGCCTACGAAAAGCTCAGCCAGCCGCTGAGCAACAACACGGAGCTCAATGACTTCCTGGCTACATATTTTGCCCCGGCTGGCGGCGAGCTCGAGGCGGTGCCCAGCAGTCAGCTTCAGACCAACCCCACATTCCTTAGCAAGGTCAACGACACCGTGATCAAGGAGTTTGTGCAGGCCGTCATCAAGATCTGGCCGGACCTCACCAGAAAATATGCCGGCCCGGGCAACTGCTCCGACTGCTCCAACAGCTTCATCCCGGTGAACCGCACCTTCGTTATTGCCGGCGGTCGGTTCCGCGAGCCCTACTACTGGGACTCGTACTGGATCATGGAGGGTCTCCTTCGCACTGGCGGCAGCTTTACCCAGATCTCGAAGAATATCATCGAGAACTTCTTGGATCTCGTTGAGCAAATAGGATTCATCCCCAACGGCGCAAGAATCTACTATCTCAACCGGTCTCAGCCGCCGCTGCTCTCCAAGATGGTCAAGACCTACGTCGACTACACCAATGACACCAGCATCCTGCAGAGAGCGCTGCCACTCATGGTTCGAGAGTACAACTTCTGGATGACCAACCGCACCGCCGACGTCACGGCTCCAAGCGGCAAGACGTATACCCTCAACCGGTATCACGTCGACGCCAACCAGCCCCGTCCGGAGTCGTATCTGGAGGACTACGAGACCGCCAACAACCAGTCGTACTACGCGGCGTCCGGCATCATCTACCCCGAGACTGCGCCGCTGAATGACACCCAGAAAGGGGATCTGTATGCCAACCTTGCAAGTGGTGCCGAGTCCGGATGGGACTACGGCAGCCGCTGGCTCGCCAACCCGGGTGACGCCGCCCGCGACGTCTACTTCCCGCTCCGCTCGCTCAACGTCCGCAACATTGTGCCCGTGGACCTGAACTCGATCCTGTACATGAACGAGGTGATCATCAGCCAGTTCCTCGCCCTATCCGGGAACAGCACGGGCGCGGAGGCGTTCAAGTGCGCGGCCGAGAAGCGCAGCGAGGCCATGTACGAGCTCATGTGGAACGGCAGCCTGTTCTCGTACTTTGACTTCAACCTGACGACCAACGCGCAGAGCATCTACGTGCCCGCCGATCCCGACGCTACCTCCCGGGAGACGTCTGGCGCGCCGGCGGGTTACCAGGTGATGTTCGACGTCGCTCAGTACTACCCCTTCTGGACGGGGGCCGCCCCGGACCGGCTGAAGAGCAACCCGCTGGCCGTGCAGCTCGCCTACCAGCGCGTGGAGATGTACCTGAACATGAAGGCCGGCGGCATCCCCGCCACGAACCTGCAGACCGGCCAGCAGTGGGACGAGCCCAACGTCTGGCCCCCGCTACAGCACATCCTCATGCAGGGGTTGCTCAACACCCCCGCCACCTTCGGGGGCGACGACCCGGCGTACCTGGACGTGCAGAACATGTCTGTCCGTCTGGCCCAGCGCTACCTCGACTCCACGTTCTGCACGTGGTACGCCACGGGCGGCTCGACCAGCCAGACGCCCAAGCTCCAGGGGTTGGGTCCGTCTGCCGTGGGGACCATGTTTGAGAAGTACGCCGACAACGCGACCAACGTCGCTGGCAGCGGCGGCGAGTATACCGTCGTGGAAGGGTTCGGATGGACCAACGGCGTGCTCATGTGGGTTGCCGACACGTTCGCGGGGAAGCTGAGCAGGCCTAACTGCGGCAACATCACCGCTGCGAATGTCCAGCCTGGCAAGAAGAAGAAGCGCGCGGTGGAGCTGGATCACTGGGATGCCACGTGGACGAAGAAGTTTGGCAAACGTGCCTTGCTCTAAATTAAGAAGAAGGCTCAAAAGAAAGAAGGATATACAGTCGTGTGTATTCTTTTTTTTTTTGCCGTCTCAACTTCTACTACGGACTACGGACTAATCAGTAATGGAAAAACAACTCGGGTTTTTGGGCTATGAGTTGGATTACGTTACGTTACGTCACGTCACGTCAGGATTAGGATTAAGATTAGCGTAGATAGATGTACTACAGTTTTACTGTTGAAAATGATGAACGAAAAAGTTTTCTGTAAAACACAATTCTCTCTCTGTAGCAATTAGTATAATGCGACTGTTTTGCTTGATTGATGATACTTTGACTAGAAAGAGTTACGGCACGCACTCCAACTCCAGACTCCAGTCCCCCTATCCATTCACCCCAACACCCCCAAGCTGTGTAAAGTCGTTACACTCAAAAAAAAAGGAACCAACCAACCAACGCCGTCCACCAATGCAATGAACTGCATCACAGACCATATATAGTAAAAGAAAACCCCCCCCAGAAAACAAGACAGACCACAATCACGAGACGACAATACAGTTCGAGATATCCGAGGTCCTCCTGTTCCTTTTTTCTTTTTCTTTTCCCGTCTGTTCTTGCTGTTGGTGTTGTTGTTGAGCACCACCCCCCTTCTTGACCTTGTCGGTCTTGTCGGTCCTGATCCACCTGTAGCCCACCTAAGGCTCGAGATGCGACCACTCCGGGATGGCCTTGATCTGCTGCCACATGTACTTCTCCAGCTTGTTGGCGCACTTCGCGTAAGGGGTGGACTCGTTGTTGTACTTGCGGCAGTTGTCGAACACGAGCTTCGCGTCCCTGATGAAGTCCTCGGGCGTCGCGTACTGGTCCGCCTCGAGCTTGTTCTCCATGGTGCTCAGATCCATGGGCTCCTTGATGACGTCGTAGTAATCCGCCACGTCGTCCTTATTTACCGGCACGAGGAACGGCCAGCTGGACTGGTGGTTCTGGAGGTCGTTCAGCAGGTGCAGCAGCTGGTTGTAGTTGGGTCCGTGCCTCGGCTGGCGGGCGAGCTCGTCCATGTCGGGCGACCAGCCGCTTGCTCGGATGGCCTCGATCGACAGAGGATCGATGGGCGTGACGACCCCCCCGGCCTTTTGCCATTGTCTGGGGGGCTGATGCACTATATGGCTCTTGGAAAACGCGCGGATCTTGGCCTGCACGCACTCCTTCTGCTTCAGCAGCATCCTGCCCATCTCGAGGTAGCGGATCCGCGGGAGCATGGAGCATTGCATGATCGTGCCGCCCTCGTAGTCCTTGATGTAGCCCATCCAGACAGATTTGTCGAGGGTGATCTCCTTGGTGAAGCCTTGTTTCTTAAAGTAGCCTATGGCGTAGTTGTCGGCGTACGTCAGGAAATGCATCACGTCGCTGGTGGCCTTGACGTAGTCTTTCAGGTGCGACATCAAGTGGGCGCCGTAGCCCTTGACCTGCTGGTCTGACGATATCGCGCAAAAGACGATCTCGGCGAACTGCCGCCCCTTGAACGGGCGGTAGGTGATTCCGCCGACGACTTCCAAGGGTTTCTTGACGATAGCGATGCTCAGATGGGTGCGGTCGTAGACCAGACGGGCGATGTAGTCTTTCGGCATCTTGGGCAGCTGCTTCTGGAATATGCACTTGAGGCCCGTGAGGATGATGAGGCTCTCCCTGTCGCCATCGTTGTTGACCACGCGAAACTCTATCTCGCCGTTGCGCTCTTCGATGACTGCCGGCTTCTCGGGGAAGGGAATGGCAGGGACTTTGATGGGCTTCTTGTTGTTCTCGTCGGGCTCGGCCGAGCCGCTGTGCTTGACGCGCTTTGCGGGCGTCGGCGAGCCTGGTGGCTCGTCGGTCGCCTTGCGCTTAGCATCTGGGCAAAGAAAGAAAGTTGTTAGTATATATATATAAGGAATGAAACGGGGTCGCCAACATGAGGAGACTCACTTTCGTCCTTCATTTCGATGAGCCACGGCGCCGCCGCATCGGAGCGCGATGGAAATATTTCCTGTCCTCCTGGTCGTGGACGTTTCCAAGCAAGATGCGACACAGACACACAATTGCGGAGGAGCGACAAGAAGTGGATCCATGGCGGCGTGCCGCAGCCCGCAGGGCTGATAAGATGTGGGGCTCTCTCCCGCTAGTCTCAATACAGCTACGAACACGTCCTCATGTTCTCTTGCCAGTTTCCCGTTGCCAGATCGTAGCTTCCTCGATTGGCATCAAGTGAGGAATGAGCTTCGAATTTCCAGTCCTTCTTTTATCTTGATTGCCAATTCGCTTTCAACTTGCTTCGGAAACTTTACTGCAATAAATTGGCAACTTTGGAACCTACAGAAACCACATGGATTCATCACTGCATGAGGTCTGGCAAGCCGCGTCTGGTAGCCCATTCTTCCCCACCGTCGGAAAGGGCAGTCAATTCTTCGTCGGCTTCACGCTGCTGCTTCTGGGTCTTCTTCTGACTACTGTATTCGCGCTGAGTATGCTACCCTTGCATTCAAGAAGCTTTTTTATTTTGGCGCGCGCTGACCGAATGTTAGACCGATCTCTTGTGAGCCTGCCTGTCATAGGAATCCCGGCATCTTTGGCGGTTGCGTATGTTCCCCCGACCTACTTACTCGTTCTGCGCCAACACCAGCTAACAGCATCTACACAGCTTCGGAGTGGTCTACATGTTCTGTGCGGTCGGAGTCTACGTTTGATACCCCTAAAAAAAGGAGCTCGTCGCATATCGATCGAATCTGTTGTACCATAGAAGATCCCCACAAAAAGCAAGCCGATTTGCATTTCTGAATATTTTCGAGACATCTGGTGGTTTCTGAAGCTTTGATTACATCTTGCGATACCGTTTCTTATTTCCATTTCACCATGGAGACGTCAAGCCCGGCTCCTACAGCTCTCCTCTTCCGTGCTGTTGCCAGCTCCACGCGGCCGTTGTACCAGCTTCTCAAGGCTATCAGCTTCACGAACAAAGTCCACGTCGAGATTACACCGAGCGGAATCCGGTTTGCGGCGGATCACGCCCGCGTGATGCAAGGTAAGGCTTTGATCGCGAGATATCTCAAAATTCTTAAAATTCAGATGTTGATAGAGCAGACTAGTGGTGGCTCACTGGACCAAGAACCTCTTCACAAGCTACACGACCAACCTTCCCGAGGCCCAGGAGGATGACGAAGAAGAAGAAGAAGAAGAAGAAGAAGCGCCAAACCCAAGTTTTCAGATTTCACTTCCAGCCTTCCTGGAGACGTTGCAGATCTTCGGGGCAGTCGACGCTGCAGCCCGCCAGTCCAAAGCCGATGTCGACCCTTACCGCAGCAACCTCAGAAACTACCGGTCAGATGCTTTTAGCAACCAGACGCTCGGCATGCCAGGGACCTGCACTCTGTCCTACGGTCAAGAAGGCGACCCGTTCACCATCATGCTCGAGGAGGCAGGGGTGAGCACCACTTGCAAGCTCACCACCTACCTCCCCGAGTCGCCCGACGACATCCCCTTTGACGTGGAAGACCTGTCCTTCAAGATTATCACGCATGCCCGTTGGCTTCTGGACGCACTGGCCGAGATCTCGCCTACTTCCCCGGAGAAGCTCACCATCATTGCCTCTCGCGAGGAGCCCTACCTGCGGCTGGCGAGCACCGGCCCGTTTGGATCTTGCAGCGTGGACTTTGCCCGCGGTCGTGATCTGCTCGAGACGTTCTCGTGCCCGGGCCGCTGGGTTCAGACGTTCAAGTTCGACATGCTCAAGACGGCCACCGAGGCGATGCGGATCGCGAGCAAGGTCAGCTTGCGCGGGGATAGCCAGGGCGTTCTAAGTATGCAGTTCATGGTCGATGTGGAAGGGGCTGGTCCGTGTTTCTTGGACTTTCGATTTGTTCCCTATGCGATTGCCGAAGATGCCGACGACGACGATGAGAACGAGGAGGCTGCTGCTGCTGGGAGTGGGGGGTGAAGACTACTAAAGGGTTCTTTTCTGTATTCTGTATTTCTGGTTTGGTAAGTTAATGATTGAATCAAAACTCACAAAAGTTAAGAGGTTTCACTGCATCCTGAAGGTGCGTTTGGGGGGGGGGCAGTTGGAGCCTGGCGTGTGCGCCTGCCTGCAAGGTATGAACGAACGAACGAACCACCACACTTCGAAAGTTACCGCATACGTACAATGTTAGACAAAAACTAGATATTGCAAGTAAAAAGGTAAACATAAAAACCCGGCGACAGATGTAGTCGTGCGTGTGTGGAAACGTAGGCACATTTGGTGGTATCTTCTCTCAATATTCCCCCCTTCAATATCCCCGACCATCATCATCTAAAACTCCTCGCCAATGGCCGTCTGTTCCGGCCGCCAACAACATATCGAAATCATTCGAAAAAAAAAAAAACCAGCAATAATAAAACATCTCCCCCCCACAAAAAAAAAAAAAAGGTTACATGGTATCGGGTCCATCTATGCATAGTACCCAGCCCCAAAGACATGCTCGGCCTCCCACTTGAGAAAGTCCCCTAAATCATGACCGAGATTGAAACCCATGGGCACGACGTACTCGTTCCCGTCGACGTCTCTAGACACGACCAGATCGAGCATGGGACTTTGCGGGAGACTGTTGACGCTGTCGACGGATGGTCTCCTCAGGGTGGGGTCTATTTCTAGGCCAGCGTGGTTCTTCCCTCCTCCTCCTCCTCCTCCCACTCCTCCATTACCAGTTGTATTTGTGTTGTTGTTGCTGTTTCGGTAACGGCTGAACCTCGAATTCGGAACGGTGGTGATGTTGGTGGTGTGGCTGTTGTTGTTGTTGTTGTTGTTGTTGTTGTTATTATTATCTCCCCACAACAGTCCAAATCCGGTACTCATGGTCGCGGCCATTTTCACTGTTGTAGCAGTAGTACTGGACTGTCTATTATGCTGGTTATGCATCTGCTTCTGCATCTGCTTCTGCTGATAACAGTCCAGCAGCGGCAGCGGCGGCGGCAGCTCGGTCTCGACAAGGATGGGAAGATCCGACGACACCGACACCGACATCTTCGGTGTACTACTACTATCTCCATCCGTTAATACCGTCGTCTGTGGAGGAGTCTGTGGGCTGACGGCTGTTATTGTTGCTGTGTCTGGGCTGTTGTTGTCGTGGCTGCTGCTGTCGGCACTTGACGCCCTGCTGGACGGACTGCTCGGTGCCGGAGATGACCCTCTCTTTTTGCGCTTCTTCGCTATTATCCTGCTCGGCGATGACGACGACGACAACCCATCCTCTGGTGTGATAACATCATCCGAACCCGAAACGAGTCGTCCCGGTCCGTCAAACCCAAACCCGCTGAACCAGGCCGACACGTCGTCCAGCTCATCCAGCTCCGCGTCAGACGGTCGACTGTAGTCGGTAGACTCCCCGAAAAAGTCGCCCGCCCCTCCCAAAATGGCCATTTGGAAGGCGGTCCAGTCTAGCGTGTCATCCACCGCTGCCGCCAACTTCCCTATCGACAAATCTGCCTTGGCCAACCGTATCGGGCCATGTCTGAACGTTGGCATGGTAAAGCTGAATGGGGTAGACGGTAAGATGACGTAGTCATCGGGGTTGACGGTCTTGGGGTTGGAGGTTGGGGACCATGGGGCTTGATGTACTGAACTCGGAGAGAGTATTGACGTCTCTGGAGTAGAGATGACTTCAGGTATAGTAGGCAATGGGGGTAGTTGTCTGCTGGGTAACCTCCGATGAACACTCTTTATCGTCGGAACTGGCGCCGGAGTGGATGACGACGACGACGACGACGGAAAAATAGCCGCGATAGACTTAAAAGAGATGCTCTTGGGCATTTTCTTGCGTTGGGGTATCATTATGGGTAATGTGTCCTCCTCTTCCTCCTCTTCCTCCTCTTCCTCTTCGTTCCGAACTGTCGGGCTATCACCTCTACTGACTTCTTTCGGAGGGGCCGCCTCAGCCTGTTGTTTGTTTAGAGGGAATGAGAAGGGAGGAGTGGCTGTCGTCGGAACACTTCTGGACCTGCTATGTCCGAGAGTACCCGCGCCTATCTGTGTCGCTTGTATCGGAGACGGTTCAGTCGGTGTTGTGTCGTTCTCATCCGTCATGTCACTGGCAGTCGTGCTGACGGTATCCGTGCTGAGCGACCTCCAATGGCTACCAGCTTTGCACGCCCGGCTCATGCGAATCTCCTGCAGCGTGCTCTCCGGTAGCATCTCATCCGCTTCGATGCGGTGGAAGATGCGAATCGTAAATAAATCTTTCGCACTCTCCGAAAGGGTCCATCTTGAGGACGGCTTGGGAAGGGAAATGGCACGTGATGAGCGCCTCCGGGAGGACGACTTCTTTGACCGCGTCCTCTTTGTCTTTGAAACCGACACGGACGTCAATCGTGCCGCAGATGGCGCCAAGGGAAACTTTGCTGCGGAGTTCTTCATTGGAGACTTAATGGAGGATTGACTGAGTCTCTTTGAATTCCTTCGTACCGGTATTGCTGGTCTGTGGGGGGAGGTTGGCGTGTGGAGTTTGGCTTCCGAGAAGGAGTCCCGGAGCTTGAACGCGTCGTCCGTCTCCCGGATCAGCTGCTGCAGGTCGTCCGATAGCCCTTCCGACTGGGTCTTTTTGTCTGCGGTTGCCGTTGTTGCTGCTAGTTGGTCTGATTCGGCCTGTTCTTCAAGCTCGGGTATTGTTTCCGGCTTTGTTGGGTCCTCCAATAAATTGTTGGCCGTAGTTTCGGGCCGATATTGCAAGCTTGATTCATCGTCGTGGTCGAGCACTCTTGGCGACGGTGGTCTTGCGTCCCCGCCGTGTTCAAGTTGGCTGGGACAAAGAAGAGGACTTCTTGGTGGACTCCTGTTTCCGGGCCGGCGAGGGGGCGAAGACGGAGGAGTAGCCGGTTCACAGCTGCACAAAGAACTCCGTGAAGAATGCGGTGTGTCCGGAAGAGGAGGTATGTCGTTTATCTTGTGAATGTCCTCCGACCGCCGGATGATGATGGCCGGCTTCGTCCCTTTCCTAATCCCCAAGCTCGGCTTCCATGTCTTGATCCTCGGCAGGTAGTCCTTGTGAGCGGCCTTGATGGTGTCTATCTCATCGTCGTCATGATAAAAGTACGACACATCATCGTCCTCGAAACCAGTAACGGGCCTCCGTTGCGACACGAACCGCCGGATGCTGAAGCCTGACCGAGCCAACATGTTGCAGTCCCGGGCGCGCCCCGTCAGAGCAAGGGAGAGAAGGGAGTAAGAGAGGAGTGATGCAACGGGCGGGTGCAACAGGGATATTGCATTGCTTCCTCTTGCTTATATGGCGAAGAAAGACAACACCATAAGACTCCCGCGTCTCACGTCTGGTCAACTACTATGAAGCCTCTTGCCCAGCGATGACGTGATCACGGAACCCAGATGGAAACGAAACGAGGAAGCAGAGGGAGAGAGAGAGGCAATAGCAGAGGCGCCTGGGGTCGCCATGTAGGGCCGGGGTCGAGAAAGAGGGCATGGGAAGTCTATTAAACTGCCACACGCCCGCTCCTTGCGGGTGCCATCGGGACGTCACTCGACTCCACGACGGACGACCCAGGTAGATTACTGAGGTGTGATAACAAGGAGAGCTCACCCCACTCACATCAGTCCCACAAGCTCCTCCCACTTGGATGAAGGACCCGAAGAGAATACAGAGAACGCCTGACAGGGACAAGTATAGAGCCAGGGCAACTTACACAGTGTGGCGTTGCTCTCCAACAACCCTGCATGATGTGCAGGTAGGAGGCCGTGAGCTGCCAGGAGCGGGCTGGGGTAGAGAGCGGGTAGCAGTCGACTATTCTGCGCTTCTGCGCTTCTGGTCAGGGCCAGCGCGAAAGCGTTGGTCGGCGTGCTGCTCAGTCAGTTCCACCCATGCCACCCATGCCGCCTGCTTCGCACCTGCCCTGAACCCTGGTCGGGATCGACCTCGGGTCCTGCCTATTTTTTTCGCGATTGGTCAAATGCGCTCAGTTGCTATTTCCGCACTTCTGAGTCGCTGCTTCTGACAAGGAGGGGTGACATGCATGAGCGATCGCCTCGCTGAGAATGGTGGCTTTTGATATTAATTCGGCCAGCTGCTGCATTTTTGCTTGGAAGTGCCCCCAAAGTCCGTTGCTGGAGCTGCATACTTGGACTGCTGTAAGAATCAGCTCACGTAGGCAACGTACAATGCAACGTTCTTGCCCACAGCCTCGTGAGCACGCGCAATGGCAAAGTTGGATTTGTAGATGGGCACAAGGACTCGCGATCTTGGGAGAATGCGAGCGTAGAAGAGCTGAATGCGGAGAACACAAAACGGATGGCTCCGAGACAAGGCATGATGAGGCAGGTGCGAGCAGATGCGACTCGTCCTGCTCAGTCAGAAGCATTCTGGCATTACACGACAGGCGGCGACCTGCAGCGGGAATGGCCTATCGAAGCAATCCAGGCAATCCCGGCTCCATGCCCATCTCGCTGCTAGCCGTCTTTCCCACACGGCAAGCGGAGTTGGTTTCGGGCGCTGTGCTGATTTATTCCTCCCAACCATATTGGCACACTGTCTTATGCAAATGGGCGCACAGCGTCCATAGACCCGGGTAGTTGAATCTTTGACAAATGAAAGATCCGCGCCCTTGGGTCTTGGTCAATGAGAATCCTGTTCTGCCGAGTCTGCCCTCGGGGAGTCGACGGTGACGGATAAGCCGGCTGCACACCGGAACAGCTCAAGGGCAATTGCATAGACTTGACGAATCGCCGTCACGTCCGCACCTACTGATGCGATAACAGAGTCCCGAATGTTGTTGGTTCCCGAGTTGGCTTTCCGGGCAGACACTGTTTCTGAGACAACAACTTAATTACTCTTCTATCCCTTAGGGGGCCTGGACGGGCCAGACAGCTTCCGGTGTCTTTGAATGTGACTGTTGGCTGCCGAGTTGGTTTGGGGGCTTTCAGATATCCTGCTTTGAGAAGCGACCTGAGGCATGAGAACGGCGCAGGGGCAGGGAGTGCTCCGAGAAGGTCAATCCCTGATTCCAAGTCGCCGACCGGCCAGGCTCTCTCACTCACCTGGTGACGGACGGCGACTTTGGCCAACTGAGGATTCCTCGGAAGGTATTGTCGGCCTTTTGCTGATGCCTTGTGAGGACACACTGGAGGGATGGTGGACACAGTAAGCAAACTCGGTAAAGGCGTCGTACATCTCAGCCTCCTTTTCAGTGTCATCATTCGTCACTTCTTCTGATATCTCGCTTCCGTCAGTGCCGTTGTGTCTGCTTTATGTTACAATCAACCTGATCGCATTCGACCGATGGTAAAAAGCGGGCAGCGTCGGTCTGCCAATGCTAAGCGCCGCGGTTGAAGTCCGTGGGCCGTGGCCCGTCCGACGGGGAAGAGTACCAACAAGTCGGGGCCAAGTCAAGCTGTCGGCGACAAAACGCTCAAGCTAAAAGATGGGATGCTCCTCACCTGTGCATCTGACAAGGGCGCTAAGACGGCGGGTATGTAGCCTGTTCAAGGGCCCTGGATCTTGAACCCGGCCATCCCGACACTGCACGTGGGACGTTTGCAACCGCGCAACCAGCAACTGCCCTTGCCATCAGCGATTGATTTGAATTTTGAGAGCAAAAGAACTGCAACCCAGGCGCAAGATGCAACGGCCAAGGCCAAAGCTTCGCCCACGAGATCCCCATAAAATGTTTCAGACCACTGGCCTGATGAGGACAAGAGCTCGGATCACATGAGCGCACCAACACAGTAGCTTCGGCAAGTAGTCAATAGCGTGGGCGATCCTTCAACTGTTATCAAATAGCGGGGTCAATCGGTGGATAATCCATCACCGATCTTGAGAATGCCAACGGCCGGCCTTCATCTCCAGGCAGCGGCTTTTCTACACTACCAGAACTACCAAGACTACTCTCAGAATCCGAGACCAACGCCCGGTCTCGCTCGGCTTCTCTCTCTTTCGCTTTTGATGAGCTGCTCTTCAGGTGATCCACTTGACCGTGTGGTACTTTCCTCGTTGGGCGGCATCACACCCTCACGAGGGGCACTCGCCTCGTTCATGCATCTCAGCACGCTTAGGTACTGTCGCACACACTCTTGCGTGCCGTGCTGGTCAAGCTGGTCAACCAACCAGCTCAGGTTCGTAAACATTGGACCCCACGTTTTTGGACCTTGCAAGTGGCTTCGCCACACATTCGCAATTATTTGCGGCGTCAACCATCCAGTCAGTGTTCACTGCCTCAATTAGGTTACCCGCACATTGGGACTTGGCCAGGGGAAATTCTTGACTTGGTCCACGCATACGCGGAACTGGAACTCAGCCTTGTTCTTGTTCTGCAGGAACCGACATAAGCACCGACAGCAGACAGAAGCGAACTGCTCGTCATTCGTTCGCCCTACACACATTCTCCATCGATTTGAGTGGGTTCACTAACATGGACACTAGTGTAATGTGTGGCACTTTTGCTATCTCGCGATTCTCATCTGCGCCATCTTGGTTCCTGGGAATCCTTCCATCTATCGGCGCTGGAAATATTCCGACTGCCCTGCCCTGCCCTGCTCTGATATGCTGAGCAGGTGTGCACAACCCATTCATCAAGGATGATGCCGTGCTGCCCTGACCTTAGGTCTTACAATATCGCGCAATCCGTTGGCTGTGCAAAAGCTTGTCAGTCACTGCTGGTAAGTTGGGCGACGGGAGCTTCCACTTGACTCCTTCCGAGCCCGCTTTCCACTCGGCAGTCGTACAGTGTGTGCAGTTGGCCAGAGCAACATCGCGGGGAATGACTAGAAGGAGCAGGAAGAGCGGAACAGCGCTTAGCCTTGTTCAGTGTTCACCTCGGTCCACTCACCCTCTTCCGCTCAATTACACCTTGAGCCCCATTCAGCTCGATCCAACTGTTATTCCGTATTCACTTATACACTAGGTCCATCCCTGCCGCAGCCAACTGCAAATAGCTCTCATCTCGTCATGGTCGAGACCTGGGGCAGACTGCGACAGAATGAGAACCAACATCTAATTAAACCAACATCTAATTACTCTCGACAAGAAAGGTATGCCGTGAGCGCGGGATTTTATGACGTTTATGAATAGTTGGTAGACATCGTAAGTGGCACAGTGGCCGACCATTTGAGGGGGCCGACCTTGGTTCATGGTCGGGAAGCATACACAGTCGCGACAGCGTCGTCGCTCGCTCGGGATCAACCTGCCCGAGGTGTGTAACCTCTCTTAGCCCGCACTTGTGATCAACTGTCCCCCCAGATTTGAGAGTCTGGACCTGAAGTCAATTCCGCACGGATTAAGCTGGGAATCCTTCGTGCGGCACGTCAACGGCGGGTTTTGTTTCACACAGATAAATTGATCTCCACTATCTCTCCAATATTACCTCACTCAGATTTGCCTTCCGCTCAGAACTCGCCGATACTGGTCAATGCTTCCCTCAAGGTTGGCCCAGACTAGAATGCAAGAGAAGACAGGACAGACACCTTGGCTATGTAATGTAGGTACCTTACAGTAGTGTCCGTTTCTTTGCCACGGGACTCTCGAAAACGACGTTCGCACGAGGTGGCAAGGGTTGTTTGTTTCCACTGTTACGTCGAGACAGTGGCCCCTGTGGCCAGCCTTGCGGCCTCTACGACGCCGTCAGTTGGTTTCCAATTCCCGTTGCTCTGGATACCTACCCTCAACTGGAACGGCATATGCATATGCGTATGCCGTCATCGTAACCAGCTCCTCTTCACCACGTGCGGGAACTTGACAGAAGTGATCAAGGATCTTGCACCGTTATAACTGCAAAAGGATCTGTCAGCTTTGCATTGCGTAGTTGTAATCTACATAGAACTATACAACCTCATTAGTATGCCCATCATTTGCCACAAGCCTCGCTCTGCATAGTAATTCTGCTACACAAGGCGGCCATCCGTGCCCTGCTCCTCCTCCTCCTCCTCCTCCTCCACGTCCCTCCATACCCAGTTACGCACCGCACCGCACGCACCGCACACCATATCTAGATCAGGGTGTCCTGTCCGCTCCGACCGTGCGGCACACACATTTGGCCTTGCTGACCACCGGATGTAAGTATAGAAACACAGAAACACAGAAACACAGAAACACGTACACTGGAATGACCACCGCCGCCGCAACCGCCGCCGCCGCCCATCGCCGCCTGCCACAGGCCGCAAGCCAGACCGCAAAGCCAGACCTGACATAGCAGATATTACACCAGATACACCAGATTCCCGGACGGATAGATCCCAAACGCCGTGTAATACTTACTTAATCGCTCTAACCACAGATCTGAACTTCCCAACAATGACTATGAAACAACCCTCAACTCAAAGCCGTTTGTTACGGATAGATCCCACAAAACGCCGTACTGTAATACTCACTTCAACTCCCAACCGTGGAACATCATGAAACAGCCTCGTGGTCAACTGCTGCTGACTTTTGACTTTGAACAACCTGGGTGGGATCCTGCCAGGGAGAAATCTGGAATCTAAGGAAAAGACAAAACACCGGAAACACTGAAGGGAAGAGATAGAAAAAAAGACCAAGACATGCGAACATTCAATCCTGCTTCAGAAATTCTCACCAAAAAAAAAAAAAAAGATAAGTGAGCCATTGTATGATGACCGGTTGTCGTCGTAATTACAGTCAAGTGACGATGGCGTGTGCCCGTTTGTCACAACACACTTCTCTCTCTTGATAATTGTCGAAGTTTTGGTAAGTAGACTATTAATTACTCCATCACAACCTTTTCTTGTTGATATGATATGAAAGCCCCCCGCGAAGTAGGCTCTCGTCTTTATGCTAGTGTGGGAGTGTGGGAGTGAACAACTTTTATTATTAGAGGATTTCATTCGCCGTCCGAACCCCCCTCGCGGTCGTGGTGCTCATGAACGAGCTCGCCGCGTGTTGTGGTACGTGGACATATTTCTTCTTCTCTAATACCATCCTCCTCCTCCTCCTCTCCTCTGTTTGATCGAGTTGTCGTGTGTGTGAATGTGAATGTGGTTTCCACCAACGAGATACCAGAGACTTGACCATCCTCAGCAGCCCCAGTCCCAGTGGTGAGCAACCCCCTGAGCAACCCCCTGAACAACAGCTCATCCGTCTGGTGGTGGCGGTTCGGGTTGTGTCGTGCCGGGGGGTCATTTTTTCGTATTCAGCGTGTCTGTCCATCTCTCTTTCTTTCTTTCTTTCTTTCTTCTTTTCTCCCCTCGGAGCTGTTCGTTTCGAGGGACTTGAGAATTTGAGTGCGGATTTCCGTTCGACTCTTGGGTGAGCTGTTGTTGAGTCTCGAAGGGACGGTGGCTGAGTCTTTCGAATCGGCTTAATATCCACAAGGTATAAAGGTGAGAATGGAGAAAAACCAAGCTGAGAGGTGGAACGTGACAGGTGAACCGAGGAAGGTAAAAGGCAGGTTATAGAAGAGAGTGTATGAACCGGCACTACGGTAATGCAGACGAGCCAGTCGTGTGTGTCGTTGCTTAAAGAAGGAAAGGTTGGGTATAATATGGTTGAGGGGAAAGAAACTTGTTTCAAGACAAAGTCCATTCCTCACTTCGCCTATCGCTCTGTCATGTAAGACAAGACACTCCATACTTGGAGTGTGGGCGGGCTGCTGTCGTATCTATATATATATGAGAGTCACTACGTTGCTTGCTCAAGACAGCTGTAAGCGAGCTATTAAACGGGGTGGAGAAGGCCTCAACTTTTGGTGTGTCTGTCTGTTAATTCTTGAGTGGTAGGTATGTAGCAAGCCTCGCCCTCCCTCCCGCCACTAGTTCTGTAAAGATCGCCATCGTGGACAGACACAGAAAGGCTAACCGGCCAGCGCCGGAGGGGAGGAAGGGTAGGACACTAGCGTCATTCAGGTGTACAGACAATACAACACACTCTCTGAACATCTCTGCACGATCATTGGACTACAAGAAAGATCTGGCCCGTCTGAATGGGTAACCCCCTCGCTTAGCTTTCTGTGTGTGTGTTTCCCACTTGGGATGGGCTTGGATGGATGGGTATTATAACCCCTCATCACCTGAATGGCAGACTGGGAATCACTCAGTCTGCTGTATGCACGCATCGGTGTTATCCCCCTGGGGAAGGGCGGGGGCAGGCGTCCTCTCGGCGACCCAGCACAATGGCAAAGTGTGGGCAAAGGTGTGTGTTTTTCCACCCACACTAATAACGGTACAGATGTGGAAAAAAAGGGGGGGGGGGTAACGGAGTGCAGAGTGAATCGGTGCCAAGTGGGTTGTGAAACACCGTTAAATGCTGCATCGTGATTTGCTTGATTTCTCGCTAGTAGGTCCGGAGAGGGGGTTGTCGGCAACACCTCAGCCGCGATTCATACACCACTTTTGAATAAGGCTTCCGTCAGCTGAATATGAAGCACACAAAGTCGGCCAAACCTTAAAACAATAGCAAGCCATCTCTCTCTGTGGTGTATTAGGAGACGGCACAAGAGCCGCATGCATTGTTTTTTTTTTTCAATCCACGTGATCAAAAAAATTGCTTTGCTCTGCCGTGCATGCATGCAGTAAAAGTAAGTAGCATCACGCGTCCCGAGAAACAGCCCCGACCGGAGCCCAGAGTGAAGTGAGGGGGGGGGCAGAGATGGAGGGGTGGTGGTGGCGGGAAGAATTTCCTTTTGACTCAAACCCATGCCAAATCGTGTTAAGGCTGCAAAGGGATATAATACCACTACATGGAAAAGATGTGTTGATCGGCCGAGAACGTGTACGGCCGTACAGATCAACATGCTATGGATGGATGGAGTAACGTATTAGTGCAGAAGAAACGGAGACGTTCCGAAAAAAAAGGGGGGGGGGACACCAAGAGAGAGGGAGAGCGTGCTAAAGCTGCTCAGCCTTCCTGATGAACTAACTAGCGACAGACCTTTTTGGACTGAGCAACTCTACGGACTGCACTGCATCCACGGGATAGACTACCGCATCCTGAAGATCTGACTGGTGAACAGGTAAAAGAGGTCTGTGGGTTAATGTGCGGGCGGCCTTCTCCGTCTTTTCATCAGTCAGTCAGTCAGTCAGCCGTAACAACACACGAGATAATGTGAGTGTGATGAGGCCGCCAAAGAATATTAACTATTAAATACCGGTAGCGGAATGGTTCTGTCTTTTGTCTTCGATGGGTTCTTCCCGTATTGGAATGGATAGGCGAGAAGCATATGCATGGAATGGATCGACACACATAATAATTACAAGCCAAATGGGAAGTGATAACTGTCTTAGTCGTGATGTCATCCATAATTAATTATAGAAATTATATCTCTCTACAAGCCTTTCAGCTGTGTTTGACTGACTAGAAAGCTTGACATCCGAGACTATGTTTCAGAGCGGAAGAATGGATGGGCCCGCTAGAGATTCGCGAGACTCTGAGACACATTGCTGTGTACGTGCTTGACCAAAAAAAAAAAAAAAAAAAAAAAACCTTACATTATCCCACCATCGATCTCTCTCTCATGTGGGTGGGCATGGCTCTCACAGGCATACTTTTTACTCTCTGCGCTACTCTCTGCAGTTTAACGAGTCCCTTCTCCCTCTTCCTCTTCCGTTACCCGCGCCATCCCTTGGTAAATAAACAATATCAATACATACGTTACGAAACTCTGATAGAAGAAGGCTAGCTTCATGAAGTGATAGTTATTCGTTCTGATATCCCACTCACTCGACTCACTCAACGCAACAAGTAGACATGGATGCGTGTGGCAAGGTAGTGTGACTACGCTACGTACACGGAGTCTTTATAAATTTCATCTTTAGGTAAGGTACGTAGGGGGGTTATGTGGGTGTCACCTACAGAACCTACGGCCTACTCTGATACCCGTCATGGTATTCTGCACAAAGCAAAAAAATAAAATAACTTGCGGACTGCTACCTTGATCTCTTCGATACTATCTTATCTTCCCGGCACCTATCTATGCTGGGGTGGAATACAGGTATCTTCTGGTCACAATCTATTTTAAAAGTTTTGGTATCGACATACCGCCCCCCGCCCGCTGAACAGTCCAAGGTATTGATTGGTAACATAAAAATCATCGCTTTTTCCAGACCCCCTCCCATCCCTTAACCCCCCTTTAACAAAAAAACACAAACATTAAAAAAAAAAAAACACCGCCTGCTTAATAATAACAAGAAAGACCACCAAGCACACAAAACTACCCAGCCTTGGTAAGTATGTAGGAAGTAATAACGCTCATCCGCTCACTCGTCAGTTTCAGTGATATCCTCAGTAGTTCCTGCGCGACATCCGGCTCCTCCCTCTGCAGCCTGTCCCAGTTCTCTTTATCCATCAGCCATAACACACAAGGGTCCCTCTCCACCATACATGTGGCGGTTCGGCTGGTCTCTGAAAAGAACGGTAGCTCGCCACAGGTAGTCCCGGCCACTATGCTCTCAAACAGCCAGCCCTGGGGAAGGTCATATTCCGCCCTCAGTATGCCCGCCTCCACCAGATAAAACCCATTGGCCTTCTCTCCCCTCCTGAAAAGAACCGTGCCCGCCTGGTACTCCCTCCGTTGGAAGTACCGCACAGCCCGGAACCAAAAGTCCTCGTTCTTGTCGCTCAGATCCTGAAAGATCCGCAGCATTAGACGAAGAGGCTCCTTAAAGCTCTGCCACCGGGAGGATACAGATTTGGTATGGTTCTTGGTCAGCAGCGAGTTGCGCGCTGCTTCGTGGAGGTGATTTCTGCGGGGGGACGACGCAAATGGCATGTCCAATGGCGGTGTCGTCGACTGTGATGAATGCGGCACGTCCAAGCTAGACGTGGGCGCATTACGCGAGATCCTGCTAGACTCCTGAACTGCTTCCTGGCTCGCATAAAACGTCTTGAGCAGCTCGTTCTCACAGAACTCCAGCGCCGAGTTGAGCTCGGGAAGGAGTTTCACCTCGATACCATCCGTTTCCCCTAGCCCGACTGCCCGTAGACTGCGGCCTAGTTCGCGGTCTGGATCCACCCCGCTGATAACGAGCTCGATGCCCTTGCTGTGAAGGAGTCGGCTGATGGTGTTGAAAGCTTCGCCTGCCGAGTAGTCCAGTCCGGTAACTTGCCACAAGTCCAAGATGAGGAACTGGATAGGGCGCTCCTTGAATGCCTCATCGGCAATTAGGGCTCTAATCTTGTCCTCAACGCTGACGATCGTCCCGAAGAACAGGTACCCCGCAAGCTTGATGACGGAGATCTGCCGACCTACTTGTTTCAGGTAGTGCTGCTGCGTCGGGTTCCTCCTGACGGTCGATCCCACTATATCGCCCGAGTAGCTGGCTCGGACAGCCGAGACTCGCGACGTCTGGAAGATCAACGAGATGAACGCCAAAAGAATGCCAACCCCAATACCGACGACAAAGTCGTAAATGCCCATGATCAGCACAATAGCGATGACTGTAAGATACTCGAGCCGCTTGAGCTTCTTCCGGGGTTGCCAGACGGCTTCAAGAAGCAGCTCGAATCCCAAGTCGAAGATGAGAACACCAACCATCATCACGGGGATAAAGCCGACCAGAGAGGGGCCAATCATCATAACCCCGCCCGTCAGGATGGCCAACTCAACACCGGCCATTCGACTATCACCTCCGGAGCGCATGAAGAAGAGGCTGTTGGCATAGACAAGATAATTCTGAATGCTCCCTGCCGCTCCGGAAAGGATATTTGAGTAGCCGTGAAGAATGAGCTCATGATCGAGATCGGCGTGGTCCTCACCGGTGTTGAGGGCGAGAGCAGGGACATTGATGGGCACGTGCAGGATGCCGAAGAAGGTCAGGGCGAACATGGCTGGAACGCACTGTAGAATGGCGCCCCAATGGACCTTGTCAAACTGGTAAAGCGTGTAAAAGTACCACCAAGGCTCCCCAGCAGGAGGACCCTCGAAGATCCAGCCCTTGTCCCGTAGCGTATCCAGATCCAAAACATCGAGTGACAGGACGAAAAAGTAGAAGATGGCGGGGATGGCGAGTATGTAGAATGGAAGGAAGAACTTGGATGTGATTCTTGTCTGGCCATAGAACAGAATAATGGCCAGCCCAAGCGGTATCGTCCATAGCGGTATCGTGTCCGCTTGGCCGAGTCGTCTGAGGGTATCGAGATCGTAGTGGAGGCTTCCGTCCATGCGAGCAGTAACCTCGAAGCCTGTGACAACGAGGAAGAAGCCAACACCGCCGATGCAGCCGATCAGAATATGGCGTGGAATGAAGCCCACAATGTGGCCAAATTTGAACTTGCCCATCAGGTAGAAGACGGCGCCCGTAAGCATCGAGCTCAGCGCATATGATGTTATGGTGGTGGCAATGACTGCGTCTGGGTTGTCTTCTCCGACTATGTCGGTTATTTTAGCGGCCATGCTATGGAAGAAGGGCACCACTTCGATCTGTACGAGGTGTAAACAGCGGCTCATTTGATTTATGGGGTCTAATGTCACCTACCAGTTCAGAGCCAACTGCCCCCTTAAAGATACTCCCGAACGAAAAGATCAATTGCGAGATGATGGTGCTGACGTAGAACATGGATATGCCAGCGGAACCCAGATTTGCGAAGATGGGGTTTCCCAGGGGAAAGAGAATCATGCCGTATGACAAGGCATCGAGGATATTGAGGAGCAGACCAACGATAACAGCGGGGAGACAGGCCACAGGGGCAACAAAGACATGCTGCCAGATCGCCCGCCGGTCCCAGCGATTCGGCTCGCATACCACACGGAAGGCGCCGGATATCTGGGCTCCCTTATGCCGAAGGAAGTCGGTGATGGAAGTCAGCCAGCGGTTTCCTTCCGGCCTTTTCTGTTGGCTTTCGGGGTCAAACATCGCTGCGCGGCCCACTCCATTGCTACCGCTTGTCATGCCATAGCTCCGTCGACTCTCGCGCGACCTCGTCGTGGAGAGCAACGGCGCAGCTTCGTCGGCCCCATCCTTGTTCATCTGCGAGGCTCGCTCAGTAGAGCTAGGGACCCTTCTCACAACTTCGTCATCGCTTTCCTCCTCGGTATCGAACCCTGTGTTTTGCTCGTCCGCCTGGTCTGCCTTCTGGTTGAGCGCCCCGAGGTACCTCTCGTCGGGAGGTGACCTCCTCAGCATAGTCGCGATGATTGATGGTCCCTCCTCAGGCGCCTGCGCTTCGGGAAGCCTATCTTCGGGCGATGATGGCTCGGAAACTTCAGCTATTGTTTCAGCCGACACTGAAGCACCACCAACAACCTCCTCCCCTTCGTCACCGATGGGTGTAGCACCGTAATGGTCCTGTCCACTGATGTGCGGTTTTGGTGTAGAATAGGATCGTGAACGTGCTCGGGCGAGGAACGCAGAACTCTTCTGTCCATCCTTCTTATTGTCGCCCGAGGAAAGGAAGTAGTTGGCTAGCTCGGCCGTGTCTTCACGGACGGATCGAGCTGACTGCACGCTATCCACGCGGGCTTTGTTATGAAGTTGAGTTAGCTTGATTATTAAGTGCTATGCTTAGCAGCTTCAAAGCGGTACGCACCTAAATCGTCTCTGACGGTTCCGTGGATGAAGGACCTGATGGGTTCACGGTGGCCCTGGCCAGTCGTGGAGCTGTTTACGGACGAGGACAGGAACTTCCCATCACTGTGACTCTGGGAGTTCTGGGTAGACCTAACGTTGGCGGGAATTTCTGATGGGCCATCTTCCTGGTTGTCTTGGTTATCTGGTTCCTGCGAATGGAGAGAAGACGACCGACGTCTTCCCCACGAAGAGAGACCTCCAAAGGAAGGGATGGACGACATGGTAGTGGAATGACGCGAGCGGTAGGACACAGCACATCAGCATGCAGCAATATGAGGTGGATCGATCCACGATAGCAGCCAGTGCATCGCAGCTCCACCGCGGCCTAGAAGCTAGGAGGAGCAATAAATTGCTCCAGGGTCGCTTGCAGGAGAGTATCAGACGATAAAGAGCAAACAATGGATGGTTACTTAGTACCGGAGTACTAAACAGTAAGAGAATAGAAGGCGCGGTCGGGAAGTGGTAGTCTTGTGAAAGAACAGGAACAAAGAGTAGAAGTACATCGAAGAAGGCTCAACGGAAGTATCGTAGACAAGTTGTCATATGAAGATAACGTGCATCTAACGTATGCTCGCATCGTATCGACGCGAACGTTATCGGCCCCGCCTGCCAGGGTGGATGAAGACGATACCTGATCAAGCTTCCGTTCAAGTTTTTCATGCAAGGGTAGGAGCGAGAGTTTTTGCAAGCGGGAAGCTATAAAGCGTTCTAGACCTATTAGTGCTGATCGTACTTGATGGCTGTGCAGTGTGGAAAAAAGTTGACGTACCTCTACGGTTGCCATGTGCTGCACATGTGACGGGTCCGGGTCCGGTCTGCAGTCCGTTGTGCTTGGACCTAATAAACGGACAAGCCTGGGAATTTGGCGAGGTGAGAACACGCAGAAGTCGTCATTCACTGCATGATGCAATGCACAGCTGAGTTCGGACCCAGTGCGAATTGGGTTTTTGGAGAACTCTCTGAGCCCCTCATTTTGGCTGCGCCGCCAAGCCCGGGAAGTGGCTTACAGTGGGCGGCCAACCTCTAACTTTATCCCCCCGTGCCCCCTCACCGGTCCAGCACCTGGCATTTAGTGTTTAGTGTATGGGAGGACAGATTTGAGGCATCTTGTGACTGAGATCAGAATTCTTCTTCTTCTGTTCTCCGTTGGTAATTTCCCTTTGGCATTGAGTAGCGTACAGTATGGCATACTGGGAGACCCCGGGGCTTGCCTCCGTGGAGGATTTTATTGGCCATGTGAGCTGCAGCTCTTAAACTCCCCGCGCTGGTTGGGAGCCCTGTAAAACGGGTTTCAGCGCGCGTGGCGCTATGGCTGCCCCGATGTGGCCTGCTAACATGCAGAACATGCTTCCCGCTGTAACAGAGCAGAGGGGTAGACTCATGGATTCACGAGAGAAGCCCTTGTTCATGCACAGCTCTCATTGTCCCTCCTCTCGTTCTTCCCCTAGTAGATTGAAGATTTGCATCATTTCGTGATAATGCCTTTCCCCGCCTCCCACAGACCACCGTGCAGCGGCACACCTTTTGCCGTCATTGTGGTGTGAGCTTTCGTCAACCTAACCGTCCACGCCGCTCTCGGGTACTGCACCACGGCCCGACACTTGCCGATGACCCCCATCTACGTTTCCCTTTTTGAGGAAGAGACCGCGTGACACGTCAAGACCGGTGTGCGGTTCTATCCACCTTCTCCTTCTCAGCCCTATTTGGGCGCGGGATACGACGTTCTTTGACTCTGGTTCCGTATAGGAGCCAAAGATGTGGCTAAGCGCCAGTGTGAATGAAGATCGAACCCTCTTTGGTGATATTAGGCGGTCCAAGTGTTCGGTCCATTGTTCACAACACCCGTGCCTGTATTGTACCACTCTTCAGGCACACAGCTTCTCGCTGAAGCTCTTTGCGGAAGCTCCGCACTGGGACTCCTCAATGAAGCTTCCCGTTGTACCGTTGTCTCCCCCTCAAGTCTGCTGGGCGTGTGTGCTGTACGGGACCACGGTTCCTCAGCCCAGCTTCTGGAGATAGCCCTGGGCAATCAACCTCTCCACATCCCCCTGCCGTACGTAGAACTGGCTGTTTTTCGTAAGGTTTATCGCCCTGTAGTTTTTTCCCTTTCTGTTAGCCCTCTTCTTCCCTCTCCTTAATCCCCCCTCTTGATTCCCCCTCTAAAATCACCCCTTTGATACTCCCCGAGATTTCTTTTGTCTGGTGTAGACTTACCCATATTCAGTCTGAATCTCCCCCGCGTCCTTTAACACCCTAACATCGATAAACAGATCCCTAGGCGGCTCTAGGCTGCCCGTGAGATCAATATCCGTCCACTGCCCCTTGTACGCAGCTAGTAGATCCCCATACTGCCTCACGTAGTCCTCCTCCTGCGGTGACAGGTTGCTCATCACCCCTCCTCCACTTCCACCTCCACCACTACTAACCCCCTCACCATTCCCATTCCCGTTCATCCCCCCATCCGCCATCCCCTGCCCCGACAGATCGATCAAGTCCGCACCCTTCCAGACCAACTCCTCCAACTTATCCGTCCTGGTCCTATGGTACGCCAGTAGACACCGCTTGTTCCGGCGCATCGATAAATGGTTCACCAGCAGCGTACATGCTGTCGCCTGATTCTCAGAAGGGTCGAAGCTCCCTTGAAACGGCTCCAACATACTCGCTACATCTCTGTCCAAGTCGCGAACTTCTCGAGTGACAGAGCGCACCAGCTCGGTCTGGTAAGCGGGAAGGGCGGACAGGTTCTGCGTTCGTTTGGCATGCTGGACCTATACACCAACCAACCCCCAGCAAAGTCAGCAAGTGTGCTGCACGCGAGCAAGGGTAGTTGGGGGGAGATTCGGGGATGGACATACCAGCTTGTTGCCTAGATCTCCGTACATTGGCATCTTGAACCACTAACAATTCGTGAACGGCACTATATAGGAAGTAACTGGAGCAGTTGTTGACGCGCTTTACACAGGATATGCCGCACTTTTAAAGAGTTTGCATATAACATGTCGTAGTTCGCGACTGCCAGATACGTGTGTTCGTGCATGTGAATGATAGCCGCCCATTGGACACAAAGTCCATGTCCCGGCAAAAACCGTTTACGTGGGGCTACTGGTATGACTTATAAAAAACAACCCCTCATTCATCCCACTATCGAAGCGCATGTAAAGACGAATTCAAGCCAGCACATTTTTATGAATTTATAACAGATCATAGAACATATTACAGGGCTTGATTAGACGGGTCTACGGGTTCTTCAAGCGATTCACATCAATCATCAAATGGGGTAGCAAAAGAAATGAGCTAGTCAAGATTCCTCCATCCAAGAGCTGCAGTAGCTCAGATTTTCATTCATCTATCATGGTCATGATCACATAACAACAGGCACCTGCATCAACAGCAGCTTAGAGCTTCTGCATGGCAGCAATGTCAGTGGACTGGACGTAGTCCTCGAAGCTCTCGATCTCCTCCTGGAGGTCGCTGAGGGAGATCTTCTCGTCCTCGACAACCAAGTTGATCTGCAGCTTCTTGATACCGAAACCGACAGGAACCAGCTTAGAAGCACCCCAGGTCAGACCATCCTTCTCAATGCCACGGACAGCGGCCTCAAGGGCGGCCATGTCGGTCTCATCATCTGCAATGCCCAGTTAGCACATGTCACACCCACTACAGCAGGCGGAGCCGATTTTTAACATACCCCAAGGCTTGACGTCCATGGTGACAACCGATTTGGCTGCCAGCTTGGGCTTGGCCTCCTTCTTCTTCTTGTACTCGGCAAGACGCTCCTCGCGGATACGGGCAGCCTCGGCATCCTCCTCCTCGTCATCGCTGCCGAAGAGGTCGACGTCATCTTCGTCCTCCTCCTCAGCCTTCTCAGGGGCCTTGGCGGGGTTGATGGTCACCTCAGCGACCTCAGGTCCGTAGACAGTGTAGGGCTTGGCGGCATCGCCGGGGAGGGTAGCGAAGTCGTCCTCGTACGAGGCGATGTGCTTGTACCAGCGCGCAGCGTTGGGGTACTTCTCGGCATCAGGGGCCGACTTCAGGGCTTTGAAGACCGCAACGTCCGCCTGGGACGGAGCATAGCTATGAGGCACAATCTGTCAGCGCTGGGCTCAGACAAAGTCCAAGAGACGAGAATTGAGAGGAGGTGCTGAGGGGTCAGAGTCGCAATAATTGCTGGTTTTCGTCGTCATTTGCAGGTCTTGAGGCTGCTTGGTAACACGGACCAAAAGTGATCATCATAGAGAAACAATGGCAGGAGTAGTAAGGAAAGAGGTTATAACCACATACCCAACCTGGTAGGAGCGAGTGCTGAGCCAGCTGTTCAGGACTGTAATTCGTAAGCTGGTGCTGTCGATGAGTTGCGCAGCACGACTGGAGACCTACCGACAAGGCCAGCCTCGGAGAGAAGATCAGTGAAACCCATTTTGGCGGTTTTAAAGTTTGCGCGACTGAAAAAAGTTGAGAAGAAGGTTTGGGAAGAAAGAGGAATGAACCGTTGAAGAAGTGGCCTGAAAGGGGAAGAGGGGTAGCTTCGCGAAAAAAAATCTAGGTGGTTGTCTGGTGGAGGGGGTGGGTCGGGTCATACCGAGGAGCCACTTTCCCGTGAGCACTGTGTAATTGTTAGCACGCCGAAAAGATAAGAAAGCTAATTCGGTGGGACCGTTCGATCATTGGAAGTTGCGAGAGCATTCGAAGCTTCTGATCTTCGAAAGCTCCAGAGTTACTGATCAGGTTATTATACATAACTGCTTCCCTCGTAGTCCCAGTAATGAATTGAATCTTTGTTCTGTTTGAAACTTACTGTAATTGCTGAGTCTCCCATTCCACCAATTCCACTGAAATGCAAGCGAGAAAACGGCTTCTAGCTCAGACGTCTCGGCGCATCGCCGAAGCGTCCAAGAGCTCACTCACCAGACTACGACAGATTCCACGACCTCTGAGCGCTGCTATATCAAGACCGCGCACTCTACCAAATTGCTTCTATCTTCTTCCCACGATAGCCCTCCGCACTCTACCAAATTGCTTCCATCTTCTTCCCGCAATAGCACTCCGCACATATGCCAATGGCAGACCACATCCTCCTGGCGGCACGCATCGCATGAACCTCGGCGGCGAACCGGAGAAACCGGCTCTGGAACAGTTTGGCATCGACTTAACGGCGAAGGCAAGGGAGGGCAAGCTTGACCCTGTGATTGGCAGATCAGCCGAGGTTCAACGTACAATACAAGTTCTCTCGCGGAGGACAAAGAACAACCCGGTGCTGATTGGAAATGCCGGTGTTGGAAAGACTGCCATTCTGGAAGGACTCGCTCAGGAGATCGTACGAGGTCGTGTCCCGGAGAGCATCAAGAATAAGAGAGTAATAAGTCTGGATCTGGGATCACTCATTGCTGGAGCAAAATTCAGAGGCGACTTCGAGGAGCGGTTAAAAAAGGTCCTGAACGAGGTCCAACAGGCGCATGGAGAGGTCATCTTATTCATCGACGAGCTTCACACACTGCTTGGTCTCGGTAAGGCCGAGGGATCTATCGACGCGTCCAACTTGCTCAAGCCTGCTCTTTCCAGAGGCGAACTACAATGCTGCGGCGCGACCACGTTGGCCGAGTACCGGTTGATCGAGAAGGATGTCGCCTTGGCCCGTCGATTCCAGCCCATTCTCGTCGGCGAGCCGAGCGTTGAAGACACCATCAGCATATTACGCGGTATTAAAGACAAGTATGAAGTTCACCATGGTGTCCGCATCACGGACGGTGCCCTTGTCGCAGCCGCAACCCTTTCAAATCGCTACATCACCGACCGTTTCTTACCGGACAAGGCAATCGACCTGATGGACGAAGCTGCCAGCTCACTGCGTCTGCAGCAGGAGAGCAAGCCCGAGGGCATCCAGCGTCTCGACCAGAAGATCATGACAATCCAGATTGAGCTCGAGAGTCTGCGGAAAGAGAAGGACGTTGCTAGCAAGGAGCGACGGGAGAAGCTTGAGGCTGATCTCAAGAAGTACCAAGAAGAAGTGAAGGGTCTAACAGAAAGATGGGAGAAGGAGAAGGCACAGCTTGACGCCATCAAGCAAACCCAAGCTGAGCTCGACAGGGCCCGCGTCGAATTAGAACAAGCCCAAAGAGAGGGGAACTTCGCCAGGGCCTCCGAGCTAAGATTCGGAGTTATCCCGAGTTTAGAACGAAAGTTGCCCAAGGAGGGCGAGAAGCAGCCCGGTGAAGGCACACTGCTTCACGACTCGGTGACGGCCGATGACATCGCCAACGTTGTCTCCAGAATCACCGGTATCCCGATCTCGAAGTTGACCAGCGGCCACACCGAACGCCTGATCCACATGGAGGAAATTCTGCGGGAGTCTGTCCGTGGCCAGGACGAGGCCTTGAAAGCCGTGGCCGACGCAGTACGGATGCAGAGGGCTGGCCTGAGCGGTGAGAACCGTCCTCTCGCGTCCTTCTTCTTTTTGGGACCTACCGGTGTCGGCAAGACAGAGTTATGCAAGAAGCTCGCCGGTTTCTTGTTCTCCACAGAGGCAGCAGTCGTTCGTTTCGACATGAGCGAGTTTCAAGAGAAGCACACTATTTCTCGTTTGATCGGTGCGCCGTCCGGTTACGTAGGGTATGAAGACGCCGGTCAACTTACGGAAGCCGTCCGCCGGAAGCCTTACGCAGTCCTCCTCCTTGACGAGTTCGAGAAAGCACACCGCGATATCTCCGCACTCCTGCTACAGGTCCTGGATGAAGGTTATCTGACTGATGCCCAGGGCCACAAGGTTGATTTCAGGAACACCATTATCGTGCTGACATCCAACCTGGGCGCGGAAATCCTCGTGGGGGCAGACCCGATACACCCGTACAAGGAGACACCCACGGGAGATATCGATCCATCAGTCAAGCAGGCTGTGCTGGATGTGGTGGCCTCCAATTATCCTCCGGAGTTCCTCAACCGGATCGACGAGTTCATCATCTTTAAGAGGCTCTCCATGGAAGCGTTGAGGGATATCGTGGATATTCGGCTGCGGGAGCTTCAGGAACGGTTGAATGACAGAAGGATTACGCTCCGGGTACCAGACAATGTGAGGCAGTGGCTAGCTGAACGCGGGTACGACCCCAAGTTTGGTGCCAGGCCATTGAATAGGTTGATCACCACGGAGATTGGCAACGGACTGGCGGACAAGATTATCCGTGGAGAGCTCAAGAGTGGAGAGACGGCGATTGTGGAGATTAAGGAGGATAACTCGGGACTGACAGTGCGTGCGGAACAACCTGTGCCTGCTCAGGCCGAGGCCGCGTAAGAAGATGCTCAGGGGTGTAATAGATTGTAACGTATCTGTACTTGTATTATGTGTATATGACTGTAACAAAAAGGTGATCGATCCATGGATTATGGGGGTATGGTACATTAGCAGGCAAGCGGAGTTAGGGGTTGGAGTTTATTTGATAGCATATCTCTTCTCAGATACCAGAATGTCTTGCTAAGACTAGTTATAGATTGTTCCTATGTATATCGCCCACTTACGAAATAAAAAGGATTTTGACCAAGTATCAGTAGTAACCCAAGCAAGTTCCCATTTGTGTATGACTAACTCTTACACTTCAACAGCAAAAAGAAAAGTTAATGATGTAGAGTAACTCAGGAATACACTGCTCGGGTACCAGCCGAAGTGCGAGCTTTGGGATGTTTGCTCCGTACCAGGACCTAGTGGGACACTCGTTTCGCAGAGGACTTGGGGCTTTTCGCTTGGCCCAGCCTCCCTTTATTCAGCAGTAGTTCCCTTGTTGCCATTGGGGCACCGACATCCTCAGGGTTCTCGTCTGGACGCTTGCTCTGTCCTGACAGCAAGGAACTTCGACGGAAGGGCCATGACTGTTAACACAGGTGTGTGAATTACAACCTAAGCTCCTATCACTTTATACACAATTCCCCCATCCGCGGCGCCGATGATGATGTTGATGATCCCTCCCCGGTATTATCCGTCCCTAGTAAATTTTGTCGCAATAAAAGAACTCACCCCCAGTATATACGCGTGTGAAGAGTTCAGACAACCCGCTTGACCTCAAAGAACCTCCGTAGCCACCAGACCTGGAAAACGCTCTCCCCAATGACGATGCCGATAACGAAAAGATTCCACCACTTGACTCGGCTGTTTGTGCTCTCGGCGGTGTTGCGGTGGGTGCGCTCGCGCACGACGATGTAGCTCTGCTCGTCCTTGACCATCTCGAGAAGGTTGGACAGCTTGCGGACCTCGGCGTCGAGCGGATCCTCAGGAGAGTCGGACTCGGACACGTAAACTATGCCGTGCACGTTGAACGAGACGTCCTTGGTGTTGGCGCCCCAGTGCTCGTTACCGAAGCAGTACACGTACTTGCCATCGTGCTTGGCCTCGAACGAGAAGTCGCCGTTGGATGTGGATTTCTCAAAGGCCTCGTACTGGCCTACCGGGTTTGTGATCTGTCAAGTCCATCACATGTTAGTTGAGTCGACATGGAGGCAGGATGATGGGTTTAAGATGGAGGACGCACCCAAAAGTCAATGTCCAAGTTGCCAGCACTGCCAAACTCCCGGTCGCCAACCTGGAAGGTCACCGTCATCTTATCCTCCCGATGCAGGTTCTCGTGGAAACATTCGCGGCCGTGGGCGGGAAGCTGGATGTTGTGTGCTGCTGCCGCCCCTAATAAGCTGGCCGACAGCAGCAGCTTCACTGCTGATAGTAATTGCATGACGACTGATTTCTGTGCTCCGTCGGTCGTGCTCGACAACAGGGGGCAGTAAGGTTGTCAAAGATGTCGGGGTGGATTTTCGCGATGCAGTACTCTTTTTGGGCCGCTGAAGGGACAGCTAGCTTAATTGCGGCTCTGGCCTATCAAACTGCACCCCAGCACCTGCGTCGTAAATAGGGGAGTTGCCGGTGCAATGTTGTTCCAAGCCAAAAATCTCCGGTACGGAAAAGGTACCTGTTTATCGCGCCTTCTAGCAGGTGAATGTGGACCAAAGAGGAGTCAGAGATAAGGTAGCTGACAGGTAGCGAGCACGACCCCCGCTTTAACCTCGATCGAGTTAATCACTGGGCCTTCCCTGCTGCCTTGCCTCGCCTCGCCCCAAGAACAACTTTCAAAATCGAACTGTCAAAGAACAGACAGGCCCCCAAAGACGTCCTCCCTACACCGACTTTAATACCGAAGCCAAACATCACGACTCCCCGATATTTCCGCATCGCCATAGTCGACGACGCGGATAGCCACCTCCGAACAGTAAGTGAAGCAAACTCCCGTTATCTCGCGGCCATCTGCCAATGCGTCACGCCATTCATCATAACCTTTTGGGACGCGTGCTTTCCAACCCACTTCCCCCCTCTGTTGTCCCAATCCACCACTGTCCGTCCATTCGTCTGACGCCTGCCACTGGTCCCTGATATCTCGGCAGCCTAGAAATGGCTGGACTACCTCATTGCCTGTTGACCAAATTCACCTTACCTGTCCTCATTCAAATGATCTGTCCTCAAACGGACCGCACTTAAATAAGCCGCTGCGAAGCGCAATATTCTTCCCGTCCATCGCATCATCACCCAACATCAATCTATTCGGACTCCTTCAGCTTGCATCCACCTACTAACGCATCTCCTCTCTGCTAGACTCTTCTTTAATCTTTTGCTAGTCGAGCCGAGCACATATCGCAAAGATGGGTCTCACGTTCTCGAAGCTTTTCGAAAAGCTATGGGGGAAGAAGGAGATGAGAATTTTGATGGTCGGTCTTGACGCAGCAGGAAAGACCACCATTCTTTACAAGCTCAAGCTCGGCGAAATCGTCACAACCATCCCGACCATCGGTACGTCACCCGCCAAGATATCACACCCCCACAACTGTAACCCCTTGCTGACAACAGCCCAAAGGCTTCAACGTCGAGACGGTCGAGTACAAGAACATCCAGTTCACAGTGTGGGATGTCGGTGGCCAGGACAAGATCCGTCCCCTGTGGAGACATTACTTCCAGAACACCCAGGGTATCATCTTCGTCGTCGACAGCAACGATCGTGACCGTGTTGTCGAGGCCCGTGAGGAACTCCAGCGCATGCTGAACGAGGATGAGCTGCGGGATGCCATTCTCCTGGTCTTTGCCAACAAGCAGGATCTTCCTGTAAGTCACCCTGAACACATGCCAGGAAACTCGGAAAGGGCGATTGCTGACTCTGACCCTTGCTAGAACGCCATGAACGCGGCCGAGATCACAGACAAGCTCGGTCTCCACAGCTTGCGACAGCGTGCCTGGGTACGTACTCACCCCCATGGATTCTCATCCTTCCCTTGTCTAGGCTCCTTCAGCTAACGTGTGGCACAGTACATCCAATCTACTTGCGCCACTTCTGGTGACGGTCTGTATGAGGGTCTCGAATGGCTTGCCTCCACCCTCCGCAAGGCGAGTCCCGGCCAGTAAAGGGAGAACCATAGGCTTAGTCGAGATATTATCGTCAACAAAGTGTCCTGCCTTTTCTCCTCGCCTCGGTCAACAAATTTGGTTCGGTTGTACAATCTCGCACAAGCAAAGTTTATTTCTTTAAAGTTCAATCGATCACCAAAGAGTTCATAAGTTATGACAAAGCGCGGTTAGTTGGGTGGGCCAGCACAACACGGTGAGAAGTAGAGAAGTGAGAGAGAGAGAGAGCGGGCCAGCTCATTGATATGAGAAAAGAAGAAGGGATGATGAGTTTAACGCGCCGGCACTCTTTTTGCAACAACTTTGGTCAACTTTTTTCGGAAAGAACAGGGGCGCTACTGGGTTGGAATCTTGTACAATTTGATACATTATCAGGAGAGAGAGAGAGAGCTATTAGTTTCCATCCATTGCTTCCCCTTTTTTTTCCCCTCTCTCTCCGGTTTACTTTTTTGTGACCTGTGCCTACCTAGATAAAAGGAGCGGTTGTTGGGACATCTCTCCCTCAATCATTTAGTAGTTAGTATTCGTCTGCTGTTTTTTTTTTTTTTTTTTTTTTTTTTTTACTCGACCTTTCTACGTGTTGCCCTATCACGGCAGCAATCGAATCGGGGGCAAGTCCACACCAATGCGCCCGCAATGTTTCTATGCAAATGGGTATGTATGTATGTATGTACAAGTGACCAAAACAGTAAACTACGGCTTCGGTTTGCTTACACTGTATGTACGAAGTACAAATGGTTTGTATTGTCATTGGGACTAGAAGGCTAAAGGCTTTTTTTTTTTTTTTTTTTTTTTTTTTTTTTCAATATCCGCTTTCTTGAAAATGTATATATATATATATATATATTGAGTTCGTAAAAAAAAAAAAAAAACTGCTACAGTCTCTACCTCTCTCTCTCTCTGCTCGAGGAGGAGGAGGAGGGGGAGGAGGGGGCAATTACTTTGTGACGTTTTGCCTTTGCCTTTTTTGTTCACTCGACTGAGTTTGGGAGACTAATTAGAACCCCCCCCCCCCCCCAAAAAAAAAAAATCTGTCACATGCATCACACACTCACACGCATAGTATGTACATACTACAACTCGTAGTCGTAATGGTAGTAACTAACAAAAGGGGGGGTCGAGTTAGTTAACTAGCTAATGTTTAGCCCTTCCTCCTCATCTCTGTAAGTTATCAGGGGGGTAGGTAGTTAACTGCCCTGTCGACAAGTTCTCTAACCATTATTATTTCTAGCAGGCAACCACTTACGCACATGCAACGAACGAAAACTACGTAGGTATACTATACGTATAACGCGAGGTTAGCTGGCATAACAAACTTCAAATTTTACATCCCGTCAATCTTCTATAATTGCTAATATCATGAACCTAGGTAAAAAAAAAAAAAGCACCATTATTCATGCCTGTACCATGCTTGTGTGTGTGTGCTCATAACCCATTGTGTGTGTGTGTGAAATCCCAACGCCCGCCCGCCCGCCAAAAAAAAAATTTCATGATACAGAACATTAATAACACACTTAACCGTTAGTCCCATCCTAAAAAAAAAGGGACATCAGTTTTAGGCAGACGGATCAGACTCAACAGTCTCCCCTTCGATCCCACCCTCACCGACAGCAAACTTCTGCTGCTCCTCCACCGGAATCTCCACCGCCTTGATCGGATGCAGTAGCATCGGGGGGAGACACATGCGTCCCTCACCACCCTTCATGGTCGGCACGCTCATGTCATCCATCGTCTCGTCTCTGTAGAGCTCAAACTGCTCCCCGCCGTCATTGTTCACCTTCAACCCCACCCATCTCCGGTACAGATTTCCCGAGAACCCGGCGTTGTAAAACCAGGTCAGTCCAAGCATGTTGTGTTCCCTATCCCCAAACACCGAGGTCCTGGCTCCTCCCGACGCTCCATTCTTCCCACCGTTTAGGACTCTGGCCATGTAGTCTGTCGGCCACTCCCTATCCACAAACACCGGGTGCGGCGCATACACAGCCTTGTACCCGTGTTGCAGGGCAACGGTAGCAGGCCACATCTCCGGGAAGGCATGGTGTTTCTTGAATGCCGTCTCTCGGTGCATCTGCATCAACAGCTTCCTGGACATTCTGCTAGCCGTAATGATTTGCGCCCGTCTTGGTGGCTTGCCACCGTCCGGAGCAGTGTTGTTATATCCCGTAATATCATCCGCCAATCCCCACGTGGTACCCTCCGGGTTAAAGATCGGAGAGAACGTGATGAGGTCAGCCTCCTCGCCAACTCCCCAGACGTATTTATCCCGCTCATACGTCGTCGGCGGCTGGGGATCATTGTCGATTTCGAACCAGTCAGACTCTGAAAGTGGCCGCTTCGGACCCCAGATTGACTCTTCTCCCTTTTGCGCCTGCACAGGATCCTTCTTGGCTCCGGGGATCTTCTCCCAGATATTGTCCGGCCCCGGAGTCCCATGTTCAGTCTGCACGCGAGACATTTGCTTAAAGTCCTCCCAGCTGCCGTGAACATAGGGCACGTAGAACCGCGCGTTGCGCTCCCAGAGACCCTTGCGAGGCTGCTCACGGGACCAGTTTTCAAGCTTGGTGAATAGGTCGTAGTAGTGGCCGGTGTAGCGAATGTCCATCTCCCATTGCCAAAAGTACTCGTACTCGGGGTGATTGTAGGCAAAGTGCTGCATCGCCATCTGCAGACCTCTGTACGAGCCATGAACAGGGAGGTCGGGCCCCCGAGCGAACAAGTCGTGGATGCCTTGGTACAGAGCCAGCATTTGTGTTTCTGTCCATAGTGTGGCCATGCCCTGGAATTCCTCCGGGATGGCTTCCTTGATCCGAGAGCGGTAGGCTTCGTCGTCTGCCCAGACCGGATGGGCCGCGTCGTTCTTCACCTGCACCAGCAGATGAACGTCGTACCGACCGCCAGAGGCCAGAGAAAGTTCGGCGATGAGGGCACGAAGGTTCATGACGTCCTCTTCGGCCCAGAAGAACTCGTCCCAGCACCTCAAGACGACAGCTGTTCGAGGTAGGTCCCCTGCGGTCTTGGATGCGGTTTTGTTGGCTTTGGAAGACTGCTGGCCTGAAGTCGTTGCATCAGACTTGCCCGACCGCACGCTCTTGACCACCTGAGGCGCATCTTCACCTCGGGCGTCAATGGTCTCGAGCTTCTTAGGTGTGGGATCGTGTATGTAGAAGCCAGTGGGTGGAGTGTCGCGCTGCGCTGCAGGCTTGAACCGCTCGATGTTGGCATTGTAGCATCGACGCTGTGCCTCGGCCCAGTTCACGTTATTGCGCCAGTCGACCTTCTTGACACTGTCCCACACTGCTTCTGAGCCCCCGTCCTCGCCGTGCTCGCCGACTCCGAGACCACCTGTGCGAACAGAGTAGCCATAGCCGTAGGGCCCATACCTTCCATACCGGTCGAAGCAGATGTCCTCGGGGAGTGACAGCAGTTCGTACGAGCCCAGGATGTTGTCGGGGAAACCATCCGGTCGTCCATCGAAGTAGCGGATGGGCGGTATCCGAACGGTGCGTTGCTCGTCGAGGAAGCATTCGTGGATCTGGGTCTTGGTGCTTCTCAGGGCATTTGCTCCAGGGTATTCGGCAAAGACCTTGCTTGGTGGTAATTCTCTGGGCTCAAATGGTGGCGCCTCCTCCCCCGACGCCCTTTTGCTTGCGCGTGCCTGAGACTTGCCGGTTGCATTGTAGGGACCCTCGTCTTGAAGTCGGGGATATTGCGGGATGTTCCTGTCGAAGGGCACCAAGGTCCTGATGCCGCCGTAATACCGAGTAAGAAATTCGAACGACTCCCATGGCGGAGCAACTACCGGTTTTCTGTCCACCTTCCCTTCTGCTATTCTCTTGTTCTCAATCTGGCTTGCGCGGACAAGACCGAAGATAAATATTATGATGGTCGAGATCATACCAATGCACAGGTATCGTATGACTCTGTTCGGCAGGCGGTAAAGGTATCTGCGCACTGCGGGCCGGCGCGGTGCATTTTTGGCCTTCTTGGGTTGCCCCAAGATAGCAGCGCTAGCCGACGACATGGACGTCGACGTCTGTCTGGAGGATCCTCTTGAGTTGGGCGGCGACGAGGAGTAATCTGTGGCTTCGTCGTCGGAATTTTCGTCTTCGTCGGACGAGTATTCGTCATCGGAGTAACGTTCTTTTGTAGGTGAATGAACAGTCGGAGAGGGCAATTCTTTGTACACTGGCAGCTGCTGAGAGCGCCGAACCTCCCGCCATCGCAGGGGATTTAGGGACGACAGCCCCATAACGGTGACCATGCAACGCTCTGAACTTTCAAATCGCTGTCAGTGAAGGTCCGTCGCGGGATGGGACATGGAGACAAGTCGAAGCGTCATACATACTCAGTAGGCTGTTGCGATCAAGTGCGGAGAACTTATTGGAGCTCGCTTTCCCCGTCGGAATTTCTCCACGGAGAGGTCGATGCCTTGCTGGAGTCGAGACCGATGGTTGATTGCGATTGAGCAATGGGCCGGGTTTGAAAGTGAATATTTATTCTTATGTCAACAGATCGTGGCAGCAACCTCAACTGCGCATTCTCTTTGCCCCCAAATGTTGACAATTGAAGGCAGCGCCTAGAGAATTCTCTGTGGGGTGAAGTAAAAGTCAATGCAAAGACTACTCGACCTTGTTCTGTGAAAAGGCTCTGTCCTTCAATATCATGGGTTCCTAGCTGTTCTCAATTGCTCCAATGCCCCACGTTGATTGGTCGCTGAGCTGATTGTCGATATCGACGAGTTGCTCAGCAACCAACTTTTGAACAGGGGTGCGACAGCGCCGTCTGCTTGGCTCAAAGGATTCAATCAATCAATCGCGCTGCCCTACCGCGGGGCCGCCAGCCACTAGACTACCGGCCTGTTGTTCCAGGTTTCTAGAGGTAGAGATGATGGACGGGAAATCTCAACGTCTTCCGCAGTGTGGGATACTCGTCGGCTGAGTCTAAAATGCTTTTAAAATAGCCGACTCCTAATCTAGTGCAATCTGACTCAGCCGACGAGTACGGGTCCCTCTCCATTTATGCATATACGTGAGAATGGAGTCGCTTCAGACAATTGCTCCATCGATCTACTACGTTTCATGCCTCCTCATCTAAGATGGTGGAAGCGGCTAAACTCCAGGTCGTTGTGGTTCATAGAGTGTGCGGGCTGGGCTGTTGTAGCTCCATATTGTATACGACACACACCACCTGCAGAGGGGCCTCCTCGCCTGGAAAGATTGCGCCGCTCGAATGGCCATGACGTCTTCAGAGGGGGACTTGAGGCTGTTTCTCCAGGCGTCCAATCAAGCCTCATATCTACTGATAACGACTTTAGAGTTCCACTAGCGTCCAAAAGTCCAAGTCTTCGCATACTGTGGTGGCAACGAACTCAACGGCGGTTTCGAAGTTGCGGGCCAGGTACTTGCGCAAGCTTGTGCTTTGAAGTAGATGCGCCTACTTGGCTTAGACCCGTGGATAGCCAGGAAGGCATGCACAGAGCTGGTGTGGAGAGACAGTAGCATCCGGATATGTTTGCGTTCTAGATTCTAACTACTTGTTTGGAGAAATAGGTTTGCCTCAACACCAATTAGGAGTACTTCCCGTGTCCCCGGTAGCGATCAGCAGCTAGCAACTTGGCTAGAGTTCGTTGCCTGGAGTGCTTTTTACACTGGAATACCGCTCTAAACGTCTGAGACGGTAATATATTCATGTTGGGCTGCATTCTCGCTCAATTGGTACCGTATCCGTGAGCAACATCTGTCGCAGGCCAGTTGCCGAACTCAACGGACGCTCGGAATGGAGCCGCTTCCATAGGTAGTCGGGTGGGCATCCCCGACACCGGGAAACTTTGGGGGTCCGTGGGGGGTTGGGTTTCCTCATACGATACGTCTCCGAAATATGGGGGAGTTCGTCAGTTGAACTCGTGTCAGCCCACATCCGCACCTGGACCTGCAGGGACACTAAAAACGCTCAGCGATTGAGACGAGCCAATTCGTGTTCAATGGCTTGTTATTCGTCCGGCGCCCGACTGCTGGCATTCCGCAAGGACAAATATCGGTGCGTCGACGAATTGGGTGGCTTCCCTTGGTAGTTCTTGCATCATATGACCTGTCGTGGCTCCAGACTCGGGGGCTGGCTGAACGCATTGCTGCCATGCCTTTGTTTCTTTGCTGTCGCGTGTCCCGACTTATGCAGCAGAAACTGCAAATATTGAAAGGTTGGCTGCACAGCTGGAGACCCAGAAGGATTCCCTTACAAGGTGGCATCCATTGCCTTTGATTCATTGTCAGTCAATTTGGATAAAAAGTTCAGGAAGCCAAAGATGACACTTATAAGTCCAGAACAGGAAATTGCGTACTGGAAGAAAGCTGAACCACCCCGGCCCCACTCACGTCATGAAATCAAGATCACGGACACCTACCTGCGTCAGACAGGCAAGTGCTTCCGACGTCAAGCCTTCTTCCCTTTCCGTCAAATAATGTCGAGAACACTCCCATATTTTGCTCTTGTACATCCTTTTCTTGGAGGGCAATCTCTATTGCACGACCAGTCCTACTACGGCTTCTGAGAGAGCAACAACATCGCAAAAGCACGAGAAAGTGAAGTCCACATGAAGAGGCCCAAACATCATGAACAAAGATCATGGGCGGGGTTCAATGCCCAGTCCGGTCCTCGCACTTAATACAACTGGTTGGTTCTTGTTCGTCAAGTGACAGAAAACGGGCGGCCGCATTCTTGGCTTGGCCCTGTGGATCAGTTGAACGCATAGTGACTACACTGCAGATCCTTACAAAGTGTAAGGATGTCATGGCCTTGTCCACTTCTCGACTGCCCATATGTTCGGCCATGCGTGGTCTCATGTGGTGCCTCTTGGGATTCTAGCTGAACATGCGGTGAAGCTGCGCGTCTTCGGACTCTCCCTTGTTAAGGTTCATACGTCTGCTTGCTTCAGCATACCTGTCTGACCCTCCATTAATCCTCAATCCTGTCCTTCCACATCGCACCTTCCTTAGCTCGGTTGCTTGCCTAGTCGTGCCTGCCTGTTCATCCACTCCCTGCTGTAGTGCATGCAAGGTCGACAACAAACTCGGACTTTGGCTCTTGAACAGAACAGCATCCTCACATATCTGACTCAGCCGGCGTGTCTCGTCCATCTTCTTACGCCCTTTTTCTCAATTCACCTGCGGCGAGTCACTGAACGAGTCACTCCACCCCGCTACTCCTTGTTTACTCTTGACGGTTAGGGCGATCAAGTGCTTATTAGAGCCTCCTTGAACGCTCGTCGTCGTCTTCAGCAGCCCGTTTCTGCTTGTTCTCATTCCATCAGCAGACCAGCTCTGACTTTGGTTGACCACCATCATGGCTCTCACCGTGACGACCGAAGCCCAGAAACAGGCACCGGGTGACGACTCTAACCAAGTCGCCATCAATATGGTCATCCGACAAGACCCATTTTACATCACACTCGATGCGTCAGCGCTGCTGGTCCTATCCATCCTCCTTGTCATCGGCATGCACTTCGTGGACCACACTCTGCTTGAGATCATAACCGTTGCGATCCCCATCATGCTGCTGATCCACAACGACTACCTGAACTTCTTGAAGCTTGGGCCTGGCGGCACACCCCCAACGCCATCCGGCTACGCAAGACTGACGTGGTACCGGCTGTTCTGTCTACGTGACCCCTTTAGCCCACCACCGGCAGACCCCAAACTACTGCCCTCAGCCGGCATCCTGCGTCAACGGCCACTCCCCTTCCGGCCCGGACCTCGCCCCAGCGTTGCCGGTCTCGCTCCCCAGCGGCAGCTGAACCAACACGGCTCGCTGCACGCATACAACCGCCTCCGTGCCTCGCTGGAGAGCCTGGCCGCCCAGCAGTCGCAAAAGTTCGTGACGGCGACGTCGTGTCTCGAGAAGCACGGCTTCGCACTCTTCTCGCGACATCCGGTGAACGTCTGTGGAAACGGCGAGATCTGCCACATCCACACGTCAGACCGGTCCATGCACATGAACCTTCACCCCGACGACATCAAGGTCGTGCTCGAAAAGGGATGGGGTCAGCGCCATCCTATGGCTTGGAAAGGCTGGGTGCGTTCTCCGGTGCCGGTTACGTTTACCATGATTTACGCACCGAGAGGTAAGTTTCATAGCAAAAGGACGGCAAGCCGGGAGCAGTTCACTAATCGGGTGGCTATAGATGAAGGCGACATGCGGATTGTGCTTAAGATCATTGAAGCCGCCATATGGTACACCACAGCCGAGCAGGTTGAAATCCAACCAGTCGCGGAGCCGTAAGTTGGTGTACCGAATTTTTTTCTGGGCGAGTTTCTTATAACGGAGCTTTGTTTATTTGGAGAGATCCGGTGGTGTTTTGGATAGGGAGCATGGAGCCTTGGGGGGGGTTGCTTTAGGGGGGCTACAGGAAAATGAAGTACTCAAAACGTGGGAGATTGTAAAAAACTTGCTCGGGTCGAAGGCATGCATGCGGGGGAAGTTCGTGTGAGCGTACAGTATATTGATACCAGGCGTTTTCTGTATACATTTGCAGCTTATGTCAGTTACTGCCTGCTTACACTTATTAAAGCAGAGGAATATTCACTAAACTCGCGGCTGCGACACAAATGTGCTTTAAAGCCATATATATCTGACCATAAGTCCGTCGTGTCCATTATAATAGTTTGTTACTTGTATCTTGGTTCCTATAGGATGAAGAAGAGACAAACAAAAATAAAAGAGAGGATAATAAACTTTTATCACCACTAGCAACCTCTCTCCTACTGTGTTCACGCTACCTTGAGCAAAACCGGATGAATGAATCCGAAGCAAATTTTCTGAATTGTCTTATACTGCTTTGCATCTTTAAGTATATATATATATATATATTTAGCTTCTCTGCCAAGCTGACGAGAAGATAAAGGTACATCCAGCAAACTGGAGACTGGAGCATCAAATGCCCCCTACCTACATCTTCTAACGGGCAAATAAATTCTATACGTATGTATGTATGTAAACGCACCGAGCTAGTTCAGTTGTTGTTTCTTCTTCCTATTGACAACTGAATTATACAAAGTCTACTTAGGGGGGTAAGTAAGGGTAGTCAAACGAGGAAAAGATTGATTGATTTAAGCCGACCACGATTTTTGCCATGTGAGAAAAAAAAAAAAAAAAAACAAGCAAAGTTATGTATGGGTCGATTTGACGTTGGTATCAGACCAGTGTAGTGTAGCATCAACAGCCGTTTTGCCGTTTTGAGTATACAAGCAAACGTACGATATAACCTCGGTCTACATGCCACCACCCCCCTTTCCCCTCACCAGACACATGTCACTCAACACTGATATAAACTTAGAGAGATCTTTGACTTTTTAACGCTTTATATTTTCCTTCCCCCCTCCCGTGTATATACATACTTTGTGCAAGCAAGCCCAAATACAACAATGGAGCCGGTTTAAAGTTACACTATAATATCCCCCGCAAATATATGACATGCCAAAAACACTTAACAATAACATGCTGCTGGCATTGACCACACGCACACAACGCTTCTCCTTTTATCTTCCTTACAAATTCTTTCTTGACAAAGGAACTCCTTGGACCGGAAGACGGATATCTTATATATTTTCTTTAGTAGACACGCTTGAAGGGAGGGACAGCCTTGCACTCGTTCTCGTCTAGCGTGGTGCCGATGACACGGCGGTATGAGAGGTCGACCTTGCCGTGGGGGTTCTTCTGGAAGGAGAGGGTGTGCTTCATCCAGTTCTCGTCGTCACGGTCGGGGTAGTCCTCACGGGCGTGGGCACCACGGGACTCCTTTCTCGCGGCGGCAGCGGCGGCGGTTTGGGTGCTGTTACAGCACAATGTCAGCTTTCATTCCAAGATCAACCAGGGTGATAGGAATGGGGTTACGTACGCGCAAGTAAGCAAGTTCCGGAGCTCAAGAGTCTCGACCAAGTCGGAGTTCCAGATCATGCTGCGATCCTTGATACCGACCTGGGGGAACATCTGGTCGACCTCGGTGATCTTCTGGACACCCTCGTCCAGAGACTCTTGTGTACGGAAGACGCTGACGTCTCTCTGCATGACCTTCTGCATGGCGAGACGGATCTCGGCCGTGCTCTTGGGGCCGTCGGCCTGGCGGACCTGGTCGAGAACCTCGATCGACTCGGCACCGGCATCGGCCTCGATGGGCTTGAGCTTAGCACCGGGGGTGAAGTTGTCGCGGATGGTGTGGGAGACGGCACGGCCGAAGACGACTAGGTCGAGCAGGGAGTTGGCTCCGAGACGGTTGGCACCGTGGACAGACACGCAGGCAGCCTCACCGCAGGCGAACAGACCGGGGACGACCTTGTCGTTGCCCTGCTCATCGACAGTGATGACCTCACCAGTGTACCTCGTGGGGATACCACCCATGTTGTAGTGGACGGTGGGAAGGACGGGGATGGGCTGCTTGGTGACATCGACACCGGCGAAGATAGCAGCAGTCTCAGAGATACCGGGGAGACGCTCGGCGAGGACATCGGCGGGCAAGTGGCTGAGCTGGAGGAAGATGTGGTCCTTCTCAGGACCAACACCACGGCCCTCGCGAATCTCCATGGTCATGGACCGGGAGACAACGTCACGAGAGGCGAGATCCTTGGCGGTGGGGGCGTAGCGCTCCATGAAGCGCTCGCCCTCCGAGTTGAGGAGGTAGCCTCCCTCACCACGGGCACCCTCGGTGATCAGGCAGCCGGCACCGTAGATTCCCGTGGGGTGGAACTGGACGAACTCGAGATCCTGGTTGGGCAGACCGGCACGGGCAACCATGGCCATGCCGTCACCAGTGCACGTGTGTGCGGATGTGCAGCTGAAGTAGGCACGGCCGTATCCACCCGTGGCAAGGACGGTGTTGTTGGCGAGGAAGCGGTGCAGAGTGCCGTCCTCCTGGTTGTATGCGAGCACACCACGGCACTCGCCGTCCTGCATGATCAGGTCGATGGCGAAGTACTCGATGAAGTAGTTGGTGCTATGCCTTAGGGACTGGCCGTAGAGAGTGTGGAGGAGAGCGTGACCGGTACGGTCAGCAGCGGCGCAGCAGCGGTAAGCCTGGCCACCCTTTCCGAACTTTTGCGACTGACCACCGAAAGCTCTCTGGTAGCTATAGAAATCGCATGTGAGCCCTCGTTCTCGTTGCCTTTTCACTGCTGGGTCGCAACTTACATCTTTCCGTCCTCGGTACGCGAGAAGGGGCAGCCGTAGTTTTCGAGCTCGACGATGGAAGCGGGGGCCTCTCTCGTCATGTAGTGGATGGCGTCCTGGTCGCCGAGCCAGTCGGAACCCTTCACGGTATCGTACATGTGCCATCTCCAGTCGTCCTCGTGCATGTTGCCGAGCGCAGCATTGATACCACCCTGTGCGGCAACCGTGTGGGATCGTGTGGGGAAGAGCTTAGATATGCAGGCTGTGTTGAAGCCAGCCTCGGCAAGACCGAAAGCCGCACGCAGACCCGAACCACCGGCGCCGACAACGATCGCATCGTACTCATGGTCCTATTCACGCCGTGTCAATTGAGTCCATATCATTGCGAATGTGGTCGGCGGAGCAGCCCGGAGGTGCTCCGGAGGCCGGAGGAAGGGATGAAACGGACGATGACGGGGTATTTGTTGCTGACGAAAGGCGACGCCTCCTTCGCCCGGAGCGGCTGGTTCGCAATTATTCTTGCTGCACACGACAGTTAGTTTCCGGCTCATTCATCTCTTTCTTACGTTCAGATATGCTTACCGGCCGGCCGTGTTGACGAGAACGCTCTTGATTGTATTCTGCAGGCGGCACGCGAGAGCTGTGTTTGGAAGCCTCGGATCAGCACATGCGCTCAAAAACCGAGGGGAGAAAAGAAATGGCGTTCTAGTGTTACTCACCGTCGGCGCTGCTGCTAACCGTCTGAGGGCCATTGACGATGCCATTGTCGAGTATGTGCGCGCAAAGGATCAACAAACGGGTGAGGTGGTGGGCATCAGGAGATATTTAAGCCTCAATTGCTACCTTTTGTTCACGCAGTTTATTAATGGTCAGTGTCGATGATCGCTCCAAGATAGATTCCTCCAAGATCCGCCTGCACGAATGGAAGCCGCTGACATCGCAGCCAATCACCGACGACGTATTACCCGAGTTGCCGGACAGGCCCGTGCTGGTGGACTGCAACCACGACTGCCACGAGAGAGAACCGGCATAAGTGGGGGCAAACCTACTGTGTAGCCACGAGCCCAGCAAAAGGTCGTGCTGGTGCAACGAACACTCACGCAGCAATTGAGTTTCGGATTCCAACGGATAACGGACGCGGTTGCCACTGGTTTAGCACTGGTACCCCAGGGGCATGGTCCCTGACTTAGCAGCAGTTATTTGCAATATCCAGATGGCAAATGCACTTGACAGTGTCATATTTGCCATTTCCATAACTCCATTTTGTAGATACATGACAAACAGAACGTATGGACAGTAGCTATGATGTCCCTATCATTCCATCTGTCTCTACGAGTTGGATATAAGTTGTCCCTGCCAAGTGCCCATTGACGGCTGGCCAGGGATCCACACCCGAGTCTGGTTTGACATTCAATGTGCAGGTGCCTCGGCACGCGTCTTTCGCCACAAGTGCCAGATCTAACTACCGTGTAACTAAGGATATCTTCTAAGTATAATCCAAACCATCATCATATTAATGTATACCTCAGGTTGATAAGCCTTATCCCCGACAACGAACGATATTGCGCGAACTGTGCTCGTCCCTTGGAGTAATATCCAACCTCTACCTTGCGCCTCATTCAGCAAGAACCATCCTGAGCATAACCAAGAAATTCTCCTTCAGTTTGTGCACCTCAGAGACAACAGGCTTGGTAGGCTCTCCGGCATTACGGCGGAGCCTGTCCTGTTTCTTCGCCCTCCTCCTTCTCTCAGCTTCGATCGGGTCCATTTCTTCCTCAGCTTCCTGTTCCGCCTCGGAGTCAGAATCGTCGATATCGTATGACATATCCTCGAGGTCCATCTGGTCGAGCCCGAAATCGCTCGACTTGAAGTTCATAGCTCCCGGTGCCAGTTCTTGTCCCCCGCTACCACCTTCAGCCGCCATCTTCTGCCTGGTCTTGTCTTGATGCCACTTCTTTCGTGCCTCCTGCCATGCAATGAGCTGGTTGATCTCGTCCATGGCCTTCTGCTTGTCTATTGACCCTTGGCTCACAGCCCCTTCGAACAAAGCGTTGATGTCCAACGTGCCGTTCTTGGGACCCTGCCGCAAGAACTCCAGGATAGCCTCAATCCAGCCCATCAGCTGGGTAAACAGGCCATTATCATGCGTGTGAACTTCGTGCACAAACTTGTAAAAATTGTGCTCGTGGCGCTGACACAAGTCGATGAATGCCTGTACCGTCTGGTTCGGGTCTGCAGAAGCATCCTCCTCTCGACATTTCTCAACAACCTAGAGTAACTTTGTCAGCCTGACGTTTGTGGCAGCTGGATAGTTAGTACATACCTGAATGAGATCGTCGATGAACACGGCAAAGTCTGTAACACTACTGTAGACATTGGCTGATTTGTAGACCCTCACCAGTGGCTCGTAGAAGATCGTAAAGAGGTCCCGGAACAACTGGAGGGTTACCGGCTCCTCGATGAGATTCAACATCATCGCCTTGTCCCTTTGCCTCGTGTAGAGCTTCATCAGCTGTTTCAGGTAGGAGAAGAGCTGAGCTCCCTGCTTAAGTTCATCATCCACATTTTCCACCGCGTTGTTGAACGCTACATAGGCGTTATACAGTTGTCCGATTTGATTAGGAGTGAGCGCGGGGCTGATGAGTTCCGAACGCAGGATAGCTACAAGGATGTCGACATCGTCATTAGTAGCATCTTCCCTAATCGCAACCTTGATCTGATCGTCCGCGTCTGTGTACTTTTTCAACTTCTCGACGAAGACCGGGTCGCCAATCTTGACGGCGAGTGCGTCAATCGATTTCTGGAAGTTTCTGATGCCGTCGTGCAGGGTCAGAGAGAATATCCGCTGCATCAGAGACCTCGTGCCAAATGGCTGAGCTAGGAAGATGTCCAAGACGTTGGCCATGACAGCCGCCGGGTTCGCAACTCGAATGACGTTCTTGATGATGGTGTATGGTATTAGGGAGTGAATCCTCTTGGCCTGGGCAAACAGTTCAGGGGAGTTGTCCTCGGCGAGGAAGAGATGGTAGATGGTAGCTGCAACTTCTATCCGCAGCCACTCGGCAAACTTCTGGTACTGAATGCTGAGGTCTTGAATGGTTTGTTTGTCCTTGATTTCCTTAAAGAGCATGGTCAAACCGTTTCGCTCGATAATATCTTGCCGAAACCTACAGGCAGGGTGTTAGCTCCTGTCACACAATGCTTTGCTGCTGCACCTACTGTTCCATGTACACGTCAAGTTCAGCCGCGCGTTTTCTTGCGATTTCGTAAAATTGCTTCTGTTCTTCCATTCGCTTCTCATCCATGAGTTTTCTGCGCATGATATCTTCGACGTCCTCGTCCTTGGGGGTTATGGGGTCCTTGGTCAAGAACTCCTCCATCGCCTTGGTACCAGCTATTTGCTGGTTCTGGAGTAGGGAGCGCAAGAAGGCGCGCAAAGATACTCTCTGGCTTTCTCGGAATAGCACAACGTTCTAGGGATATGAGCAAAGAACTTGAGCGTAACAAGGGGCAGGTAAACAATTACCTCCTGTGGCTTTGGACTTAGCAACGCCGGACTTAGCGGTTTCCCGTCCGATGATGGGCGTGGCGAGGTACCCCTACTAGAGGCTGATCCCGTCCGCCGGTGTTCTGCAGATGCCAGTCAGATGTTTGCCCTGGAAGAAGCAATCGCTAGAGAACCAACTTGCCCCTGACAGACAGCATCCTGTTAACAGCTTCGCTCTGATGCCCTGGCCCATTGGGCACCACAGTGCTAATCCCGCTCAGCCCCGTAGCGCCAGTTAGTTGCGTAGACACACTGGATATCGACGAAGCCTCGGAATCATTGCCCCCGGTGATGCTGCCAAGAAGACCAGACGTCGTCGAGTTGGACTTGTTCTTCTTCGGGAGCGGAGGGAGGACCTTGCCAGGGAGCTCGGTTCGCAGTCGCTTATAGAGTTTACTAAAATCTCCATATCGTCGACCCACGAAGTACTCCAGCTCGCCTTTCCGCTTAACCCTGAGGATGAATTCCTATGTCTGTCAGCCACCACCTCTCCCCCCTTAAAACGGACATGAGACTTACAGCATGCTTGTGGTGCTTGATATGCCGCTTGACCGAAGTCGTGCGGACTCCAGCAACGTTGACGTCCCAACCATTTACATAATTACCCTCGGGCAATGTCGTGTAAAGACCAGCGTCGATGGCACCGGCATCGACAATCTCAAGTTCAGAGAACCGTATCCTCTCCTCGAAACCAGACGATGTCCCGACACCAGACACCATCATCAGCTCAACGAGCTTCTGGGCCTTGATCGCCAGCTTCCTTCTCTTTGTCTCCTCTAGACGATCCTCCGAGGATGAGATGTTCTTGCTAGCAAACGATTCCAGAAACTACCACCCACATCAGTTGGGCCCCCCTACAATGGCATATAGGACAGGGGCATTTCCTACCACTTGTAACTTGTCCTGCCAAAACTCCTTCTCCTTGGCCTTGTCGAGAAAGGGGAACTCGCGAACATGGTGGACAAAGATGTATCGCAGGATCGGCAGGTCCGAGTCGAGCGGTGATATCTCCCCCAGGTCGGACTTGAACGGTGCGCCGAATCGTCGCAGCGCCGTGGGCGAGTTGAGCTCCGAGATCTCCCATTTTACCTGCTCCGAAATGAGTTCGCGCTTGAGGTCTGGCACATAACTTTCCGTTAGCACATAATCCCTCTTTTGGACACCAGGGTAAAGGCGACAGACAATGTTCTTGCTTTCCAGTGAGTGTTTGGCCCGGGGGCGGTTGTGATATCGTCCTTCGGAGGGACAGCTCGGTGGTATTGGCGCTGGCGGGTTGAAGGGCGCCACCGTTGCTGCTTAGTTCCTTGTTATCCGCGCTCTGCTGCGTCGTTCCCGGAGGAGGAGGAGCGCTGTCTAAGGAAGCCATTTTGGGTAAGGACGGCCTGTTCTCAAGATCCTCGAGTTTGGTACAAGGGAAACCCAACGAACAGTCGTGGACGACGATCTCTTGAGGGTCGGGCCGGATTTAACGTATTGTACGGAGTACCTGCCGTCCTGGTATTGTCCCAGCAATAAATTGTATGGCGGGGTAGCAAATCAAGGATTCCGAGTGAATTATGCGGGCAGTTCACTGACGTATTATTGCGGAATGCGATTCATACAATGGCAGCCACCAAGGTAACGGCAGGAGCAAACCAACGACGCAAAGAGACAAAGGGAGAGAATGATTCACAGCAGGAAACATTCCAAAGCATCGGATGGACAGCCGTTGACGAACCATTAACGTTCAACAGGATCGCATCTGTGCTAGTTACTTAGGTAGTGCTTACCTCAATAGACTGGACTGGTGGACAGGACCCTGTAACATTGCATCCTGCAGTGCTCGCTGCGCGCTTACTGCGTGCAGTCACAATAAAAAGCTCCCAATTGCTTGCTCAGCTTTCGTCCCAGGGGTGCTTTGCCTTGTTTTCACATGACCAACGAGCAGAGAGAGTCAGGGTGACAGCGAACAATAGCTGGCGTTAACTCAATGCTCTGAGTTGGTGGCGCAGATGGGGCTAAGCTATCAGTGTGATGCGGGAGATGACGTTGGACCCCTCTAGGGTGTGCTTAGGTGTGCCCAATCACCCACTACCTACGCCGCGCGGCTACAGAGATTCGATCGTTAGTTGCAACCCCTAAAGGCAGCTTTAAAGGCGCACACCAAGCGATAGTCGGAAGGGACCAAAACTGTGGAAATAGGCCAACAGTCTTTCAAGACAAAGAATCCTAGATTGTTAATAGCCAACATACAATGAAATACAAATGGGTATCGGAATGCTATACAAAACAAAACAAAAAAGAATGCTCCTCGTACACCGCGTACACAGCCGCAAGCAGCCAAGCTCCTGATGCCCCCCCAAGCCCTATGAATACGTAGTCCTCATCATCATAGCTCGTCAAAAACTCTGAGCATCTCATCAGCCAAGACAGAAGACGCCTTGGCTGGCTCTGTCCTGTTCAGCCATAGCTTGTCCCTTATGGTCGCGTTTGAGCTACTGCTACTGCTGCTGCTGCTGCTGCCTGCGACTTCTGAGTGGTTGCCGCTGCCGAATCCGTCTGGTGCATACTGCGCACTGATAACGAAGAGCAGCAGGATGATAAAGACGACGAGAGACGTGACTACCCAGATGGCCTTGAGACGCTTCCTAGTCCTCTCCTGCCACTCCCTGTCGGCACGTTCCCAGCTCTCGATGCGGTCCCGGACGATGTCGACCCGCTCGCTCAACGCCTTGATCTTGTCTTTCGCGGCCTGGATGCGGTTCTGTAGCGTCTCGATGCGGTGCTGCTGGTCCTCGAACTGGCCGAACGCGTCGAGTTGCGAGGTGACTTCTACCTCCATCTCTTGCACCTCCCTACTGAAGTTGTCGTTCATCTCCACAGAAAGCCCCGCGATCTCCTTTAGTGCGACCAACGTGCTGTGCAGCATGCCGAGCTTCTCGAGGACGGAGTAGTAGGTCTCATCGAGTCGTCTGGCCGTGGCAGTCGAGAAGGTTTCTAGCTCGTTGAGGGTCTTCTTTAGGCCACTGCAGTGGAATCGGTTAGTGAGTCACGAGGCTGCTTCATGTGTCTTTGATGACGGAAGGGCGATGTGACATACGTTTCTCGTGCAGCAGCCTTCTGCAGCTCCGTGGTAAACTCTTGCTCCTTTGACGTCTTGTTCGGGGGCGAGGACCTGTCCGAGGTGCTTGCGACAACGGCGGGGTTGTTACTGTCATCGGTCGCGGTAAGAAGAATGCTGGTTCTCCGGCTCGCATTCGGGGTCAGGTTCGGCGTCATCCCCTCTGACCTCGACGCATCGAGCGATAATCTGGGTTGGCCGAGCGGCATCGCGGGCTGGGGCACCGGACTCAGAGCATCGCGCTCTTTCTCCTTGCCTACTATGCGGTGCGAATGGTGACGATGCAGCCGGATCGGCGACGATAGTTCGGTAATGGATCGCGTTATCTGATGTCGAGGGCGACTTGGTAACGGTCCTTTGGGAGCATCAGCTCCATTGTGAGACATTTTTCTCAGTCCCTGTGAACTGCGAGTCGGAATGCTTGGAACATCACCAATTGACTGATTCGATGCAGATGCAGGTGCTTGCATGGTCACGCCAAGCTGAGAGGTCGATGATGAGGCCCGCTGTACGGCGGGGCAACAGGGCCAGTAGCGTAATTTACATGTGAAGCTACCTAAGGGCCGCTGCCTTTCGGGGAAAAGTTCCCGTGAAGTCACGTTTCCTAACAGGAACTCCACAACATATCTCAGCAATTTAGAAAAATAGGATATCAACTCTTATCGTATGTATTCTAGGCCGATGTATCCGGCAAACATCTTTAGGAAGTGATAGGCCATGTTTTGACAGAGCCGTGCCATGATGTAAGTGACCCAACGGTAAGCGTGGCCGGAGCATGGAAGGCTGTAAATGCGTGAGAACGCACACAAAGCTCGCCGAGATTGTTAGCTCTACACTTCCAGTGTAGAACCGTTGTACAGTCCTCTGGCTGTGATCATAAAGGCATAGTCCCACTGATGATGCTCCGCTGCCCAAGGAATCCACGACAGCCATCGTCATGCACCAAGTTCCCTTATGTATAAGCGCCCCGCAAGACGCGAAGCGCACGAGCGTTGTTTCCAGAATGGCCAAATAGCTCGAGTATTCCGTACTGGCCACGGCCCAGCTCATGAGTTGAGCAGCTTATTCCGCTTCTCTTTCCTCTTCAGCCTCTCCACCCTCTTCTTGTGCATCTTCTCGGCCAGCTTCTCATAGCGTTCCTTCTCTTCCTTTGCTGCTCGCTTTGTCCTGATGGCTTCGATACGTCTCTGCTGCAGGTTAGTCCAACTGAACTGTAGCACAGCTCAGAGTTTTTGTGGCTTGCGCACCTGTCTCTCTGCTTCCTTTTCTTCCTTCAGCTCCTTCTCCTTGGCCTTCATGGTCGCTTGCGCCAGCCTTTCTTTTGCGCGCTGCTCATATGATGTCAAGCCAGATCCGGGGCGGAAGGCTTTCTTCGGGGCGTGCCATTGCTTGCCTGAGGAAAGAGGTGGTGAGTGTCAATCCCGGATAGTGGAAGCACGGGCAGGTAATCGAGCTTACCATTCTTCCTCATTCCCAGACTCTTTGCGGGCGCACCCTCTGCGAGCGTTCCGGACATGATGGGTCTGTCTTACAGGGCTGACCGTTATCCAAGTTCGTCTTGGAAGCGAAGCTTTGGCGATGTGCAAAGTCGCGAAAAGCGGTCAACATATTCAAGCAGAGAAATTTTGGACGGCAGAATGCAGATCCAGATTGCGGGGCAGTACCTGGCCCCTGCAGTGTACTTGTCACTGGACCTATCTAATCTAAATTGTGGCGGAGCCGCAGAGGCTAATCTGTGGCGTGCTAACAGCGGTTCTCGGAACGATACTTTGCCATATCAACAACATGCTGTGCCATCCACTATACTTGTTGCGCTGTTCCTTAATACAGGAACTTTTGCGATGGATAGACTAGTCAGTATCAATCTATGGCTATGTCATCACATATGCCAGGCAGCAATGTGTGCTGCTCATCGTCATTTAGGGCTGGGAGCAGACCACAATTCTGATCTTCGAAGGCTTCGCTTCCCTGTATGAGATCGAGCCTCCCCTTGGCCCCAGACAGTCGACCTCGGCACCGCTCTTTTCATTATGGTCGGCTCTGCATAGCTGAGATGCTAGTGCCAATCAATTGCCTTGGAGATGCTGTAAAATATACCGCTCATTCTAGGGCCGGAGATGACTGTCGTCATCGCAAAAGAGAAAAAAACTGACAGAATCGGCGCGGCGCGTCGAACATGTGAGGTCTGGATCCATAACGTTGACAGTCAACATGGATCACCCATGGGATGCGCACCTTTGGCGGCGGCTTCTTCCTGCAGAGAAGTCGAGCACTGAGCGCGTAAAGTGGTTTTTATCTCGTTTTCTCCACCGCCTGCCAAGACTAAAAGGGTCCTGCACAAGCCAGGGGGTTGCTCCAGAACACGGTTTGGTATGATTTCGAGATCCGTTCCTGCCGCGTCCCTAAAAATTCGAGTATTGTTGACGGGAAAGCGACGGGATTGGGTTCCAGAGTTCTGTCCCGTCCAAAATGTTTTGTTAAAATTGAGGTCATTCGCGGCTGTCATGTATCCATAAGGCGGTATTATTTGCCCTGCTTTGTGAAGGGGCATCCGTGAATCCCGCTCGGAAATGACAGGATTAAAACGGTCTGCCCCAATTCCCCATCTTCTCTAGCACTTTTGTGATAGGTATTCCGAGATCCTAGCGAGAGGCGCTAAAGACGCCGACATTGCTTCCGGTTTGGAAGTGAACACATCTTCCATCATCGCTCCAGATCCCGGTAGGTTCATGACGAGATTGGCGCTGAAAAGCACCGAGAGGTTACCAGTACTCGAGAGCGATTGCCATGGCCCACGTCTCCAGTTGGACCGCAACGACGATACCCTGCCAGCTGCTTTCGAACACCTCAGACGCGGAAGCTCTTATCTGGCATAATGTATGCACGACGCACTACAACAATATGTGCGCAGGCAACCCTGATCACACATTATACTGTATAATCCCGCAGTACCAATGCTTTCGACGGCAGGGTCTCGGTTTCTGTTTCGAACTGCCAACGAAGCAGTAATAAGCTGCGTTAGAGTTGCCCTTAGCAACTGGTTGATAGTATTCCCTCTACATATCCCTCAATGTTCGCCGTACTTGAATCTTCGGAGACTGCGTATGTATATTAAGACCCCCGCGCCGGCTTGTATGTTGGTTTACTGGGATGAGGTGGTGCAGTACTGTGTACGTGCAGCTGCGAGGCGATTCAGAAACAGCTATGCCTACGAGAAACAGTGATACCTCCGAACTGTACACAGAAGTGAAGGTATAACCAGCAGGTAAACAGTTATATATGACATATCTTTTCTGGCCTTTACTCTAAACAAAGTTATTGCAATCTCTAAAATCATTACGAACTACGTTTCCGGGGCTTGCTCATCAGTAAACCAAACCGGCTGAATGCCCATGGCGTCATGCAGAGCTGTCCGTGCGCCCCTGGTTGTGTGTGCGTCTCGAGCTGGCACTGGACGAAGAGAGGGACAGGGTGTGGCATCAGAGTGCTGCAGGCTTCAGGGACAGATTGTCAACACTGCAACAGGAGAAGGCACTGACTCTGGAGCCGGTATCGCAAAGGTGAAGAGAGGGCGCATTGCATTGCAGTCTTCCACTATCGGCTGTTCCGCTGCATACCTTAGGTGCAGAATCAGAAATTTCTCAAGGCATCTCGGTCGCACCCGTCCTTCCACGGCATAACTTGTTTGGTTTCTTGTCCGTAGCCCATCCGGGTCGCGCTCGCTCGAATATCGACTATTCTAAGACAAGAAGCACTTGTTAGTAATAGTAACCGGCCCACGTAAAAGCACGTTTGCAGCTTGCTGCATGGAGAAGAAACACCAGCGCCAGTCCGGCTATGTAGATGTGGGACACGATAACTCGGCCTAAAGCCATGTGAGGAGCGATCAGAACGATCTGAAGAACGATCAGTGATTCAATCAAGGCTGGGCGACAGGCCTGGGCGAGCTTCATCGTCGTCCGGTCTTCCTGCCCAGTCCTCGACTTCCCTCTCGTCCCTTCACCGCCCCGGCTTATAATACGCCGGATACCGTCAGATCCATGGGCATAATTGGTCGCTATGCAGGAAGATGTGCCAGGGATTGAAGCATCGGCTGTTCACACGACTTCCCTCGATCGCGCCCCTGTCCAGCATGAGCCAGGGGTTCCAGGAACCCAGTATCAGCTGGCCTGCTAGCGGCCCTCCCGGCGGAGGACCCAGGGAAAATAGCCTTCGGCCACAGGACTTAGATTGGACAATAGCGGGGTACTCGACGCGACACCATAGAGGCGCAGACGGGCGTGTAGTTGAGCATCTAATAATGAGGGAAACAAATACGAATCGACTCGGATTCAGCGCACAAAAAGCGATCAAGAAGGGAGGACCCACTAAGTCACATTGTTCCTACGATGCCCTGTTTTAAGTTTCCTACCAAACAGCCCGTCACGGAACTAGGGAAGGATTCCAGTTTTAGCTCACAAACAAAACAGACTAGGAGGAAAAAGAAAAGAAAAGTACGGGGAAGAAGAGAACAATCGGTTCCTGGACCGAACAACATGTAGCCGATGGGGTGGGATCTAGCACCAACTGGGTCGAGAAGTTACTACTTCCGGCGACACTGGAGCAGTACACCGTAAAGTTCGGATCCTTCCACCATTCTCTCGTAGCGCTGTGGACGGTTCGAGGACTGAGAGACCTTGGCGCGGTCCTGGAGATCACCGTAAATGTACCGCCATGCATGATGTGCCCTGTTGCTACGACTGTACAGTAGCATCGGTGATCGAAGAGGGCAGTTGGGCGGTCCCCTCCCCTCCTCAATTGACCGGAGTCTGGCTCAACTGGCAAGGCTTTATCTCGCAGACGTGGACAATCTGGGTTGCGCTGTGCGGAGTAACTGTTTCTGAAATGACCCAATTAGCTACCCACCCGATACTTTTCGCCAACTTCTGGTCGCTCAAACTTGACGCATTCTTATGATTTGTAGAGCTTGAAACACTGAGCAGGAACAGTTGGCACTGCACTCTGTGAGAGTGAGATTTGTTTACATCTCGGGACCTGACAGATCTGGTGAAGCCAGACGAGGGCGTGCGTGGCTGTCTTTTTGAGGTAGGTACTTGAAGCCGTGTTCATCTCCCCTGCCTGGCCCACATGCACCTGCACGCACACTGGACGAATCCCGCGTCAGTACCTCGTGTGTACCTCCACCGCGCTTCCCTTCCAGGCCCACCCTGGGCAGCGAGCGGGTCGGGCTAGCGAGTTTTCTGTTGCTCTTTCCGCTCACCCTCTTCACCTCTTTGTCTCGCCCGCTCTCCAAATCCTCCTTTCTCACCACACACACCGTCGTCAACTTTTGTCGACACCGGCACAAACCTGGCTCAATCCCAGTAGCAAATCTTGAGATTTGCCCTGGTTTTGGCCGTCCACTCCTTTACACATAATAACATTATATTCTCGAGGAAACAGCTTTTGGCTGCCTAATTATTTGTCTGCCGCTGCTGCTTTCTCAGTTCGTTGCAGGCGTCGTGAATTGTACTTCCAACGGTAGGATTAGCTCACCTGACACCAGCATCCTTCAACACGAGACCAGCGACATATCATCTTCATTGGCTTTTCACCCTCAGACTGCGTCGGGGTTCACTTGACAGAACAGAAATGCGTGGCTGTGTCCATTATTCGGCGCTGACGGTCACAAAGTTGCTTAGATTGCAGTTATCTTTCGAGTCGCTTAATCAACGTAACGAGCCGATTTCGAAGTCGCCTTGGCTGTCGAGACTGCCTGTTAACGACTTTGCTTGCCAATAATTCCAACCTCCGGTTTCCATGTCCCCCAGCTTCCACTAGGGTGTCCATCGTTTCTGGTGCCGCAGCGCGGCTTAGGAAAGATGGCGGGCACATTCGGGCCTGACGTGATGGCCGAAAACTCGACGACAGACGGCTTCGCTGGGGTTCCGTCACATCACTTCGCCGTGTCGACGGCTATAGACGGAAGCCCCAACTCGTCGCCGAGAATCCACCCTCCCCTGCCGAATCCGCCTTTCGTGTTCCCGGCACGACCGTCCTCTTCTTCGGCGCCTTCTTCATTTTCCCGTGCATCGGGGAGGCGGCCACGATCCGAAATCCAGATTCGCGAGCCTGCCCAAGGGCTTGGAATTGAGCACCAGAGGCGCCCTTCGAACTCGCCCGCTCTACCAGCCTTCTCATTTAACCCAGGCGCGTCCTTGCCTCCTCCACCGCCAGGCAGCGCGTTTCTCAGCCCACCTCAGACGCCTACAGCGCCAGCCTCGCCGCGAGCGATACCTGCAAGACCGACAGGTCCAGGACACAAGAGAGGAGGAAGCGAGTTTGTTGGAGGCAAGATTCGCGATGGCGAGGCAATTACGGTGATGGGCACCAGTCCTACGAAGTCAGAGAGCGGCATGGCTTCGCCCATGTTGCAACCAACCAAACCAGCCGGGCGGAGAGGCCACGCTCATCGTAGATCTGCTGCGATTTCTAGTCATGACCTGTCATCCATCATTCTCCCACCTCAAAACCAGAACTTGAGGGGGAGCAGTGCGCCTAGCAGCCCGGCTGCGACGCAACGAACGGACAAGCAGGAATTCCCCGTGCCCGAAGTTAGTCCTGCGCAGTCAGAGCCAAACCTTTCGTTGAGCTCGGGAGCCAGTGAAGAGTCTGGCGCAACCGCAACCATGACGGGCGTGCAACTTCAGCAGCCCCCTAAGCCTATTGCACGCAACAGGGTTGGATTTTCAGACACATTGGAGTTCATTCCCAGACCACTGTCTCTCGTGTCCACCGACACGTCAAGCACGGTAACAGCGCGCCCTGGACACTCGGTTTCCGGCAGCATTTCGTCCGTCATATCTGCCACTAATGTCGAACGTGAAGTCCATTCACCACTGGAGGCCTCCACGACTTCAACTTCCAGCGACCGTCGACCTAGCACCGCCGGTGCTATTTTGGAGCGTACTCAGAGCTCTCAGGAACCAGAGCAGCCACTCCCCTCGCCGAGAAGAAGAGGATCGATACCCTTCTTGGGAGCACTTCCCCCGCCTACTCCTGTGAGCCCAGCAACTCCCAGCCCTACCAAGTCCGGGAAGAAATGGTCCTTCTTCGGTCTTGATCCCTTTGTTGCCGCCTCTCCGACGAAATCACGTCCTGTCAGCGCAAGCTCTTCTGAATCACAAGCGAAAGACGCGGCTCCCGCACGATCATCTCTCGAGCAAAAACCAGACACTCCAGTCACAGAGCCTAGGGACGATGTCGCGGACGAAAAGCCGGTCAATAGGAAGAGGAGCAAGAAGCAGAAGAAGGTCAAGACTTGGGCAGGATCTATTCTGTCTCGCAAGTCCAAGGCTCGCCATGGCAAGCAAAAACGGCGGACCCCGACACCTCCACCCCCTCGCGAGACCGAAGCAGAGGAGGAGGAAGATTCAGATGAGGCTGTTATTGATATGACTACCGAGCCAGAGTCTGAGATGCCTGCCCTGATGGTCAAAAAATCACGGGCTGCTCCGGTTTCCGACGAAGACGCATCTTATCCCATGATTGATCTAGATGCGGCTCTAGGCCCCTTCAACACTCCTCTGCCGCGCAATGCGGAATGGGAAGCCGCGCAAAGAGCAGGAGGTCTTGTGAAAAAGCAGCTGCATAGTGCTGCAGGAATGAGCCGATTCACTGGTCCTGGGATGCACTATCATCACAGACGTGCTGAGAGCGCGCCTGCACTGGCCCCCGTCGACGTCGGCCGATTTGGCTTCAAGAGTTGGAATAGCAGCTCGACAATGGCCGACGTGTTCGAGGAGGACGAAGAAGAGGACGATGAGGATTCAACTACAAAGACGACGACTGGGCAGTCCACGCCGCTCGCCGAAACGCCCGTTTCTGGAAAGCCTGAGAGCATGGCCTTCGCGGGCAGTGCAAGCGGCGGAGATTCAATCAAGACCAACGACAATAAGAGCGTCGCGGCCGACGATTATGTTGACCCGTCCGCCAGTGTCAAACACAAGGGAAGTGATCTGAGCAAAGACGAAAATCTCTCTGGCCATAAGAAGGTCAGGTCGGAGCACTCGGCCGCGTCTCTCCACGACGATGTCTTGGAGCAGTTCCCTCAGACTCAAGAGATGGCTGAATTTCCGGGAGATTACTCGATCGCAGTCGGCACTTGCAACTCCGCGACGCCTTCTCCGCGCCATTTCACAAGGGCCAAGGACCTTGCGCCGGTCGAAGTGGCGCCGCTCAATCTTCCAGCGCCCTCACTGGCTCCCACCAGCCCTTACTCGATGACACAGTCGTCCGCTTTCCCGTCGCCGAGATCGCCCATGTCGTATGATGCCCACCGCATCTCGACAGCGCCGTCCTCAATTACGGAGGACAACTTCCACTCCCTGCTCATGGGGGAGCCTGGCCCAGAAGTGCGAATCTCTGTCGACGATATTCCATCTCTGACAAGCAGCAACTCAACAATGACGCGCGAGAGCATCTTTGCTCAGAATCCTCAAGCCAGACACCCTCCTTTGGCTGATCAGCCGCGGCCCGCGTCATTCACCTCGACCGCCTTTGGTCGACGACGGTCCAGTCTCGCGAGTCTGAGCCGGCTCATCAGCAGCTCGCACGGCGAGCGAAGCAAATTGTCCATGGAAGTGCCAATGGACAGTGAGCCGGAGGAGCACAAGACGAAAATGAGCAAGGCCAAACGGCTGAGTCGGATGATAAAATTCTGGAAGCCAAAAGATTCTAAGGAGTCCAAGGAGTCTGCTGGGGTTTGATCAACTACCGCGTGTCTTCCGGAGTTCTCGCTTCATGCCGGAACCACACCATTAGGATGCACTTTACTGTGTCATTCTATCATGAGCGAATGCAATACCAGCTGTCTCGAGCAAGTCAACTTTCTGAGCAAATTGTGCATTACGCTCAACAATATCACCTTCGATCTGTGCCTCGAAAAGCAAAGTAGGAACCTGGGCCAATCGAAGATGAGAATGGGATGCAGATCCCACACCGCTAGGGCGTCTCTGGATGCCTAGCAAAGGAGTAAATGCTTTACATGTAGGATATATGGGGGATAATTTCTTATTATCGACGGCTACGGCGTTTTTCTGACGATAGGCATGAGGAACACACCAAGCTGCATGAACTCGGGAGAAGAGGAAGAGACAGAAAGAAAGATCTCGTTTACCAGACTTTATTACAAGTTTCGGTAGAACATAGAGAGGGGAGAGGGGGATGTTGGCGAGAGAGGGATATATGATTCGCAGGTTGTTGTTGTGTGGGACGATGATACTTTTTGTGGTTAGGTCTTTGGCGTCATATCGTTGTAAATGAATCATATGAAGGTAAGTCTTTAGGTACCAGGAGGAAAGGGGGGGATAGCAAGATGCAAGGGAAATTCTCCGATCAAAATAACTGGAATGTATGGCAGTTGTGTCTCAGTGACGCTGTCTCGCAAACCTTTTGTTTATGGAATTTGGGCTTCTACAGTTTTTAGATGAAAAGAACTAGGACGAAGACGAAGGACGGGAATTTTAGGGTAGACAAATAATAAATGAAATATAGTCTGCCGCAATCTGTTCCGAGTGCACTGTGAATGTTATCCCATGTAATCTTTTCTAGTGTTTATATGATGCAGTCTTAAAAAAGTCCCTACTGCGTTGTAGGTATTATCCCGTATGTTATAGGGCTGGTAGCACGATGCCCCTCGGCCATGGTTGTTATGTGTGCCCCAATTCCCCGGGAAACGGCAGAGAGCACATGGGAAGCCTCGGCTGGGTGGTTAAAATGGTATGTAGTTAACGGGAGATCTACCGTTTGCCGCGGGCACTGCTGCGCAAGCGGGCTCCCATCCCGTCCCGGCACCACTTTGACTGGTTCGCAACCTCCACTATTTTTTTTTTGGTAATCAATGAAACCAAGCTACCTACCTAAATCTTGGAAGGGGGTAAGGTAGCTGCTATGAGCTATAATCAAATCACCCGTCGTAACACTCGCCTTCCACCACCACCACCACCACGCAGTCGCACGCCTACTCGCACTCCGTCCCCATTCAGACCTTCTTCAAGTTTATCGGCGGTAGACACTGTTCTTCGTCCGATAAGCAAAGCGGTAGTTGATAGGTATCTAAAGACGGAACAAGCGCAGCTCGCGGCTTTCTTTTACACGTTCTCGTCGGTGTGCGTCGCGTCGACGTGGCTGTTTGATTCTGATACGTACGAATTGGACGCCGCCTACGGAGAGACTACTACTACTACTACCGAGCGACAGCGAGGTCAAGAGCAGGAGCGGGAGCAGGGGCAAGGGTTACAAGAGCGAGAAGCAGAGGGAGAGGGAGAGGGAGAGGGAGGTAGTACCAGCAGTACCATGTCGAGAGGCGGTGGTGCGGCTACGAGACGGTTGCTCAAGGAGCTTGAGAGCTGGGAAAAGAGTACACAACAACAACAAACACAAACAGAAAATGAAGGGATAGAAAGACTAGGTCCGGTCGACGATGGCGAGTTGGGCGTTTGGGAGGCTGTCATTAATGGACGGGGAATTGGGTGTGGTTACGACGGTACGTTTTATATACCATGCTTATATGTATTGTTGGTTGGTAATGATGCTAACCCGTGTCTGTGTGGGGGCTATAGATGGACGGTGGTTACTCCGGATCGAGGTGCCCGCCAACTACCCGATAGCACCGCCCAAGATAAGCTTCCTCACGCCCGTCGTGCACGCCAACGTCAGCCTGCAGACCGGGGAGATTTGCTTGGATCTGTTCAAGGACGCGTGGACGCCGGCGTACACCCTTGCCGAGTGTGTGAGGGCCGTGAGGAGCTTACTGGCACATCCGGCCGTGGACAGCCCGCTGAATGTGGATATCGCCAACTTATTGAGGGATGGAGACCATCTGGCGGCCAGACGGCTGGTCGAGTTGTGGGTTCAGGATGAGAAATACACGGGACAATAATAGCAAGGGGCCAGGGGCCAGGGGCGGGCAAGGGCAAGGGGGGAAGGGGGGATTCTACGTGGGCGGGGGAAGAAGGTCTAACGGTCGATATTCTGCGCAAGAGACAAGAGGCATAATAATGGAGGGAAAGGGCACGGTACGGCAGCAAAGAGACAAAACAAGGGTAGAAAAACTGTGGAAGGGGGAGGGAGCATTGCAGACAGGGATATAAGCATTCACAGTTAGAGGCTGGGGGGACATTACACATACAAGCATGAGGGATGATAATATGCATAGCAGACGGGACGATAGAGGGATGTCGGAGTCAAACCCACACACGAGAAGCAACTGGATTGCGGGGCGGATTTCAGCAAGTCGGGAGTTAAGGGGGTCTTTTCGTTGTTGAACGTATACATATGTAATGGGATGAAAGGGTCATAGAGCATTTTAGGCGGATTGTGCTGGATTTTATGTCTTAAGATACGGCCAACGACGAACATCAGACTAATTGAATCTATATTTCTCTGTATCTCAGACAACCTATACATGCTGCTGTTGTACAATACGCGGATAACCAGAAAGGTGGCTACCTTCCATATTCCATGTCGTCAAGTATCGTAGCAACATCCTTATATCGTACAGGTTTTCTTACTTGCAGCCGGGCAACCCCCTCCAACTGGCTGCGGCTCTTTATCCGCCCTGTTGTGCAACTTGGACAACAAGGAAACGCCAAACACCAAGTCTCGCAGCTAAAACGACGCGATGCGAGTCAAGTCTCTCTATATCAGAACCCCCATACCAAACCAAGCCAAAGTTCCTGCCTATGGTCCTGAGCGATTAGAAATGAGGGCTTCTTGAATCAAGCCTCGAAGCAAAATCTTGCTTGTTTCGCAAAAAGGGGCTGTCGGAAAACACGTCACGCTACAGCTCACTCATTGAAGTGATAAACCTGCAACACCCCACGTTAGTACAACCGCCAAAACGGCTAGCGACAGCGCATGCATGCATGCGCTGGAAGAGGGACGGGAGTACAAAACAACTCACCTTGTAATTAGGGAGACCAGTCGCTTGCCAGCCTAATCTCTTCGCCATCTTGGCAAAACCTTCCGTTTCGATGAGGTGATAAAAGGGGAACGCAGGAAACATGGCGCCATCCCGGTGGACATCCGCCTTGACCAGCAACGCCGTGCCGCCGACACCGTCCAGTGGCACTTCTAGGTGGTCGTCCGCCCCCTCTTCGTACATGTAAGCCATCAGCGCGCGGTACGTCGCCATGTCGGCGTAGCCCTCCAAGAGGATGTCGTCGGGTCCCATTTTGCCCGCCAGCTCCAGCGCCGTCGGGCTGTCCTGCCAGTTGTTGAAGTCGTATGGCCGCTCGTCCATCGCCTTTTTCTCGGCATTGTAGTAGCGCTGGTAGCAGTTGGGCGCAACCAGGGGTTTGTCGTGCTTGGCCAGGTCCTGGATCAGTGTCGGCGGGGTCTCGATGATATCGGCGTCCAGCCACAAGACCCACGACGTCGCGGGACCCAGTGTGGTGAAAAGTAAAGAGTTGCGAGCCTTGGACATGGCAGCCCGCCGTGCCTTTTGGTTCTGCATCTTGTGCCGCTCGCTCTCCTCCTGCGACGGGAGCGGCGGGTCAAAGTCCTGTCGCAGGATGATGATGCTCTTGAATCTGTCCTTCTCCGGCCCGTGCTTCTGCGTCTTGGCGATCTGCTTCTGCAGTTCCGTCGTGGCCGCGTTCCCTTCCTTGTTCTTGGGCAGGATGAAGCCCAGCGTGATGAGCTCGTGCGGGTACGTCAGCTTCAGGAGGTTGTCCCAATACTCCTGGTAGAATCGCGCCATGGGCGTGAGGACGAGGACGTTCTCGCGGTTCTCAACCGGATTCGCCGTAATGGTGACATTGTTAAGGTTGTAGTGCGTCACAGGCGGCGGCTTCGGCTTGACGCCCGACGATGTGCTCTGTTTGCGGAAGGGGGAGGTCGGCGGCGACAGAGGGTGCGATGCTGCGGCGGCTTTGCGAGAAGGTGAAAAGTCGGGGGCCGACGGGCCTAATAAGAAGTATATAATGAAGATGCAAAGAACCGCGCCGAGTAGAAGAGTAAGAGGGTTCGTCTTCTTGAGACGAACCGGCCCCAATGGTCGCGCCATGGGTTCGTCGAGATGTCTCAGAAAAAAGAACACATAGAGAGCGTGAGGCTTGGCTGCTTGCTCCTTTATCGCATCGAGCTTTCTTTCGGCTGGTGGCGCGCGCCGCAGCGTTTGAACGGTCGAAACGTGGAAGGTGCGCCGGAAAGGGAGGGACACTGAATCACAGTCACCGCTCGTGCCTGCCTGTTTGCAGCAGTGTCGTAACCTCCTTCGCAATTAGACAACTTGCGCCAGGATGGGGATACAGAATCCAAGTCTTTCAGGAGGACAAGTAAAATAATGCAAAGAGGTTTAGCGCGGCACAAGGAGGTGCTGTGCTCACTGCGGTGCCTCCTCGCTTGATCTACACAGGCCATCTTATTTTAATACATCAGCCACGATCTTCGCTTCATCCGCACAGGGGTTCACTTGGCGCATCCAGCTGGCTGCCAGGCGGCGTCGCCAATCGCTGAGAGCTCTGGCATGCTGTACGGAGTGCGGTCAGTGCCACTGCCCCAATTACTGTATACAGATCGTTTGTAACATTACAAACAGACCGCAGTTGTACACATAAGAGGCTTCTCAATTCCAAGTGAATACGACAAGATATGAAGATAAATTTCAACAACTGTATCTTTGTAGCCAGTAATTGCCTTGTTGAGTTGCGAGGGAAGCAACTGCGATATCCCGGCAGCTACGAAGCGCGCTAACAATTACACAAGTCAGTGCTAAAGTGTACGTACCTTGCCACAAGCTCCCGCATTCCACCGCAGCCCACGTCAACGGCAGCCTTGCATTGGCATTAGGCAATCCAAGCTTCATCAGCACCGCTGAGCTCTCCAACGAGCCTCTCACACGACATCCGCGCCACGACTGACAGCTTGCCTTATTTCAAGCCCTCAAACGCAGTCCACAATCGAGCAGTCCACAATGTCGATAACACCAATTATCACCTTCAAGGCGGGCCTCTGCGACCTCGACGTATGTGCGCATCCTCACAGCATCACCTTCAGCCCGCGCTAACTTGACGTTTAGAAATCGTCGAAGCCATACAAGGTCAGATGTCAGCCGACACCTGGTTACATCTATCTATGGTCAGACGATGGTATGGATACAACAGTTCAGTACTGCTCGATTGGCAGGATTGAGGTTAACTTCGTCGACAGATTTGATCCACTTCTCATGGCGGCCTCGCAATGTGCCGCTCGACGAACCCGAGCTTGACCTGGTCATGGTCCCGTCCGATGCTCGATTTGTGCCTTACGATACCCGGTCGCCGAGCGAACCCACCTCCAAAACCAATGGCCGCATCTTTGCCCTTAAGTTCTCGTCGTCATCGGACCGGCATCTGTTCTGGCTACAATCCAAACCCCAGGGCCGTAGCGGCGACCCGGCCTGGTTCAGCCCGAGGGATCTCAAGATTGGAGAGATCGTCGACAGGCTCCTGCAGGGCGAGGACGTGGACGTGGGCCGGGAGCTCGCCTCGGTCCGCAATAACAACGACGACAGCCGACGCGATGATGACGATGACGAGACCATGGAGGATGTCGAGGGTTCTGGCGATACCATCAGCAAGCCACCCAGCGGGCCCGGCGGCGCTGGTTCCGATGCTACTGGTGGAGATTTTGAGACAGAAGGCGAGGATGCTAGACGAGGAGGAGCAGACGGGGCACGAGCGTAGGTGATAATTCCAATCGCGTGGTTTCTTTCAGCGTTACACATAAAGGGCTCGATCTTCCGAGCCGTCTTGGTTCTGGCGCAGGCGAAGAGCAGGGGACCAAAAAAATTGGGAACTGTGCATGTACTTACTAGAGATATGCCGTCGAGCAGCTGATTACAGAGAAGAATGCGAACTGTGGCATTTCCTTTTGGCGTCTTCTTTATTCTGTGACTGTGCTGACGTCTGCATCATGCATAGGGCAAGCAACGATGCAGCTGCCGCAGTGCGGAATCTCCTAGAGTCGCTCAAGGGCGTTCCGGGTCTTGCAGCCGGAGGAGGTCAGGGAGGGGGTCAAGAAGGCGGCAAACTGTACCCGATGCTCAGCGACCTGCTCGAGACAAATACCACCATCCCTATGCTGGACTCAGCTGGTGATGAATATGTCGACAACCTCCTAAACTTCCTCCCTCCCACAGTCCTCGTCCTATCTCAGCAGGGCCCCGATTCATCCGGAGACGCTATCGGCGAACCCAGCGCGGAATCGATCTCTGCTGCCAAGCAAGCCATGAGCTCCCAGCAAAAGCGTGCCCTGGTCAAGAAGGTCCTCCGGAGCCCTCAGTTCCACCAGAGTTTGGCTAGCTTGACCATGGCGCTTAGAGATGGAGGATTGCCCAGCATTGCCGAGGCCCTTGGAATCTCGGTGGAGAATGGAGGACTTGTGAGGGGTGGCATGGTGCCGTTGGGTGGCGGAGATGCCGTCGAGGCGTTTGTTGAGGGTGTGAAGAGGACTGTACAAAAGGAATAGATACACCACACTCCGCGCAGACAGCGGACTGTCAAATATGATATAGAAGTTTAACAACAATCGCCGTCACATAAACAACGCTCTGGACCAAAGCACCTAGATAAACCCCTTAAAATAGTACAGCCGTTAAACGTGAGCTAGCCAGCAATAGACTTGGTGAATACCACTTGCTGACCAAGTCACATTCGCTCATGTAACCTAGGTACCTGCCTCGACAAGAGACATAGAGTATTGAGCATATCTATCTGTTGTAAAATTATTGGCCAGTCAGCTATTGTATGCATAGCTTAACTGCTATATGGAGAAGGTGCAGCTTCCCTAGTTCACCCGCCACGTCTAGGAGAAGTCAGTTGTCATGCCCGTCATGCAAGTGGGCCTAACGCACACGACGTAAGGCACTATTCCGGGCAAATGTTCAACACCAAGCTACAATCCTTTGTAGTGTAGTGGTTAACATATCGCGTTTTCATCCCCATAGGAACAATCCGCGAAGCCCGGGGTTCAATTCCCCGCAAGGGAGTTCACTTTTGCCTCACTTTCAACTGAGATAGATCTGAGTTCTGAAGCTCGATAACGTAGTCTTTTTTGCCGTTGTTGGCAATGTTCTACAGAGATGCGCTACCGCTGGAACCAATTTCCTGAGCCTTCGACCATTTCGTCCCACCTTTGCTATTGCACAGTGACACAAATAGTTGGGCTTGAGAAATTTCTCGGTCATGCAGTAGTAAGTCGCTATAAGTATATAGTCTGAAGAACCTGTAATACATGGCCTACTCTACGCTTTGATTTCCTTTCCTGTAGACTTGCTTTCCTTTTTACCATAGTTGGTTGTTAGTGGGCTGTTTTTCAAGATACCTACCTACCTAGCACCTCAAGCCCCTACTTCCCTTATCGATAGTGAATACCTAGGGACCGTGCCCCTCAAGAGCTGCTGGTGCCTACCCGCGTGAAATCGCCTGCTTTCATGGCTTCATCACCTGCTCCTTGCAACGTCATTTTCTTGCGATGCATCTCCCCCGCTGACATTGAAGACAAAACTTCCACCATACGCCACGGTCAATCTCAGTCGCCATGTCGGGAGAAGCCGAGTATTGGACTTTTCCAACCAACCCCGAGGAGTTTGACCAAGATGAGCGCATCTCGTTCTCAAAGCTCGACAATAAGTACATCGCCGTCCAGGACGACGGCACGGAATACGAATTTGACGAGGACCTGAAGCGATGGATACCCATCATTGACGAAGCTCTCATAGCGGAGCAGCAAAGGGGCTACATGATGCACCTCGCAGCTACCGACGGCGACGCCGACGACGACAGCAGTCAGTCGGGACCGGCGCGAGGCAAGAAGAGGAAGACGAACCACTCGAACGACGGCGAGGTAAGCTGCACTCGCATGCACACCTGCTGCGGCTTTCGCAATCGCAATCCCGCAATGACTACCATGCTACACCCCTCCTCCTCCTCTCCATGAAAATCTTTAGAGGAACAAAGAACACAGCTTGGGAGAGATACTCCTCCGGGGCAGAGACTGACCAGACGCTTTGTCTTCTTTGGATCGTCAGCAGGACAGCAACAGCAATAGCACCAGCAGAAAGCGCGCAAACAACAGAGGACCGCCTCAACCCAAGCAGAACACAGCCGTGTATGTCACCGGCCTGCCTCCAGACGCGACGGTCGACGAGGTCGCCGAGCTGTTCTCGCGCAAGTGCGGCGTCATCGCCGAGGAGATCGACAGCGGGCGACCGCGCGTCAAGCTGTACACCGACGCCGACGGCAACTGCAAGGGCGATGCGCTCATCGTCTTCTTCAAGCCGCAGTCGGTCGACATGGCCATCATGCTGCTAGACGACACAGACTTCCGCATCACTCCCTCCGGTCTGACGACGGGCAAGATGCGCGTTCAGGCGGCCGACTCGAGCTACAAGAAGACCAAGTACGACGAGAACAACAACAAAGACGCCGAGGGCAGCAATAATGGCAGGGCTGCTGCTGCTGCTGCTGCTGAAGCCAGCGACACCCCCAACATTGATAAATACAATGCACCCAGCGAGGGCGACAAGAAGTCGAAGCAAGACAGACGAGCTGCAGAGCAAGACAAGCAAAAGATCATCAAGAAGACACAGAAGTTAGCCGCCAAACTGGCAGACTGGGACGATGACGATCCGGCCGCCCTCCAACCGTATGGTCCTGAAAAGGGTAAAGCCGGTAAGAACGGCGCCAACAAGTGGGACAAGGTAGTCATTCTCAGTCACATGTTCACGCTAGAAGAGCTGGAGGAGGACCCGACGGCCATCCTGGACATCAAGGAGGACATCCGGGAGGAGTGCGCCAAGCTTGGACCGGTCACCAACGTGGTGCTCTTTGACGAGGAGGAGGACGGCATCGTCAGCGTCAAGTTCCAGACGGCCGAGGCGGCAGAGGCCTGCGTCAAGTTGATGCACGGCCGCGCGTTTGACGGTCGCATCGTCGAGGCCTTTTTCGCTACGGGCCGTGAGAAGTTCAAAAAGTCCAAGAACAAGGACGGTAGCGAGGACAAAGCTGATGACAGTGATTAATTGGTCTCTTTCTTTCTCTCTCCCTACCTACCTTACTGCAACAGCCGTGTGGTTGGTGTGTATGCTTAATGTAATGTACATTAGTTTTAGATTTTCTAGGTAGTCAGTCTCCGACCGATACCATTAATGTTGTGCCCTTTTTTTTTTTTTTTTTTTTTTTTTTTTTTTTTTCTAGATGACTTATATTCTTCGGAGGCTGTCTGGCTTCTGTGAAAAGCCGTAGTCTAGCAGTTGTTGAAGCCTTCCATTTTTGTCTCGTTTCTCCCATTCGTATTCTCTCCCTCCCTCTGTCGGCTGAGACGGGCCCACTGGATAACCTCAAAGTTCTAGTAAGTATGTACATGCTGTCTAGAATAGGAGCACAGTGAGCGGCATAGCGTCATATTGCTTTGTTGAAATCTTTTTTATTTTTATTTTTTTTAATCATTTTATTTCATTTCTGCCCTGTAATCCAGCCCAGCCCAGCCCAGCCCGGAACGCGTGTGTTTTGTTGAAACTTCTTTGCTGGCCCAACAAATGGCCGACTAACAAACCCAAGCCCTGCCTACATATGGCTGCTATTCTTTTTTTTTAAAAAAAAAAATTTTGCCTGCCAGGTCATAATCATACATTACATCCGAACCGTTGCAACATCTGACTGATATATCAATATCAAGATGATAATGGATCAGATGTAAAAGAAAAGAGGAAGGGGTAGGTAGGTAGGTAGGTAGTTAGGGGGGGTATCTTTTCTTTCATTTTTTTATCTAACGTCCAATCGGTGAACTTTAGTGGTGGAACAAGCGAGTGTTTTGCTCAACAAACGTGATGCCCAACTTCTCGGCCGTCTCGAACACAGGGACGTCGTTCTGGCTGCCTCCGGGAGCGGCAATGTACTTGACTCCTGACCGCGCGGCGCGGTAGACGTTGTCGGTGAAGGGGAACTAAAAACCCATTAGTACAACTTACACCGTATGGTCAAAGGGGTCAGTGAGAAGGAGGGGGGGTCTTACGAAAGCATCACTCGACACGCAGACGTCGCTCAACTTGGACATCCACTCCGTCTTCTCCTCCTCGGTGAAGGCAGCAGGGACCTCGTCGAAGAAGTTCTCAAACTGCTCACGCTCGGTGCCCGACTTGGGAAGCTGGCCGCTAACGAGGAGGTCGATGGCGTTGGACTTGTCGGGCCGCTTGGTGCCCTTCTTCCACTTGATGCCCAGCACGCGCGGGTGGAAGCGCAGCCACCAGTTGTCGGCCTTGTCGCCGGCCAACCGGGTGCAGTGGATTCTCGACTGCTGGCCCGCACCGAGACCGACGACCTGTCCCCTGGCGGCGTAGCAGACAGAGTTGGACTGGGTGTACTTGATCGCGATGGTGGCGATGGTGAGGTCGCGCTGTGCGTTTTCGGGCAGGGGACCGGCCCCCTTGGGGGTGATGATGGTGGTGAACGACTTGGGGGAGATCTCGACGTCGTTGCGGCCCTGCGCGAGGGTGACGCCGTACACGGTCCGGGTCTCGCTCCTGGCGGGCTCGTAGGCCTCGTCCATCTGGAGGATGAGGTACTTGCCGCCCTTCTTCTTCCGCAGGATCTCGAGGGCTGCGTCCTCGTATCCAGGGGCAACCACACCGTCAGACACCTCCTTGGAGATGATGCTGGCTGTGGGGACATCGACAATGTCGCTGAGCGCAATCATGTCGCCGAAGCTGCTCATGCGGTCGGCTCCGCGGGCACGGGCGTAGGCGGCGGCCAGGGGCGAAGACTCGATACCCGGGATGTCGTCGACCATGTACACCTTGCGCTCCTCGGCGGTCAGGGGCTCGCCGATGGCGGCACCGGCGGGGGAGACGTGCTTGAAGCTGGCGGCGGCCGGCTTGCCGAGGGCTGCCTTGAGCTCCTTGACCAGGGGCCAGCTGTTGAGCGCATCAAGCAGGTTGATGTATCCGGGGGCACCGCAGAGGACCTCGAAGGGGAGCTTGCCCTCCTTCACGTAGGCGGCAGCGGGCTTCTGGTGGGGGTTGGCGCCGTAGCGGAGGGGCAGGTACTGCACGCTCTCGCCCTCGGAGGCGTACTGCTTGCGGAAGAAGTCGGCAATGGCGGCGTCGTAGTCGGCTGTGTGCTCGAATGCCTTGAGGGCGTACAGCTTGCGGCTGGATTCCTTGACCTCGCCAGACTCGATCTCCTTGAGGAACTCGGCATAGTCGTTGGGGTCGCTGAGGATGGTCACGCGGGAGTGGTTCTTGGCAGCGGCGCGGATGAGGGTAACACCACCAATGTCAATCTCCTCGACGGCCTCGGGGACGGTGACGTTGATCTTGGCGACGGTGTCCTTGAAGGGGTACAGGTTGCAGATCACATAGTCGACCTTGTCAATGTTCTGCTCGGCCAGGTCCTTCTCGTCCGAAGCAAGGTTTCGTGCTAGTATGCCGGCGTGCACGGCCGGGTGCAGCGTCTTGACACGGCCCGCAAGCATTTCGGGTGCCTTGGTGATGGCCGAGATGTCCCTGTAGGTCAGCGCACATGTTAGTTTACTTCCCCCTTGCTCGCTTTCATTTCTTCCAATTGTTCACATACTCAACAGGGAACCCGGACTCCCTAATCATCCGGGAAGTGCCGCCCGAGGCCAGAATTCGAACATTGTTCTGAACGAGGCCCTTGGCAAGGTCCAAAAGCCCTGTTTTGTCGTAGACAGACACGATCGCAATTCTCTGGTGGGCAGCCATGGCGAAGCACTTCCTGGCAAAGTGGCCGAAAGCAATTGGGGAGCCTCTAATACGGAGGATATTGAAAAGCAGATTTCCCGTTTCTGCGATGGAAAACGGAAGTAAATAAGCTTTCAAAAACCGACCGTAGCTAACGGTTCTATTATCGCATCATCATGGAGGGGTCAAAAAATAAATTTCGCACACCCATCTGGAGGGGCACACTAGTATCACTAGGAGGGGCATCTGCCCCCGTAATCGGACGATAACTGACGTGCCCCGCATACAGGCCAGTGTCAGACATGGTCCTGGTAGCTACAAGATCGTGGGGCTGTCTCGCCCGGGCTAGCGGACGTGGATGCGCTGTTTATCTCCCTTGTGTTGAACTTTTTAGTGTGAAGCTCTTTCTTGTTTCTTACGCTTCCCCTTTCTGAAGGTCGTTGCCCCTAGCTGGAGCGTCGTCTCTTTACTTGGATCGCTGAATGAATTCACATCTCGAATTTTTTCTTCTGAAGCCCATATGCTGGTGCGTGCGTGTCAGCTGCTGCCAGTTGTCTCTATGTGGTATCTGCATGCACCAATCTGTAGGTAAGTTTACAGGCCAGCAATTTCGCCTTCGGGCATTTGGTCAATGTAGGTACACGCTCAGACTCTGAAATACATACACAACCAATGCTAACCTCTCAAATAGTTGAAACGATACAGAGAAGATTAGCATGGCCCCTGCACTAAGGATGACACGCTACTCAAAGAGACGCTAAACATTTTTTTTGGGTAATTTTTCTATCCTCTATTACTTTATTATTGTCTAACATCATCTGTCTTGGGACGTCTTCCGGTGGTGGTTGCTCGGAAACTGTAAGAGGTCGCCGGTTCGAATCGAGTATTGTCCCCCTCTGGTCCCTTTTTAAACTCTACTTTCTCTACCGTTTCATAGTGAATTGCTGGAGAGAAACAAAACAAAACAACCAAAACTGACATCAACAGACCGCCCACAACAGCACGGCACCAAAAGACTGAAGAACGATGTAGACGGCGGTGATCCTGTTTAATATAACCACAGGACAAACTAGCCGCCCTCTCTCTCGCCCCTCTCGCTCGTAACTCTGTACCAACCACTGTAATTGTTGTGAAGCGCTCTGTCTCTCTCAATGGGACTCTTAGCCTGTAATCTATCAATTGGTCGCGATATCTCTTGTGTGTTTTCTCACAACAAAGACCCCTCTCTCTACCTCTGACCAGGCATGGAGGCAACTAATCACATAAAGTCCATACGGAACCTCTCGCTGCTCTAACCAAGAAAGGCCTTAGGTGTCCCGAAAATAATGTTTAGTGTGTTGCCGTCTACGCAAACTAAACTACCTAGGTTCGGAGCAGGCACCCCTATTTTGTCTACAAAGGACGGAGAGAAATCTCCAATACAACGCAGCCCCTGTAAAGAAAGAAGGGAAGAAAAAAAAAAAAAAAAAAAAAATAGGTACAGGCCCTAGCGGGTGGCTATTCCCTACCTTAAGCCAATAGCCATGTTACTATTTTTTTGCAACTGCATGCGCGGAGAGCAACACACACTCAGATAGCCAAGAGCCGTAAAACGATAGATACAGCCAGGACAAAAAAGTCATCAAATGCCTGCGCTATGGGAGGGCAACAACCAACTTCAGCCAAGAGACTATAGACCTGCTGCTTAACGTTTCTCCTATTAGCCTCCCTTGGGGATGAGAAATACCGGTGGCAGCACCAGGACAAGAAGTTGATATCCAGACAACACCTATGACCCCACCGATGTCTAATTATACTACATAGGGGTTGTGAAACAACCAAGGAAATACTTGTTAATGCCCTACAATGCTAACTCTCGTAATTTTATCCTAAATATTAACATCGAGATAGGGATGAGGTATCGATCAAGACGGCCCCCTGTATATAGGCGGGCTGGGACATGACGCATACGACCGCCAGCTCATGATAATACTAATTAAACCAGCAGCTAGATACTTGGAAAAGAGGGGACGAGACTAAATAGCTGGAAAATCACAGCCATCTTTCCCTGAATGTGCTGATAGAGTAAATGTGTTAACTAATAAGTACAGACAATGAGCTAAGGCGCTAAGGGAGTCACTCACTTCTTTGGTAAACGTCTAAAAGGTAAGATGTTAGCGAAAATAAGTTTAAGCGGCACCGTGACCCGGCTGAGGTGTTCAGAATAGACCGCTCCGCCAAATTCTTTAACGTAGCTCACTCATCCTCATATTAGTCTATTACCCTGTAATTCTTCGTGTAAAAAGGAATAACTAGGTGTATATACAGACGTATAGAGGTATGATTAAATCAATGCTCCCTCCGTTCCAACGCCCACTCCCAACGCCATATCCAACACCCGATACCAACCATGTATCATTACATAACTCCCCGTCTTTTATCCGCCCATGTGGATTCCAGTGTGGATGTTGTGTGTGCGCGCATAGGTGCGAGAGCGCGTGTTCGACTGTGTATGTTTGGACTTGTGTCGATAAAGAGCTCTTCGATCCGCCTGTCTCGGCGGTCCAGCTCCCGCATCAACGCGAAGCTGTTCGGCGGGAGCGTGAACCGCTGGCCTACTGGAGCCGCGGTCAAGAAGACGGCGCTGCCGAATGATGGCCGCGAAAGGCTGCCGTAATGCTGGCTTATCTTTTCCGCGAGAAGTGACTGCTTGTAGCTGCTTATGATGCAGTTCATGGTTTGGCAGGTCGCCATGAGGTTCGAAATAGTAGCCATATCCGCCTGCCCGGCAATGTCGAGGATGAGTTCCGCAGCCGGGCCATGAACAGGAGCAGCAGCAGCAGGAAGACGAGGAGAGGAGGAGGGGGGTCGTTTGCACCAGCGGTTAGGAATAAGGGTGGCGGCGGTGGTGATAATAGTGGTGGTTGGACTTAGGTCAACTACACACCTGCGGACTTTATAAACGGTGTGCCGGGGGAACTGGCAACCAGTGATAATAAAGACAGTGGGTATAACAGTGATAGCGCGTGAGCACGCTCGAACACAGGTGAAGGGGATGGAACCTAGGAAAGCTCCCAATACACATGTCCCATAGCGAAGCAGCGCCTCCTTGAATGCCATTTCCCAGTTGTCGTCAGGGCTCTCCAGGTTCGCATTTGCCCTCCCATAGGCCATGCCCGCGAGTTTGATGAGGTCGGAAAGGAACGTTAGATCCTCGGCCGACACGGCGCATGACCGCAGCAGCTTGATCTGAGCTTTGCGGATCTTATTGTCCACTTTCCTACAGACAGACCCTGGGTGGCCAGAATGCTCAATGAATTCCTTGAGGCTTTCCATGTTCTCGACTTCGACAGAGTCCCCCGTTTGGATGCGTTACGCCCATGGCGCCAGATGGCGATCGCCCTCGATGGCATCTAGCGGGCAGTCGCCCAGTCTGTCAAGGAGCTTGCAGGCCCGTTTCAGACCTTGTAGATACCAAAATTTCTGCCGTGGGGCATCTTCCGAGGCACCAGGCCAACATCCGCCATTTTCGTATTCTGTCAGGCCTTGATATGGAGGTGTTTTGATCTGGGTAGGAGACACGAGATCGAGGGTACTAGGCTCGTCGCGGCTTTGCGGCTTCGTCAGGACTGCAGCTAACTGTTAGATAGGTAAGGACCCTCTCGTGTCAGTTGGCAAGACTCACATAGTCTGGCGAGGGATAGTATTTGGTATAGGGCTTCTAGGAATGTTCCTGCCATGCCCGGGATTCTTAAGGTAAGTCGTAGGTGATCCAGGTTCATAACCATCGGGGCGCCCCTTTCTGAACAAGGCGTCCTCCACCAGCTTGCGCCAGAGATACTGCCGCAAGGTCCTTTCCGATCTCGTTAATGCATAGTTTCTCTTCGTTAATGTTGGCCTGGACGATGTTTGTCGCGTTCATGTCAAATAAGAATGCCTGCTCTTTAGCTTCAAACACCTCCCATGAACACCCTGCGCACCTTTGTAAACTCCCCGAGCGTCCTCTTCCTCAACTTCCTCGGCGCCGGCTCGGTGGTGGGAGCAGGTGAGAGAGCGTGATAGATGTATTTTACTGACATGACCCTTCTCGCCCGCCTCCGGAAATAGTAGTGTCGAGGCAAGAACGCCGATACTAGGTTCTCCCATACCCAAACTGACTTGCGCGCTTGGAAGAAGTGTACTGTATCAGCGATATATGATGCTGAGAGGTGTTCGAGGAGGTGGAGCTGACACTGCAACCACACATGGCATTTCCTGGCTGGTTGATGCTGTCCGCGTGGATCTTGCCTCGCAGAGATGGGAAATACCGGTGTAGCGCCCACCAGATAGCTGCCTTGTTCTCGGTTTGGGTAACATTCTTCTCGTCAAGCCTTCCAAGGGCGAATGATATGCGCACATTCCGTCTCGGCTGGAGTTGTTGCTTGCAAACTCACTCGTCCTCTTCCGTTCCTTTGCCCTCTTCCGCAGCCGCGAAGATTTTCCGGACCTCGTCAAGGTACTACTAAACAGATAATAATGCTCCCAACGAAGCAAAAACGGAGAGAACGATGCCTGTAGCCCCACCGCCGTCCCACCACCACACAATAAAACCCCCAACGTCAGCGTCACGGAGAGGCATATTAAGCCCAACCACACGTAGCTGACCGCATCCTCCTAGGCGCGATATCTGACATTGTGGGCTCCGCGTACAAGGGCCCCCGCACAACTGATCATGGTCAGGCCCATGAGGGCCGTGCTGGCCATTATGCAGACCGAGCCAGCTTCCCAACGCCTTGGGTCGGCCTCCCCGGGCTTGGGCGGGTGGATAGGGGCGCCACTTCCTATAGTGGTTGACACCAGAAGCACCGTCCTGTGCGAAGGCCATGTTGGCCGCATTGACCCGTCGCTCGGCAACCGTGGCGCCATCATCGAACTTAAGGTGGACCTTCTTGATGACCTTGTTCTTGTCTACCAAAAAGGCGTTCAAATCGCCGTAGGCCCGGATCGGCTCATTCCGGACATTGTGGCCGGGGTCAAATCGCGTCGGTCGGCGGACGCGCATGACCAAGTCGCAGCTCGAAGCCTTGTACTCGTCTGTGCGCAGGAGGTGGGCTTTCCAGGTCGCCTTGTCTCTGTCCTGACCCTCAGGCCCAGGTGCAGGTGGGAGACTGAAAGCCACCCTAAATTGAGTGCCCCCGCCGCCCAAGAGGCGGTTCAGCGAGTCTCCAAAGTGGGCCTTCTGTGACTCCTGGCGTCTGTTAGCGTGTGATAAACAAACAAAGGATCAGTAACCTACATTAAAGTTGTGTTCGTGTATGTGTTCGTGTATGTATTTACGTCGTCCGATAATGTCATCCTCTTGTCCGTCTGTAATGATTTCTTGTCTGATAAACCTACTATTCTGTCCGATAATGTCGGTTCCTTGTCCAACAATGCCAGCTCTTCGAGCTGGAACGCCTCCATGAATTCCTCATACGCCTTGGCATACTCGTCATGCCCGTCATTTGCGATACCATTGGGACCTAAAGTCGACTGGTCGGTGATCCCGGGATTCGACAGCCACTACGGCGGGCTGAGCGCCATATCAATAGACCGCGCGCAGGCCCATTCCAGGTCAATTAACCGCGTAATATGCCAGTCCTCGTCCAGGTTGAACGACGCTCTGCCGCTGCGACGCCTGGCTTGCGGGCGACGTCGACCAGGTCGGTATTGAGCTTTCCGGCGAGCTCGAAAAAATTGCGTGATTCGGCCAACTGCGTGATGTGACCGTGCACCAGCCCGTTCCGCTTTGCATACAGGGCGATGCTTTCCCTCACATCCCGGTATATCGTGGTCAAGGGTAGGAGGTTGGTGAGTTTGGTTACCAGTTGAGTCATAGGTTGGACGGGGAGCTCGTCCCCGAAACAACCTTCGGCGTCCGCCTCCTCCCTGGCGGAGATCCGTCAAAGTAACCACAAACGGTCCGTTACGAAACCTTCGATTAGTCAATACCGGAAGGAGAGCTCGCATAGCGGTTAAGGCGGCGAGGCACAGCTCGCCGTCGCTCTGGTGTTGCATGGAGTTGGGCTGGTGGCGGATGCGGTTATCGTGGCAGGCGAGCAGGTCCAGCAGATAAGGCTCTACTGATGAGTACGTGGCGTCCCGCGGGATATCCGTCGGGATGTTCTGGTTCTCGGACTGGTGCAGCTGCATGCTGAGAGGACGGTTGGTGAGGGAGAGGATGCCGTGGTTATCCACGGTCCAGGAGCCTATGTGTGGTAGGGGCAGCTGGGCAAGCGACAGCATGATCCGGGATAGATCCCGGTAGAGGTTGGCCCTTTTGGCCGGGTTGTTGCGGCGCAACTTCCACGATTGGGAGAGCATCTTGCCTTCGTCCACGTGCTCTATGAGCAGGTACCCGACCTCCTCGAGCAGCTCACGGCGGGAATGTGTGAAGTAGGGGGTCAGAGTCTCTTCGGATAGCAGCCATGACTTGAAGTTGCGCCAGTGCCACAGTATCCGATTGTGCCATTTTTCGTTCTCGAGCAACGTGAACTACACTTCGGTCAGCACTGGAACTCTTTCATGGGATAGCTGGTTGTATGTACCGAGTGTGCTCCTGGGAAACCAACGCCGTAGAGCCGTGGAATAGGAGCCGTCGGACAGTTGCGTTGTAGCCACATGTAAGTGGCTGCCTCGCAGCATAGCTTCTCCTCCACATTCCCAGGGCACTATTCTTCTCCAATCTTGTATGGAAGAGGAAACCGAATAATGGCCCGTCGAGGGAGGTTTGGCCGAGGCGAGTTGATGTGGATGGGAATGCAAATATTGGAGCTGCCGGCAATCCACTCTCTGACTTCGCCAAGGTGGAATCCAGATTTGGGAAGGTTCAGGTGCCGCGAAACGACTTCGGTAATCTGGGATCGGTGGCTGTTAAGATAGATCTAAAAATGCCTTGCTTCTTGTAGTAAGACAAATTCAGAATAATATCTTCTTCTTCTTCCAAGGCATCCTCAAGAGTTATTCTCCCCCCTTTGTGAAGCGGGAGAGTGGTGTCCATCGGTGTGTTATTGTTTGGTGGAGATCGCTAGGTAACGTCCGACACCTGATGAAAGACGCCCGTCAAGCTTCTCTGCAGAGGAATCTGAACTTATAAACATTGGGAGTCGTCGCTGCCTGCACAAGCAATATGTGATATGTCGGCAATCTTTGTTGCCTGCGTAGGCATCAACGGATCCAGCAGCAGCGCTTAACGAACATCAGAGAAGGCGTAAGGATTCTGTGGAAAGCGCGTTTGTCCTGTAACTGTCGCGTTAGACCCTAACCCTGTTCACTCCTTCCTACCGTTCAATGCAGAAGAGAGGCATGGAAAGGCCACTTCTGATATCGAGGATGCATAATTTTCTTCTGCCAGGCTCTCGCAAGGTGGCTTCCATTTCTCTTTCAAGAATGACATAGGTAAATTTGAGGGATATTGTGCGTAGCTTACTCAGCCTTTTACCTTAATTAGGTACATTCGAGAGCGTTTCAAAACAAGGAAAGTGGACAGTACCTATCTAAGTGCTAGTGTAGTCAAGTGCAGGGCGTTAGCTTAATCCTGTGTCGAATTCTCTCATGTGCGGACTCCATCTTCGTACTCACAGGATGGAATTCTCTTTATGTAATACGAGAAGACTCCGATTTGGATTGGCAAGTCTACGTCAATCATCGCAGGTTCTGTGTTCAAGTGTTCTTTCCCAAAGTATCGACGCGCTCAACGAGGAAAGAGCAACGCCTTTTGCTAGCTCGTTACGGAAAGTACGTTGGACATGTAGAGGCAAACAGAATGACATCACTTCGTCTCTTTGCCCGCGCTCCCACCTTCCTTCTTCTTCTCTCTCTCTTTCTCCTTCTCCGCCTCTCGTTTCTCCTCAAAACATCCCTCTTGTATTTGGCTACTTTCCCCGAGCTACGCAGCTGCTCAATCGTTTTCTGGTCTAGCAAGGCATCGTTCATTCGTTTGATGTCCTCTTTGGCCGGGTCGGCCAGTCCTACACAAATACTGTGCAGTTGTGGCAGTCACGTGGGGTCTAGAAATTGGGATAGAGACGCTGAAGCACCTGCGAAGACGCCAGCCGACCGACACATGTGAAAGGGCCTTCTAATTGTTAGGCAATCCAGCAGCCTGATCCGGACCTTGGAAAGATACTACTTCGACGAGGGGCTCTGGTTGACGCGTTACATTCTGCGACTTCATCCCTCAAGCAAGAGCGTTGCGCGTGCATAATGATCAAACGTCGACCGCTCTGGGTGAAGCACAACCGTGTGTCCCCAAACGCTGAAGAGTGAATGACAGACATGTTGAGGCATGAAGTCGTGATATCCGCCAGTAAACCCTAACCCAGATCTTGAACGGATCTCGAACCCGATGTAACGGTGTCTTATCTTAGCGTACTTTGCTTATCACGAAAGCGGTCAGTGGTCCCCCATTTCCCCCCATTTTTCCTGTGAGGGGGGACCCGCACAGTGCTAAACTTTCTCTGGGTTCTGCCCACCCGCCCGTCAAAAAGTTTCTCGAGCTTGGTCTTTGCGACCGACCGGCAGAAACACACGCCAACTTGCGCCTCACGATGCTGTCCCTTTATTTTCATTCATAACCCCCCCTTAACCATATTTAAAGATGGACGCCGCGAAGTTGTTAAAATCCCAAGGCTGGCGGGGGAAGGGCTTCTCTCTGCACCCGACAGACAATAACATCGGCATCGCCACCCCATTACTCCTCAAACGTACGACGGACGGCCGGGGGATCGGGCAGAAACAACATCATACCAGCGATCAATGGTGGTTGCACGCATTCGATGAGAAACTCAAGGGGCTAGACACGTCTAAAGGAGCGGTGGTGCAGTCCGTCACAAAAGGGAAACTAGACCAGGTTGCGGCAAAGGAGGGGAGTGGGAAATGGACGGGTGCGAGCGGGCTGTATGCGAGTTTTGTTAGGGGGGGCATGTTAGAGGGTACGCTCACCCCGGAATCAGGGACGACGACGCCAGCGACAGACAGCGATTCGCAAACATTGGGATGGAGGGCACGAGAGAAGAAGGAGAAGGAGGAGAGGAGGAAAAGGAAGGAGGCTAAGAGGTTAAAAAAGGAAGCTGAGGAGAAAGAGGCCAGGAAGGTGGAAAAGAAGACGGGAAAGAAGGAGGCAAAAAAGGAGAAGAAAAAGGAGGAAAAGAAAATAAGGAGGGCAAACGAGACAAAAGAGGAAAGGAAAGAACGGAGGGCCGAGAGGAGAGCGAAAAAGGAGGCGAAACGGAGGCGGAGGAGGGAGGCGGAGGGTACAGCGAAGGGATGAGCCACTCTTGGAAATATGGCATTTTGAAAAGAATTACGCCTACGGAGTCCTCCCGACACAAGCCAACAAGTCAGCCAGCCGCGCAACTGAAGCTGCGGAGAACTGGTTAGCCTCACACACACATAAGTCGCTGCTTCGCGCCGTGTATAGCTTGTTTGACAAGACATGAACACTTGATACACTCGAGTTGACGATTGGAACTTCAAGGATGATGGAACACGAGCTTTGCTTTTACCAGAGATCATGTGATTGGTGTCTATGGCTCCTTCGGTATCTTCCCAGGCTTCCCAGATAGCAACCACGGCCGTCTATCCCAGAAATCATCTTTAATGATATCAAGATGCTCAACCAGTATCCGTGCCTTTGCTCTTCTCTTCTTGTCGTTCTCATGCTGTGTTTTTGACTGCTGAACTGGCTCCACCATGTCCTCGACTTCTTTGGCGACGTCGTGCGTGCCTGGTTCGACCAGCTCGTACTACACATGATTAGCCACCCACTTTACACCAACTAATTGTGTGTCTTGACGGGCTTACATCTCTAAAGACAACACTCCCCTTTTTATACATCTCCGGCTCGTTGTTGTAGTTGATGCTGAACCGGGAAAACAGGATCTCGTTCTTATCTGCTGCGTACGTCCCCTACCCAAGTTAGACACCTCAAACAAATAGTCAAGGTGGGGGAGGGGGTTACTTTGAGAAGTTGTTCTGCCTCTGTATGACCCATGCCTCCTAACTGGATGAGCGCCCAGAAGGTTGTGTTATATAAATTGTTGATGTGACCTTTTATCGTTAGTAAGGGAATGGGCGAGTAAGGGGGGATGGGGGAGGGGGAGGGAAAGGGAGGGCGTACAATCAACCTGTCGCCAGCTCATATAGTCGCGCAGATTTTGGATGCTGGGGTAACAGACTGCTCTACCGTCGAAGCTCGGTAAGGGGGGTGACAAAGGGCTGTCGGGGAAGTGCGCTGACCACAGGTGGACATAGTACCCTGTGAAGGTTGACACGATTGTTGAGACCAGTTTACTGTTCAGTTAGCAACACACATGAAGTGAGTCAGGGGGGTGGATGGGGGGCGTACCTGGCTCGACGCTCGAATAGGGTGCATGATTTATGAAAGACGAAGCTAAACAGGGTATTAGCCTCAGGGGGAAACGGGGTAGGGGGATAGAAGGGGGTTAGAAGGGGGGGAAGGAAAGCCTGCCTGTATTCGTCGCTGACTCCGTAGGCGATGGTGATGTCTGGCAACTCAGTCATGACGGCCCGAGCAGCGGCATTCATGAGTTCCAGTGCTCGTTTGTCGTTTGGTTTCTCGAAGGCATACTTCGTCGCGAACCTAACCCAGTCAGACAGGGAAGTGATGAGGGGTGATACGGGGCGAGGAGGGGTGTGAAGAGGGTGGGGGCAAGAGGGGGCATGTACTTGGTGAAGCCGCGCCCGTCAATCCTCACTACGACCCATGTATTTGGAAGGAGCTGGTCTGGCTGTTCGAACAGCCTTACGTATTCGAATCTGGGGAATTGTCAGTCCTGTTAAAGTAGGGTGAGGGAAGGTCTCACTTTGAGTTCGCCATTTTTCTTGGCGGGGCAAGCAAGACCGATCTTGCACTGGACCGAGAGGTGTTGGATGAATGGCCGTTCTGATGATACGCAAGCTGCCTGCAGTATACAAATGTGCCTTGTATGGCTGTACTCCGTACCTATATTTGTACGGCAGGTACAGAAGTGTGTCACCCTTGTCAAGCCGTGGATGTGGGTGACAGCCGCTGATCTACCCCACTCACAGGCCCTGTCTCTCAGCGGGGTGCTAAACTTGCAGTAGCTCTCTATTTTTACCCGCCCTTCCACTGCGATCGGACAATTTACAATCGCGACAACGCCAGAACAAACGCCGAATTCTAGGCTTAAAACATGAATTTGCTATTATCAGACGACTACCTCCTCCAGGACTACCCCGAACACATTACAAACACCATCCGATCCGGGCACTCAACATGTGTGCGCTTCAATCGCAGGGGCGACTACCTCGCCTCCGGCCGCGTTGATGGCACCGTAGTCATCTGGGACCTGGAGACGATGGGTGTGGCGCGCAAGCTCAGGGGCCATTCTAAGAACATTTCGTCCCTAAGCTGGTCGCGCTGCGGGCGGTATCTGCTCTCAGCTTGCCAGGGCTGGAAGGCGATCCTCTGGGATCTCCAGGACGGGAAGAGGTATCGCGAGGTGCGCTTCCGTGCGCCTGTCTACGGCGCAGAACTGCACCCTTGGAACCAGTATGGTCTGACTCGGATACACCCACATCATACTTGGGACTACTGTGTTGACTGATACTCTGACAGCCACCAATTCGCAGCAGCGCTCTTCGAAGAGCAACCGTTGCTAGTAGACGTTACAAATGAAGACGACGTGCGACACGTTCTCCCTTCGGTACAGAAGCGCACGAACACCGAGACGGATGTTGCACTCAAAGAGAAACAAGCCAAGGAGGATGCAAAGCACATGACAACAGCCATCGTCTATACCGCAAGCGGCGACCACCTTCTCGCGGCTACGACCAAGGGCAGGCTGAACATCATCGATGCGAAGACGCGAGAGATCATCTACTCTGAGAAGATAGCGGCAGGCATTATCACAACTTTACGGCTTACAGAATCGGGCAAAGAAATACTTGTAAACGCCCAGGACAGGATCATAAGGACCTTTCACATCCCAGACCTGTCATCACCAGATCTCGACCCAGACACAATACAGATACCGCTCGAGCACAAGTTTCAGGATGTGGTTAACAGGCTGTCATGGAACCATGTAGCTTTTAGCTCGACGGGCGAGTATGTAGCAGCATCGACGTATAATAACCACGAGCTGTACATCTGGGAGCGCGGACACGGGAGTTTGGTGCGCATGCTGGAGGGACCAAAGGAGGAGCAAGGCGTTATCGAATGGCATCCACACAAGGCACTCTTAGCAGCATGCGGTCTCGAAACGGGGAGGATCAACATCTGGTCCGTCACAAGCCCCCAGAAATGGTCGGCGCTTGCACCCGATTTCGTTGAAGTAGAGGAGAATGTCGAGTATATCGAGAAGGAAGACGAATTCGATATCCACCCGCACGAGGAGATACAGAAGCGCCGACTCGACCAGGAAGACGAGGACGTTGATGTATTGGGCGTCGCGAATGGAGACGATGCGGACGGGTTTCGCATGCCGATTCTCTACAATTTGGGTGAGTCGGATAGCGAGGAAGAATTCGTAAATGTATCGCTCGGAACGCTGCGGCGTAAGAGTCCTGGCGACGAGGGCGACGGCGAGGGTACTGGCGAGGAAAAAGCCCCGCCGAAGAAGCCAGCCGCACGAGGTCGGAAGAAAAAATGACAGATACCCTACATTAGTGAAGTCTGCAATAGATTCCCCTACAATTGTTAGTGAATCGAATTATTTATCGGTTGCATCCTTGACAAGTAAGTGAAGTTGCGACATGGAGAATGAACAATTGTGGGGATGTTAGGAGTGCTTTTTCTCGCCAGCAGCACTGACGTTAGCGGATGACATCGTTCTGGAAGATCCCAGCATGAACACTTTAAATGGTGAAGGGAGGCTGATGGCGTTTGAGTCACCGGAGGAGCAAGCCAAGACTAACGTGGTTCGTTGCGTGTACCTGGGAGATCCCTTTTTCCCCAGGCAATCAGCAAAGAAAACCGGAGGCTGAAAAAGTACCTGCAAGTTCACTTCGCCATTCCTTTGGAACAAAAGTGGGGTCCACGCCGGAAGCGGACTAGCGTAGCTCAGTCCCGCGTCTCTGCTCTCCCAGTTCAACTTTTTCAACCCCCGTTGATTGCATTTGCCTTCTCGCCGGAACCATCCCTCAACAACACACCCGCGCACATCGCAAAGCGCGTCAGAACGGCCGTATTCTGATCGCCCGCATCGACCCGACAAGCATATCGAGCGTGTCGATCGCGATTTTCGAGTTCAGGCGGATTCCGAAGAACCGCGACGCTGGAGGCGGCCGAGTTTTGAGAGACGCTCTTTTGGGGCCGTTGGCCTGGACAGAGTAGCGTAGCGCGGAGGAAACAGCACATCAGCTTGCATCGCCGGATTCATTACGGGACGACTGCTTCATCAAGTCACGACGACCGCATTTCGATAATTTCCCTTTTTTCCGGGGGTTTTGTTTTCTTGTCTTTGCCCGACTCTTCTTTTGCGGTGCGCGCTGTGCAGGAATCGCCACTTTCGATTCATTTTTGCACTTCACCTCTCGTTCAGTTTCGACTCGCCCTCAGTCGTAATCACAACCGACCATCAAAATGGCGAACCTGTACTTTACTCACTCCAGCGCGCCGCTCCGGACGGTGAAGGAGATCCAGTTCGGTCTCCTGTCGCCGGAGGAGACCAAGGCGATGAGCGTGGCCCATATCGTGTACCCAGAGACGATGGACGAGACACGGACAAAGCCACGCGACGGCGGTCTCAACGACCCGCTCCTCGGATCCGTCGACCGCCAGTTCAAGTGCAAGACGTGCACAGAGAGCATGTCGGAGTGTCCTGGTCACTTCGGCCACATCGAGTTGGCCAAGCCTGTCTACCACCCTGGCTTCATCAAGCGCGTAAAGAAGATCCTCGAGATCGTCTGCCATAATTGTAGCAAGGTGTTGGCTGACAGAGTTCGTCTACTCTATCCTTCAGGGTAGTTCACTAGATTACTGATGTGCTAACGCGCTTTCTCAGTCTGACCCGGACTTCGCGGCAGCCATGAAGATCCGAGACCCCAAAGTCCGCTTCAATCGCGTTTGGACGGCGTGTAAGAAGAAGAAGATGTGCGAGAACCAGCCCGCTGAGGAAAAGAAGGATGACGAGTTCAACCCGAACGTCGAGGGTACGAAGGCCCAAGGCCACAATCACGGAGGATGTGGTAATCCGCACCCCACGATTCGGCAACAGGCCCTCACCCTGTGGGCAAACTACGAGCACAAGGATGAGGAAAGCGGCGCCAAAGTCAAGGAGAAGAAGGTCATCACACCCGAGGTAGCACATGGCATTCTTCGGCGCATGACGGACGAGGACATGATGGATATCGGCATCAACATTGCGCAGGCTCGCCCCGAGTGGATGATCATAACCGTGCTGCCTGTTCCGCCGCCGCCAGTTCGCCCCAGTATCTCGATGGACGGTACTGGCACAGGTCTGCGGAACGAGGATGATTTGACGTACAAGCTGGGTGACATTATCCGCGCAAACGGCAATGTTCGACAGGCTTTGCAGGAGGGTTCGCCGGCCCACATTATCACAGATTTTGAGAATCTGCTGCAGTACCATGTGGCAACCTACATGGACAACGATATTGCCGGGCAACCGCAGGCGCTGCAAAAGAGCGGTCGTCCTGTGAAGGCCATCCGAGCGCGTCTCAAGGGCAAGGAAGGGCGTCTGCGTGGCAACTTGATGGGAAAGCGTGTTGATTTCTCGGCCCGTACAGTTATCACTGGTGATGCCAACATCTCGTTGGACGAGGTCGGCGTTCCTCGCAGCATTGCCCGCACACTGACATATCCCGAGACGGTGACGCCCTACAACATCGGCAAGCTTACGCAGCTCGTGCAGAACGGCCCCAACGAACATCCCGGTGCCAAGTATGTCATCCGAGCAGACGGCACACGTATCGATCTGCGTCACCACCGACGTGCGGGTGCGATCCAGCTCGAGTACGGTTGGAAGGTCGAGCGGCATCTGATCGACGGCGACTACATCATCTTCAACCGTCAGCCCTCGCTGCACAAGGAGTCGATGATGGGGCATCGTGTCCGCGTCATGCCCTACTCGACCTTCAGACTCAACCTCTCCGTCACCTCTCCCTACAACGCCGATTTCGACGGTGACGAAATGAACCTTCACGTCCCGCAGACCGAAGAGACGCGTGCTGAAGTGAAGGAGCTCTGCATGGTGCCCCTCAACATCGTCTCGCCGCAGCGTAACGGTCCTCTGATGGGCATCGTGCAGGACACTCTTGCCGGCATCTACAAGCTGTGCCGCCGTGATGTCTTCCTCACAAAGGAGCAAGTGTACAACATCATGATGTGGGTGCCCGAGTGGGACGGTATCATCCCGATACCGGCCGTCCTCAAGCCCCGTCCTCGCTGGACTGGCAAGCAGATTACCAGCATGATCATCCCCAAGATCGTGAGCATGTACAAGCTCAACGACGCCAAGGAGGAGGCACCGCTCGAAGATGACGGCTTCGTTGTGCAGCAAGGCGAGCTCCTGATTGGCTTGCCCACCAAGAAGATTGTCGGTGCTACGGGCGGTGGTATCGTCCATATCTGCTACAACGAGCTTGGGCCACAGGGCGCAATGGACTTCCTCAACGGCTGCCAGCGAGTTGTCAACTACTGGCTCCTTCACAATGGTTTTAGCATCGGTATCGGTGACACCATCCCCGACACGGCCACCATTGAGGCTGTCCAGAAGCATATCGACGACGAGAAGGAGGAGGTTCGTCGGCTGACGCAGCAAGCGACTAACAATCAGCTTGAGGCGCTGCCCGGTATGAACATCCGAGAGACCTTTGAGAACAAGGTCTCTGCCGCCTTGAACACGGCCCGTGACAAGGCCGGTACCACAACGGAGAAGAGTTTGAAGGACATCAACAACGCTGTCACAATGGCTCGATCTGGCTCCAAGGGTTCGTCCATCAACATTTCTCAAATGACTGCCCTTGTCGGTCAGCAGATTGTCGAAGGAAAGCGTATTCCCTTCGGCTTCAAGTACCGGACGCTCCCCCACTTCACCAAAGATGACTACTCTCCAGAAGCCAGAGGTTTCGTTGAGAACTCGTATCTTCGTGGCCTCACGCCAACCGAGTTCTTCTTCCACGCCATGGCTGGTAGAGAAGGTTTGATTGACACAGCTGTCAAGACTGCTGAGACGGGTTACATCCAGCGTCGTCTGGTCAAGGCGCTCGAGGACAGCGAAACTCAGTACGACGGCACGGTGCGCAACTCTCTTGGAGACATTCTTCAGTTCATCTATGGTGAGGATGGTCTTGATGCTCTCGTGATTGAGAAACAACGCGTCGACCACATCACCATCTCCAACAAGGCGTTCGAGGACCGGTACCGTCTCGACGTCATGGACGAGGCGCGGTCGGCCAGCGCTCTGGAGGCCCTGGAGTACGGCAAGGAGATGGCCAGCGACCCCGCCACCCAGGAGCTGCTTGACCAAGAATACGAGCAGCTGCTGGCCGATCGGAAATTCATCCGCGATTTCATGTTCAACTATAGGAAGAAGGACGACGACGAGATGCAGATTCCGCTTAATATCAGGCGTATCATCGAGACTGCCAAGAAGCTATTCAAGGTCGAAGAGACGCGTCGCAGCGACCTTACGCCTCGGGATGTCATTCCTGCCGTGCAAGCCATGCTTGACCGCATCAAGGTTGTCCGCGGCGAGGATGACATCTCAAAGGAGGCCGATTACAATGCCACGATCCTGTTCAAGCTACAGATACGGTCACAGCTGGCATTCAAGCGTCTCGCTGTTGGACAGAAGCTGAACAAGCTGGCTTTCGATCACATTATGGGTGAGCTCGAGAACCGCTGGTCCAGATCCCAGGTCGCCGCCGGAGAGATGGTCGGTGTGTTGGCTGCGCAGTCCATCGGAGAACCGGCGACGCAGATGACACTGAACACTTTCCATTTCGCCGGTGTGTCGTCCAAGAACGTCACCCTCGGTGTGCCGCGTCTCAAGGAGATTCTCAACGTCGCCTCCAACATCAAGACGCCGTCCATGGTTGTCTACCTCGACTCGGAGAACGCAAGTCAGGAGGCGGCCAAGAAGCTGCGTAGTATGGTCGAGCACACAAATCTTCGTGCCGTAACCGCGGTGACCGAGATTTACTACGATCCCGACATCACCTCAACCATCATCGACGAAGACGTAGACATCGTCGAGTCTTACTCTTTGATTCCCGACTCAGCAGCCGAGCAAGAATCTCACGAGAACCAGTCCCGTTGGCTGTTGAGAATTACGCTCGACCGACAGAAGATGTTGGATAAGGCATTGAGTGTTGATGACGTCGCCCACCGCATCAAGGAAGTTTACAAGAAAGATGTCGCGGTGGTGTTCAGCGACAACAACGCCGAGAACATGGTCATTCGTCTGCGTGTTATCAGGCAGGACGATGACAAGGATGATGATGGCAATAAGATCATCGAAGATGATGTGATGCTCAAGAGACTCGAGAAGCACTTGCTGGATGGCTGCACTCTCCGCGGCGTGGAGGGCATTGAGCGTGCCTTCTTGAATAACGCACCCAAGCTGATCGAGACACCCGATGGCGCCCTGTTGGGTTCGAAATCCGATCCCCGCTGCCTCGAGTGGTTCCTTGACACTCAGGGAACAGCATTGCGCGAAGTGTTGACGGTCGAGGGTGTTGACACCAAGCGGACCTATACCAACGACTTGTGGCAGGTTGTGGATGTCTTTGGTATTGAGGCTGCTAGAAGTGCGTTGATGCGCGAGCTGACCCAAGTGCTGGCCTTCGACGGTTCTTATGTCAACCACCGCCATCTGGCACTGCTCTGCGATGTCATGACCTACCGAGGCAGCATTGCTGCTGTCACACGTCACGGTATCAACCGTGCCGATACCGGTGCGCTTATGCGCTGCTCTTTCGAAGAGACGGTCGAAATTCTGCTCGAGGCAGCTGCTGTTGGTGAGCTCGACGACTGCCGCGGTATCTCGGAGAACGTTATGTTGGGCCAGATGGCTCCTATGGGCACGGGCCACTTCGAGGTCCTTCTCGACCCCAAGATGCTCGAGACGGTCATTTCGGACAACTCTCGCATGGGTCTGATGCCCGGAATGACCATCAAGGGAAGCCAGTTGGAAGGTGCGGCTACGCCGTACGACACGGGCTCGCCGATGGCCGAAAACGGCTACTTGAGTGGCTCTGCAGACATGGGCAACTTCTCGCCCATTGTGGGTGCTGGATCCGACAGCCCGAGCGGATTCGCCACCGAGTACGGCGGCGGCTTTGGTGGAAGCACGGTCAATCCCTATGGCGCCACGAGCCCTCGTCCGACCAGTCCGTTCTCCACTTCGCCCACTTCGCCATTCAGCTATGGCAGCTTCTCGCCGACGTCCCCGGCAGCCGGTGGTTACTCACCGACATCACCACTCATCGATGCCGGCGGTCGCTATGTGACAAGTCCACAGTTCAGCCCGTCTTCGCCATCATTCTCTCCAACGTCGCCGATGCTCCGTCCTGGCAGCCCGACGAGTCCCAACTACAGCCCTACGTCGCCGAGCTACTCACCAGCTTCACCCGCGGCTACCAGACATTACTCTCCTACATCTCCGGCACAGTTCAACTCGCCGACATCGCCTTCTTACTCTCCCACAAGCCCGAGCTACAGCCCGGCTTCACCAAGCTTCCACCCTACATCGCCCTCGTACTCTCCAGCGTCGCCCACTTGGTCACCGACCTCACCAGATGCCTATTCGCCGACAAGCCCATCGTATCACCGGTCTCCAGGCCAGCAGCTGTCGCCTACTAGCCCCGGCTATTCGCCGACATCGCCTTCATTCTCGCCACGGACTCCGGGCCGTGCCGTGAGTGGAGGAAGCGGTGATCAATAGTGAGTTCGAAGCTACTCGATCACAATCTGAAGTCCCATACTAACTATAAATGTTTTAGTTCACCAACGTCACCGAAGAACGATTAATGTCAGCATTCATCGCGTTGACAGGGCAGGGCGTCTGATTACAACACAAACACACAAACAGGGGGCACAGGTTGCCTCACGGAGGCGGCTTACTTGCATTATTTCCTTGTTCATCCTCTTTATTTTCTCCAACATATATCTGTTCTTGTCTACACCGGAATTGCATCAAGAAAAATGTAGAGCCTGCCACCCCTTTTTAGAAGGCAGCATTCACACAGTCGGCCCTCTAAAAGACATGGTCGGTCTAACTAAAGGAGGAAAGGGAAAGAGAAAAAAGAGAGATTGGTTTATTACAAATTGCACACACACAAAGAAAGGCTTCGGGGTTAGGTGGTTGTGATTTTTATATTTTTTTATGGGGGAAGGAAAGGATGCTGTGTAATGAAATGATTTTAAGTTTTTGTTGTAAACATTGTACAATACACAAATAGCAAAGCGAATTCAGGAGGGCGGGAGGGAAAGGGGCCAGAGAGCTATCGTCAAGATACATTGGCTCTTCAGCGCTGCCGAATTCAATGAAATAAAATTCGACATGAAGAGTTGCCAAATAGCTAGCAAATGACTTTGTAAAGTGTGTGCCTTGAATCAAGGTAATGACTTCTCCGTATCTAGGTACCTAGCCAGCCACATGAATGACAGACATTCTCCGAGACCCAATTACTGGTTGCTAAACGATCCTCATAACAGATAGAAGGGTGCAGTCTGGCACATGTGAAATCACGATAAGGCAACCTACCTACCTACCTTGCCCAACTCCGTGGAATGAAAGAAGTCAAGGCAACCCAGCCCCCCCCAACCCCCCCTTCTTTCTCATCATCCCACTCCTATACATACATGGGTTGTTGTTGCTCGTGATGGGTGTGGTTAGAATTAAAATGACAGTCACCGTATATTATTAGTATTCGTATTAGTCACCACCAAGCTCTGCACACGCGCGCGGTTCCTTTTTTTCTACCTACGTATATAGGGGTATATTAGATAGATCATCGGGCTGAGAATACCCAAGTTTAAAGGATGAAAGATAATTTATATTCATTCTTTTTTTTCAGTTCGCGCGGGAGCGAGAGCGGGGGAGAGCTGCACTGCTACCTACCTAAGTAACAACAGGCACACGCTATCGCCCCCCTCGACATAACCGTTCTATATATGTAAGAGCTCCGCAACGGCGCCCTCGAGGGGGAAAAAAAAAAGACTGCAACCCAGGAAGACTGTCAGAACTGTAAATACAGATATAACGGCGCGCCTTCTTACTACTGTTTGCCTGTAATATATTATTACGTTGTGAATTGCTTTCAACTTATGGTCGTTTTTACATGTTTTATTAAGGCGTTGGCCCATGTTGGCTGACATTGGAAAGTGATTCATTTGGGTACAAAAACAACACCTGGAAAAAAAAAAAAAAAAAAAAGACGTTTCAAAGACGTTCTACATAGTACGATTAGACCCTCTCATTAATTTAGTTGGAAAAAAATCGTCCTACTAAAGTGGTAGGATGGAAAAGACGACAGTTCCGCATATGATAATCGGCCCACCTCTTCTAATCGAGAGAGCCAGAGGCGGTGGCAGGCATGCCATTTCGCCCTAGTCTCCCCAAGCGGGTGGAAACTCTCGTAATCCAGAGCGCAACAGGACCTGTGGCGGTACGTATACCGCTCCATGGAATTCCAATAAACGCAAGGGTGCCGCGTGGTTTGCATACAAGATCCCAGATTGTAGTAAGCCGTAATAGAGATTTACCCAGTCTCCTTTTGCTCTGTCGTCATGCTCCGTGGGCCGTTGTAGCTCGCACTTTCCGCCCCAGTGATGATGGTCATGCCCGCATCCGCCTCCTGCTTTTCCCGAAGAAGGAGATCTACGCAGAACAGTAGTCTCAAAGTCACTTGGACATGCCTTACACGACCTTATTTTGGGCGTGTAGCACTCCGTATAAGTGCTACCCCTAAAAGAGATCTGCTTGGCTCTGTTCTTGCGGTGGCGTCCATCAGGAGGAGATGGTCTTGTAGGAGGGGTGACTGCCCACCGTGGGGCGGAGTTGTGCTGGCAGATGCGGTACTTGCCGCCGTGGCGCTCGCCAGCACCAAGAATAAACACTGAGCCGTCTGGGAAAGCAATAGTGCTGCTACTGGGCCTGGAAAGCCGGTGTATGGCGCAGAGGAGCAGCTCCCCATCAATGATCTTGGCGGTCCAGCACTGCGTCCACTGACCTTGAGGATCAGACCCCGGGACATCGATACAGGCATCTAGATTGGAAAGAGGTAGGCCCCGGGGAGAGCCGTATAGGTGGCGGCTCATCACCAGGCGCGCGTCGCAATAGCGTAGGCAGTACTTGCGATCGGTATCTGCATCATGGTCTGTAATATCCCCTAGGAAGAAGGACGCGGGGATAGTATTGTCGGTCGTCAATTTGCCGTTCTTTGTTAGACGGGCCCAAGCCGGAGTGAGCGGGCCCCAGGACGGCGAGAACCTAACCAGGGGGCTCTCGACTGGGGAGAGATAGAACTGGTCGCTGAGGTCTTTTTCGAGGAGCCGGAGGATGAGCCTATCCACATCTCTGTTTGTTGCTTTTCCAAGACTGCGAAGGCGCTTTACTGCGTCAGCGAGAAGCACATACAAGTAGCGGCATGTCAAGACCAGCACTATGATGCCTGCCCTGAGGTCCTTGCAGGTGAACTAGTGCTCCGCTATCTGAAGTATGAGCTCTGGCGGGAGCCGTGACAAAGATCCAGCTGACTGGGCAGCTGCACGAGGAGATGGGATGGCAGACATGACAAAGCCGCTAAGTGAGAGAAAGGATATTATGAGCTAAAAGGTTGAAAGATTGTTCAGCGCAATCCGTAAGACTCCTTTTATTCCGTGAGAAGCCAGTCCCGAATTAGCGCTAGGCGCATGAAGAAGCAAGGTGTTGGAGTGAATGGAAGTCCGTGGTATTTCATACACTGAATAGTCGAGCTAAACGCCTATGTTGGAGGATTTCCTGGCCATTTCTGGGTAAAGCCAGCCGCATAATGAACGGAGAAACATCTGTGTTCATCATCAGTATCGTTGTGCGAAAGTTAGGGAGAATACCTTGCTTCATTTCCGCGCGCCTTTCGACCGTCACAACCACTTCAGTCTTCCAAGGTCTATTTGGTGAGGCCTCGGGCCAGGGACTCTGGATCCGACTCAAACGCCTTCAAGATTGACTGTCGTTGACGGCGGAACAGCTGCGTTTTTGTCCGGTCAACTAAAAAAAATGTATGCATAACAGCAGTACTGGACTGAAGATAAATTTGCGCGATCTTTGTTGAACTCGCTTCGAGGTGAAAGCCAAAATTGGCGTCGAGCTTGCACGTTGAACACCGACAAGAGTTCACTCTGTTCAACCTCATTCTGACGCAAACCAGTTTGCAAAATAGGCCGACGAATAGCCGCAGAGAAGGGAGAACCTCCAGGGAAGGAAGGGCGTGAAGCGAATTTACCAGAAGGAGCGAGACAACTTGTCAAGGCTACCAGACCGGGAAGGAACATGACAGTTTAGAATCTCCCTTTCATCTCTCCTCGGAAATGGCAGTCAAAAGCAAGGTTAAGACCAAAAGAGAACTGCAGGAGTTCACAAGAGAACACAACAGTCTCCCCTCAAAGATCGAGAAGCCCACGAGTGATTGTTGCCATTGTATAAGATACCTGCCCTGGCCATGAAAGTTGAGGTAATTAATTAATATGTGGCTGGGCGTGCCTAGGAAATCGAGGCGCATTTAAGACCTCCGCCCTGCGTCTACCCAAGTAGGAAATGTAGCTGTAGATTGGGAATGCTGTTGTTCAGTTAGTTGCTTGTCGTGCGCGAACAATAGACTTCTGACAAGCGTCTGACAGGTATGCAGTTTACAGGGATGTATCTCGGTCATTGCGATCTCTTGGAATGAAGTGACCAATCAGAAATCCTTACCCTGCTGTGGAAGGAAAGTGTGAAATTTTAGCGCGCATGACAGACACAATGGACGAAGTTAATTGGCGTCAAAGCTTCGAGTACATACATACGTATGGTACCCACGCTCAGGCAGGATCTGTTTCTTAATTATTCTCATTTTTGCTGCAATTGGTGAGTAGGTTAATTATCGTGAAGCCTATGTAAGCTCAGAGGCAGGAGATGTACATACACCGAACGACAAGAGCCTCATGGGAAGTGTGCAGCAGCTTTTGTTGCACAGAAAGAATGGAAGTGGCGGCTCTTGTCAGTCATTCAAGTACATGAGTTACACACAAACGGCAATCACTAATTACCTGGTAAGGCATACTCCCGGGCGGGGGATTTTTGACAACACGGAAAATAAGGAGAGAATGCGGTGAGAGGGACGGAGGGACGGAGAGACGGGGGCGGGCGGGAGTGACCCGCACATCCGACAACCACACACCCGACACAAACTTTGGTTTTGACCTGCCGCGAGCCGTGAACACCGACACGTGGTGGGTGTTTGACATCTTTCCACTTGCTTCCGTAACTTATTCTCGTCGTCTTCCATCCGGTCCGCACGAACGTACCCTAATTGCTCTTTCCAAAGTCCCGTGAGAAGAAAACGCACACGGCCTTACTGGACCCTCTCTGACCAGATGGAAATAGACTGCTAAAACAGAGTTCATTGTATATAGAAGAGTTCCTCATTGATAAAATGCCCTACATTGCTCAGTGTCTCAGAATGCAATATGTGAATTGTCATGGAGTACGACGGTGGCACGCAGCAGACTAAAATCATGTGCAGAAAGTACGCACAAAGTTATATTAATATCGATACACTGAGAGACAGCGAGAGCTTGCCTTATGCAGATTGGATGCAAGGAGTAAATGTCCGGTGAAGGACAAGCTTAACTCTTCGCCCTACGGGGCAGTCAAAACGAAGTGGTATGAGAAGACGTTTAATTACAACGCCCCAAAATGGAAACCTTCAGAGTCGCAGCTTAGAATCCCACAACAATAGACTGGCCGCTGGCGCGCCATCCGAGGCGAAAACAGCGAGCAAAAGCACTCGTCCAAAAACGGAAGGAGAGAACCAGAAGCGAGTCCGTATCAGTAATTACGTGCGAGCTCAAGCTTCGAACTCTAACGCCACGGCTGCTCCACTACCTATTGTCTCAGCTCAAGCAGTTTTCTAGAATTAGGAAGGCAGGAAAAGTTACCGTACCTGTCACTCCCGGCGGTCACTTATGTGAATAAGTCCATGACGATGCTGAATGGGGAAGGAAGAAAGGAAGAAAGAAACCTTGCCGAGAAAAAAAAAAAAAAACCCCCCGGGAAAAGATATTACGAAAGAAATGGAAGCCCCTCTCAGCAGCCTTCATCCATGTTGGGCTTTTTCATGAAGATGCCGTCACTATCCGTCCCGCACGCACCCGTCGACGCTTGCCAGCTTCTTTACTAACTTTTATTACACAAGAGCCTCAAGGTTATTCGTGCCAGTTCACCACGTTTTGTGTCACTGCTGGAAAAACAACAACACAGGCGGCAAAACCTTCCCCGTGACTGCAAAATATGGCAAACATGCATGTATAACCTATACTTCGACAGACAGTAATATTGCTGTACCACATCAAAGAACATATTAATGCGGGGGAATGGGGGATGACAAAAACGAATGCCAGAACCCGTCGGGGGGAAAAAAAAATATGCCATGTGTCAAAATGTTATTTTTTTTTGGCCATTTTCATGCAAGTAACCTTGTGTGAAGGGAAAGGGAACTTTGCACGACAGCTATCATGTCAGTTGAACACACAAACCTATTTCCCTGACGGGGGGCCAACATCCGAGCTGATCAAGGTTTTTCGTCTAATACTGGCTGCTCCAAGGTTTATTAACATATCGGACCGAAGCAGAAGCAAGATAGACAAAAGACAATAAGGAGAAAGCAACACGGCCGTGCCAAAATGATATTATTGTAGTGTGTGTGTGTGTGTGTGTGTGTGTGTGACACGAAAAGCCGTTCGGCTAATTAACCCACAGATTATAATAGAGATTCCCCTTTGAAGTCTTCCGTTCTTCAACCAATAATTAGGTACTAGTAGTGTAAAATCAGAAAAAAACGTGGTTTTACGAGAGAGGGAAAAAAAAAAAAAAAGGAGTTTATAATATTAACCGTTTGTCAACCAATCGTGTTCAGTCTTTGTTGTCCGAACCAACAACAACCAACAACAGACAGCCTGAGTTGTACAGTACATACATACATACATACATACATACATACATACATACATACATACATACATACATACATACATACATACATACATACATACATACAATGGGGGCCGTTTCCCTGGACCAACCCCGCCCGCAGCCTAACCTGCGTGCGGCCCGTGGCTGGGCCACCCCGTCAGAAAATCCAAGGACCTTAATTAGCTTGTGCCTACCTAGGTAAGGTAAACCTATTTCATGCACAATCCTTCGGGCTTGCTGAATTACTTGCATTTGTTATGACTCGTCGCTTTTTTTTTGTGTGTGTGTTTCGTGTGGGTTGCGCGCTTAGATCCCTGCCTACGTAGACGGATGGTACGTAGCATTATGTTGTTGGTTGTTGGTTGTTCACAACGAAGAGGCATTGCCTCAGGTAGCTTTGAACCAAGGCTCTGCGGCACATCACCGCGCCGAACACGCGTAGGTTGCATGTCTGCTCTGGAGCAGTTCGACCTCGACGAAGATGGTATTTGGCTAGCAGGTGGTAAAGAATGTAAGTCTATCGTAAATGCCCGTAACATATCAAACAAAGGAACGTTGAACGATATGGACATAGAAACCAGGAAAACCAACAACAAACAAGAAAAAAGCCATAGTAGCCACAGAGAAGAAACCCTTCCCCCTTTCGCTGTACACAAGACCATATTTGTCTACTCCCAGATAGTGCAGTGAACCCGTCAGCTGCCCCAGCCCCGGACTGTAGAAGAAGGAGTGTGTATGTCTTGTAAACTGAGTAAAGTGCAAAGTGCAGCCGTGCCATGCCATGTGTTGTTTGTCCCCAAAAGAGTTGCCCGCCATTGTGCCAAGTATGTTCGCCAAGTATGTTCGCCAAGTATGTTCGCCAATTATGTTCTGCCGTGTGATCGCTCATCCGTCGTCTAGTTCTCTTACGTACGTCCTCGTTGCCGCCTTGCAAGGTCAAAAATCGTCAAGGGAGAGCTCGGAAGAGGGGGCTGTTTAGCAGAGAGCTCAAGTTAGATGTTGCTTCGGTAGAGATGATGCAGTCTTGTCTCTAGCTAGAGCAGTGCATGTTGGTCTTACTTGAGTCCCGTCTTAGTTGCGATGCGCGCGCCGTCTGCTGCGACCACCACAACCGCAATTGCCGTCCTCCCTGTGGGTACGGAGTGTAGGTTCGCCGTAAGGGCAGCGGTCGTTGCGAGAGGCCCGCTGCTCGGCGCACTCGACAAAGTCTTCCCGGGTGTGGGAGCAGTCCCGGTAGGTGATAACCCATCTTTGGCACATGTTGGATGGGTTGTAGGAGGTTGGTTGTGATCTGGAGCGGTGTAAACTGTTGGTTACTAATGATAGGTTTATTGGAACGAGAAGTTGCGAGTAGAAGAGTGCTTCTCTGTTGAGGCGGCAGTGATAAAAGAGAGAGCCAAAACAACTTGGAAGGAGTTGGACGATGGTCTTTATATACGCCTGTTACGCCTCTGGACACAGAAGAGTGAAATGAGCAGATGGTGAAGACATAGGGGGTGCCTACGAGATGGTAGTATTGCCCGAGGATTCTGCCGAGATGCTTACACAGACGGTGGCGTCGGCGAAATCTGAATGACTCTTGGACATGTATGTTGGTTGTCCGGAGCATTAACACTACCGCGAGGGGTATTGTTCTCCAGGAAAGGCTAGAAAATTTGGGGCCCTGGAGATGAGATGCCTGTAGACAGGCATTCACCGCGTGCCGTAATTGTCCAGTATACTGCAATCAGAGGTACAATGGCGGGTCGGCCGTAGGGCAACGGGCGGCAAAGGCAGGGGACGAGTGAAGAGGGGGAGGGGCGTCAGAACGGACCCGGACCTGTCGTCGCTCAACGGCATGCAGCGCATGCAGGCAACCTTGTTTCCGCCAACAGCTGTGATTAGGGCACGCAAGCAAGCCGGCTACTGGCCTAGCTAACCTTGCAGGTTCCCCGGGACCGTACGAGACAAGAGGAACAGTTCGAGAAGAAGGGGTGGGTGTATCTTCTGGGGGCCAGGGAATGCAAGGAAGGGCAGGTGTACTCCAAACCTCTGCCATTGGTCACCAGTCCGCGGCATCCTGGTGAGCCACACACAGCAGACGCCATCCTGGCCGTGGAGAAGGGTCATCCGAACCATGGCGGGATCCCGATGCAGCCCTGCGGTGGCTACCGAGCCTCGGGCTGCGGGTTGTTGGTCCCCAATGCAGACAACCAGCATGGGACCAAGTGCCGTCCGCAGTCTCCCATTGGCAGCCAGGCCAAATCCAGGCGCCGTTGTAATAAAACGCAGTAATAGCAACGTAGGGGGTGGCTACTTGACCTGAGACTGGAGGGGTTCTGTCAAGCCTCTTTCAGGGGACATACCCGCACTTATCACTCGATGCATGGGGGACGTGAGAGAAGAGGGGGGACCCGGCATCCCGCACGTCTTTGGCTAGGAGAAATGTAGTGGTATATGGCGGGAGCCAGAGTGAAGCGCCAGGAACCAGGGGTAGCCCTGTAGGCAGACGGGGCAAGCTGCAGCGCTCTCAAGTCGTACCTAGGGTTAGGCGCACCAGACGGCTAACGGGATCGGGGAGGTGCCAAGATACACTGGACTCGTTTTAGACAACTCTTCAGGCAAACATTAGGAAGGTAAAGTACCGGCGGGTGTTGGCCCTCTCGTGGCCGGTGAAGAAGCTTGGGTTCGGGTAACTGCAAGTTGGCTGCTCTAGAAGAGGCTGAGGTTAGCACTCTACGTATCACGCCCGGCGCGCTCCGGTCCTGTGACGTGAAGGGTAGGGGACGGGGATGTGTCATTACCTTTCCATAAGGAAGCCCCCCAGGCTGGTGTCCTGCAGGGTGCAGATTCTTTACACGGTCGCAGGTTCGCGGCCAGCGCCTTTGCATCTGCAATTGTCGAACGAAGGCTAGCCTAGTGAAAAAGTGCCAACAAGCAAGCAGAGGGGTGGATGGCATGGGAGAAGACGTGGCGCGGTTCCCAACGGTGCCAGCGGGAAGCGGCTATTGCGTTCGGGGATGTCGGCAGGGCTGTTTGCAGGAGGGTACGGACGTAGTTACACGAGGGGGGACAGGCCTCTTGATGTCCGACATGGCTCTTCCTGGGCCGGGACGAGAAACCGTTTGACGTGCATGCTAGGAGGAAAGCGGGCGTTTCCCGGCCCATCTGGAAGTCTCCATGTCGCGTCACTGATAGAGTCATGCCGGCGCAGGTGTGTTGGTCCTGATAAAAAGTTTTAGCTCGCCCTACTTCTTGTTTGCTTTACGAAACCGCAGGTCTGTCACTGCAGGTCGCACCTTCCATAGTCTACACGATATGCATCATCTCGCATCATCCATGGAGTTGCTGCGCCTGCTACACGTTGTTGGACGTAACTTCCCTCCTTCAATCGACCAATGGAGTGTTGGCTGCTGTATTCGGAAGACCCACATAGCCGACGAAAAGTGGGCGGAAACTGGGTTTTCAAAAGACTCCATCCACACGGTCACACTATCTTGCTTGTCTGCACGCTGCAGGTACTTTGCATTCCGGAGACGAAGGACATGCGCAAGAGAGCAGGGCGAAGCGCGGAAGGTTGGGGACTCTGTCACCTCTATGGACCGTCTATCTTCCTCATTCGCCAGCTTTGCGCTCGAACCTGACCGTCAATGAGCGTTCTCTTTCGTTGCTCCTCATTTTTCATGATTGGTCGGTATCGCGTTTACACCCTCCATTGCCCAGATCTCTCACCACGAACGTCAATCAGTATCCTAATGAACTCAAAGAGGCCTCGTTGTCTTGCAACGTCTTGAACGTCTTGATACAGTCTTATCGCCGAATTGGGCTCCAGCCACACCCAGGACACCTTATGAAAAGCCTCGTGCGGCCCACGAAGCGACCGCCTGGCAAGCGGACGCCTCCGAGAGGCACTCGGCCCCACCATGGCCGGCTTATGTGGTCGCCATAGCCATTTCTCCGCCTCAGAACAGAGACACCGAGCACCGGCCAAAAATGCGGCCTTGAAGACATCGGACGAGCATCACCACTCTACACCACTCCCTCCCTCCGTAGCCGTACTCAGCCTAATTGGAAGCAAATGCCTCGGGATAAAATGATGTCGGGATCCCCGACTCTCTGGAAAATGAGTAAACTGCCTCAATTCCGAACCCTCATCACTACCATTTTCCGCACACTCACGAACTCCTTGTGCCGGGTACAGTACCAAACCCCTCGCCCTTGCTTCTAAGGGCTGATGGCTGATACTGGGCCAGACAGATGGCCGACAAGTGTCTCACTCAGGGGCGTGCTACCGCGCTAGCCTAATCTTCCGACCTTTGCATTTGGCGACGTTCGGTTTACCTCCAACCAGGTTGAAGAGTCATGAGAAACCGGTCGACATCGCCAGTGGCCATCTCGAGACTGCCAACAACAGATTTGATGCTAAAAATTGCATCCGTCCCATGTTTGGGCCTTGAAGCCCCCAATGGTAGAGGTCGCCGACCAACTATGGTCCCCTTTCGTTAGGTCAGCCTCTTTGGGCGACCCCAACACAGAAGGATCTTGTTTGAGGCGCAGGCAGTGATCAAGAGCTTGCCGTGTACCACGATTACCTGCACACGGCCCGGACATGGCCGACTTCAACGGCATTGCTTATCTCGTCTATGCTGAGCATTGCAGAGGAGTGAACGGGAGGGGGTGGCGTAACCGACATGTCGGTCTCCCCTCCCCGAGTCAGCCCAACATGTCTTCTTTTAGAGATTGGCGACATGGACAAAGTCTGTTCCCCTAGCTGCTGAACTACAAGCGATACTCGCGTGTGTTTCTCGCTATTTCCCGTGACGTGATGGAAGCGGCGGTTGCGCTGTGTCTACCAATCAGCCAGAATCGCAAGCGCCGGTGCCGCTCAGTCGGGAAGCCATACGAGCAAATCCACACCATATTAGCGTCGCGAAGAAAGAGATGGCTGCCAACAAAACACATCAACGACAGGATTGGGACAATGAGCGCGTTGACATGTGCGAATGCAGGTTGGTGGCTGCCACGGACTCTGATGTCACTAGCTGCAGGCAAGTTGAAGGACAGAAGCAAAAGTCTGACTCTAACTGCACAACACATCACTTCGGCTCGGCCACTGTTTTCTTCCAGCCGTGCCAAGCCATGTACCTTACCTGAAGCCAGGGATACGCCGAAGATGCTCCCGCCATCTGCAAGCCACCCGGCTCCTCTCTCGGCACCGACGTGCAGCCTCAGCCAGGGTCATGACGCCTCAACGTGCCTCAGCGTGCCTCAACGTGCAGCTCAGTCTTCGTCCGCAACAGTGAACGGCAAATGGTCAACGTTCCGGACTCCCCGTCTGCATCTTCTCTGCTGAGGAGCAAGCAAGCACTTGCATCATACTCCCTCAGAGACTGTTGAGCTACACACTTCCCCTGCTGTCACCAATTCCGGCATGCACTTCCTCCGGCCACCAACAGCGCCAATTCGTAGTCTCGAACTACCACATTCGGCTTGGACAGGCTAGAGTGTTCCTTGCGTTGCCCCTGTCTAATGGTCCCCTCCATCTTGGGCCTGAAGAGACGCTGGAGAGGAACCCAAGAACTACACACAGAATGAGTGATAGGGGCCTCTGGAGAGACGGGAGTTGCAATCTCGTATCTAGGCTATCTCGCCGAGATGTTGTCCAGCAAGCTATGCAGAACCCCTTTACGTCCATGTATCGTTGTCGTGCCAGCAACTGGAAAGTTTAGGTCGCGCAACCTAGCACGATTTCCGGCATGCTACCACCATACCAAGTCACTTCAGGGTTGGCCTAGGCTCAGCTACAAGCACACCCTGCCTGAGAACAGTCCTGGTTCACGTCTCTAACCGGCGCTCTAGCTTTCTTCCCTCATGGAGCAGTTACTTTTGATGTTGAGCTTTGGGACAGGATACGCCCGGTATCTCGTCACAGAGGATTGCTATAAGATAGTTTGGCTGTGGCAGTGGTCGGCGAACAACACTGTACGAACGCCACCCAACTGTCAACCCAGCTTCTTGCCGGGGATGGGGAGCTGAATGGGAGTGTGCCTCGATCTTCCCATAGAACAACCCGCAGCTACCAACCTTGCCAAGTCCCAGTCTTGCTGCAAAGCTCAGCGCGAAAGCTACTTGGATATGTCGGCACACTCTCGTCTGCAAGTGCATCAGCGCGGACAGCAGGTTTGCGCGCTTATCTGCTTTGTGCGTATGGCGGGCTCACACCAACAGCATGTCAGGCTAAGCTGGCTAAAACACGCATCGGCCCGTTGCCAACGATAAGAAGCATGCATTCCCAGGCACGGGACACGGGACGCGGGCCTCCCTAGCCTGGGTCCTGCACACTCTGACCAAGTTGGACATGGTTCCGCATCGTCCTGATTGTGTCGTCATGTTTGCTCTTGGCCCAACAGGAACTCACATGTGTCTCCGAAATGGTTGTGTGGGAGGTCGGCTGGTTGGACATGTTCGGCTCATCTAAGACCTAGCGCCAACGCAGCCGCTCAGCCAAACCTTGCCGGCAGCTGCGAAATGTCCCTCGCTTCCGTGCAGTGAAGAAGCTTCATTGACAACACAAACCCCTCACAATACACTCTCTAGGCAAGCTAGAGTGGTTTGGGGCTTAGGGTCCAAGTCAACTTGTCACGCGAGCAATGCGTCCAGAGCTCGCAAAAATGGAACGATACGGCGTCTTGCTGTGTCACAATCAGATGAGCGTTGATAACAAAGAGGGGTCGGATTCTGACAGCTGAAAGCGACTGACCAATCGCTTCTCAGTTGCAGCCAACGGCTAGCTTCGGTCAAGGTTAAGCCACACTTTCAGTGCCCCTGTGGCTGCCAGGCTGGGATTCCCCGCGCCCCACACCACCCGTGTTCCTCCCAGCTCACCAAAATCGCCCGAAAAATCGACTGACGGTCGCGATGGCTTCCGAGATATCTTCGAAGCCTTTGCCGTAGGGCCAATCAAGGACTCCCGAGGCCCGACGTCATGAACGCCGGGTCGGAAACGATTGTCAAGCATGAGAACAGAGCCGCCTTTTTCTCCACATGTCTCCGATACCCCTGGATATCAAACTCCGGATCCGATATATGTCTCCCATCATACCACCGTGAGGTGGTTGACTTTTTTCACTGGATTTCTCACATGTTTCCCTTCCTCCGTCGCGCACTTTTCCCAACATGGTCATCCCGCGCTCCCGCGGCCAGCGCGGATAACAAAGGCATTAGGGCACCTGGACCTGGCTCGGGCTTTTTGAGAATGCTCACTTCTCACTCGCTTTCTCTTTCCCATTTGGCTCCGGGCCTGCTCAGACCAATTGTGTGCCCCACGTGTGGCCCGCCGCTGCCCAGCATTTGGCGGCCAATCTTCACTTTCCGTTTTGTGCGAATCTTTTTGCGAATCGGTTCCAATCAATCATGTGCGGGCATGTGAAGCGCGCGGAGGCCGAAAGAGGGCCCCGCCGGCTTTGCTTAGCCGTCATATCATTCGGCCGTCAGGGTGTGTGGTGAAACCCAGCTGCTGTTGAGGTGCGCAGGGGAGAGAATTGGAGACTAAAAGGTCTCGGAAAGTCTGGGCAGGTACCTATCATGTGAGCACCACCATATCTCTCTTAATTGTGTTTCACACACACATTGAGTGAAAAAGAGGTAGGGATGAGCGCATCTGCGTCAGGCGAATTATTTTGGTAAGCAGCACAATAGCACAGCAGCCGCCCGTCCGCCCACACACACATACACCTTACGCAAGCCCTCCTCCGAGCATAAAAGGCAGGTCTGCAATCTCTCAAGTCTTTCTGTCTTTGTTTCCTTCTTCAACCAACTCCAGCTCTCTGTCTCTCTTGTCAGTCCAGTGCTGCAAACCCCAAAGCCATCTATCGCCGCTTTCGTCAACACACACTGCAACAGCACAAAACAAACCCCACTATCGACACAAAAAGACACAACAGTCACTACAACAACAATGGCCTCTGCAGAGGAACTCCGCCAGCTGAGCGAGCAGGCTAATCACTTTCCCCCAACGACAACCGACAACCGTGAGCGTCGGCCTTCTACCTTCCTGTCTCTGGCACCCAAGACCTCTGAATCCTACCCCCGCACTCAAAAGGTCAAGCAGCCTACACCGGTCAAGACCGAGGAGCCCGCTGCCCCTCTGACTGCAGAGGCCCTCGCCGAGGCCACAAAGGCACAGGAAGAAGCACACATCGAGCTGATGAAGCGCCGCACGTCCAGCCTCAGCAGCGACGGGTCCAAGTCTCGCCTCCGCTTCCTCAAGCTGGGACCCGTCCACTGGGGTGAGCACCAGGATGATCACAAGGGTGATTGGCATGAGGTTGCTGTTGACGGTTGATCTTTTTGTCGTCGCCCGTTGACTTTTTCTTGACATGTCTTTCTTTTTACCTAGTCTTTACTTTGGACTATCACAGCGGGATTTACGGGTTTTCTCAGCGGCTGCACTGGCACTGGCACTGGTTTGACTTTTTCTTGACGCCCGGGGGGGGGGCTATCAAATGGAAAGCACGCGGGAATCATGGGAGAGAGACTTTGGTTGCTTTGGATAATGCTATAGAAATGGGCTAGCTTGTTTTTTTGCTTGGGGTCGGTCGGTCGGTCGGTCGGTCGACCTGGTATGGTGGTCCATAGCGATTTATTATTACACAATTTTTAAGGATAAAAAGAAAAGCTAAAAAGGTGCATTTTGAATCTGTGTGTCCAGTTCATTACATACTCGTTTTGGTTGACATGTCGGTGAGTTTTAAGTTGGAAGATGGAGGGGCAGGATGTGTGTGTGTGAGAGAGAGAGTGAGGGGGGTTGTTACACAACGGGCGGTCGCCTCGCCGTGTCAGTAGCTACTGCCTGCCTGCCTGCCTGCCTGCTCAGGATCAGAGGTTGCAGGAGAAGGGGGGGTGGACAGGGCGAAGGGATGTTGTGACCTATGTATTCATGTCATGCAGATCACAAAATACCAAGGAATAGTAACAGTGCAGAGAGCCGCTGCAGAAAGTTTATAAATGTGCCCGGCGCGCGTCTACCGACTTTGGCTTAGTTATTAATCCTTTTCCGCATATAATATATGGGACAGGACATAGGTACTTGCTTGCCACGCATTGCACATCAAGCTAATGTATGTATGTATGTATGTATGTTCTATTCCGCGGTCTATCTGCTGTGTCGGGATTCTATGCAGCAGCCTATGTACTGTACTGTACGATCTAAAAACTGAGAGCAGCCACCCACCTAAGGGCTCTCTGGGCATAGTTAGTAGTTATTGGCAGATTTGGGAGAATAGTTAGTGGATTTGGTGTGTGGGCATATTTGCGCGGGGTGTGCGTCTGTGTGTCTGTGTGTCCGTGTGTCGTGTGGATATCCTTCTTTTCTTGGGTGGTGGTGTTGATAATATTATTATCTCTCGAAGAGGGAGGAGGGCCGCTTGTGTCAGGTTTCTTCTGAGTCGCTTTTAGTTAATGTGGTTGGTTGTTTTCCTTGTCATTCTGACTGGTTGCGCGGCGCGGACTCAGTGGGGTGCGGTCATGCAGTCATGTCATAGTCGCACCAATCATTTATCACACACTGTACGAAGTAACTGTACTGCATGCACTGTTAAGTCCGTATTCCATGTGCAAAAGCTGACTGAGTGCCCGTAGTCCGCGGATTTAAGGAAGAGAGGGAAAGAAGTCAGGAACGTGGGGATACTAATTAATTACTCCGTACCTACCTTACACTAACAGAACTGCAAAAGAATGTCTGCATAATATCCGCATTAACTAGGGTGTTATGTAAAAAGTGCGAAGCTAAGAGCCCTTGCAACTGAAGCATAGCATCTCTCACACTCACACTCCTTTTCTCTCTCTTTCTCTCTCTCTCTCTCTCTCTCTCTCTCTCTCGCGAACAACTCAATTCTCAACGCTTTTGTTGTTGTGTTTTCTCTCTGTTTTCGGTTTCTGTTTCGCTCGATCGGTGTCTGTCCTCGCCGCACTCCGACATACTCCCCCTCCCCCCCCCCCCCCCGGCTCGGTCTTACAGAGTGTCTGACAAGCTGCCGTATTGTCGCTGTAAGCCAAGTCGGAAGGACCTCTCTCCGTTCGGCGCAATGTAACAGTGAATGTCTGAGTTCTTGCTTCTCTATATTGGCAAGTTTACACGGGTTGTGTGTGAGTGTGTGTGTGTGTTTCGTCTGAACGCAGCCAAGGCGGGAGGACTTGCGGGAGGATACAGTGCCCAGCCCTTTCCACCGCCAGTAAACAAACTGCCCGAGATCTTACATCTGTAAGCACAGAAGGATTAGAGATCCTTTTCTTGGCGGCAGGTAAGAATCTTGTGTGTCTTTCTTCGCTCCTTCCTATTGTGTTCCTTCCTCTTTGCATTGTGTTGCTTGTGCTGCTTCGGTGAAACCCCCCATCAGACATGACTCTATCAATACATGCAGAAAAAAAGGCGGGATAAAACTGACCGCCTTTTTGCAAGTCTGTCTCGGCCAAGCCTTACACAACACTTTTGCACTTTGCGCACTTTCACTCCAGTCCGGTGGTCCATTGCTCTCGATTTCCTCTGAATTACCCTAGATTGTGCAATGTAGTCCGTCATCTTGGCACTATGTAGATCATCGCCCGAGAAATATGCTGTATCTCGGCAGATCTCGCATTACTAGCATGAAATATTGCTTGGCAATTATAAGATTTCCCACTGCCACAACACAACCAAACCAAGCCACGTCAGGAACCCAAGTCCACCTCTACCACCCCCGTCTGGTCCCGATCCGCCAAAATCGCAAGTGGATGTGGAAGTGGCAGGGTCGGACCGACAGCAGGGTCCGTAGTTCTTCCTCCTCCTCCTCCTCCCCCCCTTCCTCCGCCGGGGCCGCCGCCGCTATTTCATTTGTTGTTATCTGGGGCCAATTGCAGCCTGTCGTCTCGCCGATCACCGAGTTCACCGGAACAGCATCAATAGCAAAAGCTCCGAAATACATAATCTCCAGACTGCCCTTCAACCCGTAAAGTCCTTCAAAATCTTGTCCGTGTCAAGCTCAACCCACTCGTCCTGGCCGACCTCGTCATTGGGATATCCCTCGTACAATTTGTCCAAATCACATTTCGGACCTGCATGGTATTTACACCAGTAGGCAATGTGACGCGGCGAGACGCTCAGACGAACGGGCCGTTTTCCCGACAACGGCTCCCCTAGCTCATCATTCTTTGCCTCCTTTTGAAGGAGTTTGAGTAGCGGGTGGTTGTAGATCCCACGCCTTAAATCTCTCCGCCCTTCCTTCTCCAAATCATTTAGGTAGTCTCTGGCTTCGAGAGTGAGGAAGTGTGTTTGTGACTGGGCAGTCTGGAGCCACTGCTGTAGTTGTTGTTGCTGTGACTGATGGAGCTGCTGCAGACGTTGTAGGTGTTGCTCAGCTCGCTGAAGTTCCTGCTGCAGTGCTTGGTGCACATCTTTGACTTGACGCGACCAATCTTCAGATTGTCGTTCCATTTCAAGCTCCTGCAAGCGTTGTTGGAGAGATTCGGCTCCCCTTTGCGCTTCTTCCTGCTGCTCCAGTTCTTGCAGGCGTCGGAACATCGACAGAGCTGGCTGTTCCAGTTCCTGAAGAGATTCGCGATGCTCACCGAGGTACTCGGAGACATCTTCGATGGCAAATCGATCATCCACGCGCACTTCGAGCTGGCGCAGAGAGCCGGCCTCCATCATATCCTTCAAGACGGGCACCAACATGCCCCGGATCCATAGCGAGTCTTCGAAGCTGTTTGGCAAGTAGATGATGACGCTGCGCATGCGACGGCGCGCCGCGAGCGCCGATGTCTTCTGTGTAAAGACCTTCTCATACTCGCCACTCACGGCTTTGTCCTGGGGCACGAGCAGTCCCCAGTCACGAGACAGCAGCACCGCCGGCTCATCGCCAACCCACGCATCACCACCTATGAAATGTGTTTTGTTCGTAGTAGATGGCGCTGGCCAAGGTGTAGAGCGCTCGAGACGCCAAGAACAGATCGACCGGTGGCCGCGCTGAATCGACGCTGAGATATGGATCGCCATGCTTGTCGAACTCTATTACTGTTGTCGATACTGTGTTGGACACGTCCCATTCATCGTCGTCGCCCACGTAAACGCCGAACTGAAAGACGCAGATATACTGTAGGATCTGCCGTTGAATCTCGACCGGGAGCTTGAAAAAGTACTCGAAAGTCTTTGGCATGGTCTCTGACTCGGAATCATCTTCATGACGCTCCTCGTACGACTTATTGTAACGCTCCCACCACGAGTCCCTATCGAATAAACACTCACGCTCCGAGTCCTCCGGATCTAGGTACTCGAGTTGATCACTGCTTATCACCTTCCTTGGACTTGTCGATGGTGGCTCCGGTGATGTCTCCATTGAACACTCGCAATCGGCCCAAGGCGAGCAATTGAGGTCAGAACTGCGTCGGAATGTCCTCGCAATGAAGGCTCTTAACTTGGAGGGCGGTTCTATCGGCCTGACAATCAAGGGCGCGTTTGTATCTGCTGAACATGGACGTAAATCTGCAAGATTGTGAGTTGATGTAAAAGAAGGATGTGGCGGGCGGTAACTGTAGCAGCGAGGGCGCGTTCAAAAGTACTACGTAATGCGGTGAGGCGTGGCGTCGGTCGTGCTTGCCTAGCTTCAACCATCACACCGCTCATTAGATCTCCGTGCGAACATGTAGGCGCCACCAACGACTTCACGCATGCGCCAATCCGTGCCACGAGATAAAAAATAAGTTACGACAGAAATCAAGGGCCCCTTTGCTAAACATACGGTGACTCCCTTCCCTCATGACTATCATTTTGGGTAAACCTCCCTAGTCTACATGCATTGCGCCGAAGAGATAGGTCGTGAGATGTCCATGGCATTTAGCCGAGGAAAGAAAATCCGGAGTCGTTCATTCTTAGACAAGCCCCTCCGCCCAGGGATGACTTTTGAATCCAGACAGAAGCCAGTGCGTCCAACTTTTGTACCGCTTCCAACGGACCGAAGACGCCTCCCATCAGACCGCTCGGTGTCTGAACCCTCTCTTCAAACTCCGGTCTAGGTGTGCCCATGCCCATTTCTATAAGCCCTTTATCGCGAGGACATGGCCTTGGTGACCAGCCTCTTAAGGGCCAGCTCCTTCTTCTTCAGGTCATCAGCACTTGAGTCCTCGATCTCGAGCTGGCCCATGGCCTCGCTGAGAGTCTGCTCAATCTTCTCCTTCTGGCCACGCTTGAGCTTGAGCGACAGGGTGGGGTCGGAGATGATCTCCTCAACACGGGAGATGTACGACTCGAGCTGCTGCTTGGCCTCAAAGCGCTTGCTGAAGGCCTCGTCGTTGGTCTTGAACTTCTCGGCTTCTATGGTGCATTGTTAGTGATTGACAGCTCGTATGGGGGCGAATACTTTGTGCTTACCGCTGATCATGTTCTCAATCTCGCTGGTTGAGAGCTTGCCAACAGAGTTGGAGATGGTGATGTTGGCGCTGCGACCCGAGGTCTTCTCGGTGGCAGTAACCTTGAGGATACCGTTGACGTCGACCTCGAAGACGACCTCAAGGACGGGCTCGCCAGCCTTCATGGGAGGGATGGGAGCGAGAGTGAACTCGCCGAGAGAGGTGTTGTCCTCGCAGTTGACACGCTCACCCTGGTACACGGGGAACTGGACAGTCTGCTGGTTGTCGGCAACAGTGGTGAAAGTCCTATCAAATGTATTAGTATCTGCTCATGGTGGCTAACGAAATGCTGTTACATAAAAAAAATCCTGAGCTGATGAATCCCGTTTAGGTCGAGCCGGAGCTCGACTCGGCTTCGGCCACTCTCTGTCGGTGACGCTTGTAAGGGTATGAGGGGAAAAGTATGAAGCAATTTTACCTTTTTTTCACGGTAGGGACAGTCTGGCCACGGGGCACGACAGGGGCGAAGATGTTGCCCTCCATGGCGACACCAAGGGACAGGGGAACGACATCCAAAAGGAGGAGGTCGGACGTGTCGGCAGAGGTGGCCTTGCCGGAGAGGATACCGGCCTGGACGGCAGCACCGTAGGCGACGGCCTCGTCGGGGTTGATGCTCTTCTCGAGCTTCTTGCCGTCGAAGAACTCGCTGAGGAGCTTCTGGATGCGGGGGATACGGGTGGAACCACCGACAAGCACGATCTCGTCGACGGCGCTCTTCTCGATGTTGGCATCCTTGAGCACCTGGGCAACAGGCTCGAGGGTGCCGTTGAAGGCCTTGGCGTTCAGGTCCTCGAAACGAGCACGGGTGATCTGCATGTTGAAGTCCTCGCCATCGAAGAGAGAGTCGATCTCAATCGTGGTCTGGGCACCGCTGGAGAGAGTGCGCTTGGCACGCTCGCAAGCAGTCCGCAGTCTCCGCAGGGCACGCGGGTCGCCCGAGAGGTCCTTCTTGGTCTTGCGGGTGAACTCCTTCTTGCAGTGGTCGAGGAGGTTGGTGTCGAAGTCCTGACCACCAAGATGGGTGTCACCGGCGGTGGCCTTGACGGTGAAGACACCGCCCTGGATGTTGAGGAGCGAGACATCGAAAGTACCTCCACCGAGATCGTAGATGAGCACGTTGCGCTCCTTGCTGGTCTTGGCAGAGCCGAGACCGTACGCAATAGCGGCGGCAGTGGGCTCGTTGATGATACGGAGGACGTTGAGACCAGAGATGGCACCAGCATCCTTGGTGGCCTGGCGCTGGTTGTCGTTGAAGTAGGCGGGGACTGTGATGACCGCCTTCTCAACCTTCTTCCCGAGCTTGACCTCGGCAATCTCCTTCATCTGTTTGGGTCAAGGTTAGCGCTGTCCGGAGACCATGCAAAGCGGGGAACCAACCTTTGTCAAGACCATGGCAGAGATTTCCTGGGGCGAGAACTTGTGGGTGCCGCCGAGGTACTCGACCTCGACCTTCGGGTTGCCCTCGTCGTCGATGACCTTGAAGGGCCATGACTCCATGTCCTTCTTGACGGTGGGGTCATCGAAGCGACGACCGATCAGACGCCTAAGTGAAAAGTGTTACTATATTGCTCTCGTGGGCTCGGCAGGAAAAGGTTCCATACTTGACATCGAAGACGGTGTTTACCGGGTTCATGGCAGCCTGGTTCTTGGCCGCCTCACCGATCAACCGCTCGTTCTCGGTGAACGAGACGAACGAGGGAGTGGTGAAGCTACCCTGCTCGTTGGCGATGATCTCGACATTATTGCCCTCGTAGGTGGCAACGCAGGAGTAGGTGGTACCTAAGCACAACCAGCTTGTCAGCGATTTTGACCCCGCAATCGATCGCAGCCTGAAAGATAAAACGAATCAATTATGAACATACCCAAGTCGATGCCGATGGCACCGTCGTAAACTTCGTCCGCCATGATGATAGTTGATTTGTCTGATGAGGAGGAAGGGAGGCTGGCCTGGGGGTTCAGCTGAGTCTGGCGCGAGATATAAAGAAGCCGAATCGGCGTGGGGCAAACTGATTGTTCACAAAAATTTTGAATTTTTCAATTGCGGTGAATGGAACTTTTTCTTCTCCGCCAGAATTGCCATCCTGCCCCACCATAGCCCACAAAGACCGGATGGCGGCTTATCTTATCTTTAGTCCACGTGAAACAGCACGTGAAACGGCTGATGAAGAGAGACCCTTGGTGTCGGGTGCTAAACTGAGGGGGAACGGGGGCGGGGAGGCGCGGATTTTGAACCGAGTTTGCGACTGACGTTTTGATATGCGATGCTTCAAAGCTAAAAAAAAGTTGCCCAAAATCCACCCAACGATAGACTTCAAGACTTTGCCTGGTGCAAGGTCGCACTTTCCTTTTTGGAGACGCGCAAATTACGAGAACGCAAGATTCTAATCGAACCTTCCTCCCTGACGCATTTGTGTCGAATACACAGTCGAGCTGATTCAGTCGCATCGGTTCTATCGATTCTGACACATACCTTTCGTCCCCGAACGCACACGAGCGCCAAACAATCCGCATTGTATTCCTGATAAGTAATCCGATACGGATCCCTTTCACCTTGACCATCAGTTTTCGCCGCACTTTCGAATCACACTTTTTTCGGTCTCGAAATGTCGGAGCAAGTCGACCTCACCACGATCCCCATCTCGCCGGAGGGGGGCAACGCCAATGGCGGTGGATCCAAGGAAAACGACAACAAGCTTGTCTCGGTTTTCCACGACAAGGACAACTTCAACGTCAAGCACCCTCTTGCCAACCGATGGACGCTGTGGTTCACCAAGCCGGCGAGCGGAAAGGTGTGTCTTTTTCTGGCTTGCAGTTGCGTGACAAACAAGCTGCTAACGGACTGCTGTTGTAGGGAGACAACTGGAATGACTTGCTGAAGGAAGTCATTGTATTCGATTCGGTGGAGGAGTTCTGGGGCATCTATGTAGGTTGACGTTCCTGAGAAGAAGGGGCTCCCAAGGTTCACAACAAGCTGACTCCATTCCCTAGAACAACATCGCTCCTGTTTCCGAGCTGGCCCTCAAGTCCGACTACCACCTCTTCAAGGAGGGTGTGCGACCGGAGTGGGAGGACCCGCAGAATAAGCACGGCGGCAAGTGGTCGTACCAGTTCAAGGAGAAGCGCAACGTCAACATCGACGAGCTGTGGCTGCATACGATGCTCGCCGTCATCGGTGAGACGCTGGAGGACGAGGACGATGGCGAGGTCATGGGCGTTGTCGTCAACGTGCGTAAGGCCTTCTACCGTATCGGTGTCTGGACTCGCACTATCGGCAAGCACATCCCGGGCCGCGGAGACGGCGACGTCGCAGGAGGCAAGGGCCGATCGCCCGAGAAGGGCAAGGAGGTTCTGCTGGCTATCGGCCGCCGCTTCAAGGCCGTCCTCAAGCTGCCTCCTAATGAGGTCCTCGAGTTCTCGGGCCACACCGACAGCGCTCACAGTGGCAGTACCCGCGCCAAGGCCAAGTTTACGGTCTAGTGTCGTCTTTGATTGCGACTTGGAGTCAAAACCACATGATCTACCCTGCTTCTGCAGAGTTAGTATCTAGCAGATATTAGGCTTCCCATGCACATATTTACCGCTCATGCCCCCCAAATAGACTGCATGGTTGGCCAGCCACGCGAGGAACGACGATTTCACCAGCAGCATTACGGCAGGAGGCCAAAAACGGCGGAAGGCAGGGATAGGGATATTTGTTTACGTGAACCAAAAGAATCCTTCCTGTATCTGGACCTGGCATTTCGGGAACCGGGCGTGGGGAGGACTCTTTCACTGCGGACGGATATCAAGACGGAAACGTACTGACTTGCTATTTGCATGGCGTTATTATGTTATTTGGACTGCATTGTTTAGAGAGTCCATATCGATGAGTTTTTGGCAGCGTGTGCAGAAGAATTCGTGACGTCCTGTATCCATGCCCCTGATACATTCTGCGCCTTTTTGACGTAGTCTATCCGATAATGCGCACCAACAGCTTCGGTATGTCTTGCCCACTGCATTGTTGCTTGGTCGCGAGCACTGCTGCCACTCTGCAAGCCTGAGATGCATTATGTAACGAATAACAGGGCAAGGTGAAGCTGAGCTGAGCTTCCAGTTCCGGTTTCGGTAGCGACAAAGAAATCACGACGAGGAACTTACTCGAGCTTCGGAAATGTCTGAAATTGTGTCATATATCTCATCCTTTGTTGTCCAGCTGAACAAAGGAGAACAGAAGGGGCAAAACTACTTGGTAACTGGGAGCAGGCGAACACCAAGTTTACGGGGCGGAAGTTCCGCTACATTTGCTCTTTTGAAGGGTTATTTTCTTCTCTATGTTCTGTATTCTCTTTTCCCCTCGCTAACCAGTTATACACGTGCAAAATGCCGCCGACAACAGCAACACTCCCATCTCACGACGAAGACCCTCCAATCCTCGAGCGTCGTCGATTGTCCTCCCCTTCAACTGCCGGGTCTCCCTCGTCCAGACGAGCACGGGCTGTCCACAACGCCGACAGCTTTACTCGAAACCAAGAGCATGAGACAAATGGCCTCTTCCGAACCCCTGGATCTCCTCTCCGGACGGCAAGGTTGCAGATGACGCGAATCACAAGAAGCTCAAGCACCACCCAACCACAGGAGCAACAGCAGCCCATATCGACTATAAACATCGATAGACAGAAAAGAGAATGGAAACCAGACGTAGCAATCGGCTCTCCGCTCAAACTCCATGGGGAGGATCTGAGTAGGATAGAGTTAGCAGACCGCAAGATTGCCCAGCGGAAGCTATGGGTAGAGTTCTATGGGGAGATAGCCGACTTCCCGGAGATGTTGGAGGAGGCTCTGCGAGAACGACAGCTGCTTGATGAGAGGAGCGAGGAGAATACACTTCCACTGTAAGCCCCCTGTCCCCTCTCCTCTCCGCTTTCTCCCCCTTTGACCCTCCGGCCACCAAATATATCCAACTCCTAATTACCATAACGGAGCTCCCCATTCCCATTCGGGCAAAAAAAAAACCCTAACCTAATCCATGACTGACTTTGTGTATATAGATCAATGCTACCCTCAACCAACACAAGCGCAGTAACCGAGCGTCTGGACCTCCTGCGCTCCCTTCTTACGTCTTCTGAATTCCCCCCTGAACGGGCTAACATCGAGGCGGCTATACGTGGTTACGAGAGCGGTACCATACCCGGTACCTCACCCAGCTATTACACCCTGATCTACGCCGGCCAGGTAGTCGACACCTGCCCGGACTACGCCTCCTTCACCGACGACCGCGCTGCTCGTCTTGACCGTTACTGCAGTCAGCACGGTCCAGGGTGGCTGTGGTACGAGCCTCCGTTGGTTGGCCCCTCCTCCTCCTCTGGGTCTAGTAACACCATTCTCGCAAAGAAGGGGGTCTGCCTGCAGAACCGGCCCAACTGGCGGAGGAGCACCGAGAACATGGGCCATTACCGGATCAAGCTCGGTTTTCAACGACGGAAGGAGCTTGTTTCCAGGCAGCAACAGCAACAGCAACACCCTTTGTACTCCCCCCACCCTTCACACCCTTCTTCTTCTTCTTTTTCTTCTTCTTCTTCTTCACACCACATCTCCTCCTCCTCCTCCTCCTCCTCCTTCTTCCCTTACTCCCACCACTACCAAAACCACCCCGGATCCGGTGAGCCCTACTACCACCACCATAACCATAACCATACGAACGATGATGATGATGATGATGGTAGCAACAACGAAGGAAGGGAGGGAAGGTCAGAACCCGACCCCGACGGCCCCCGCATCATCTGGGACACGTTACTCGACTGCGGCGCCACGTTACCATGCATCTACCAGGCGGACCTGCCCAAGCTCCGCATAGATCCTAAGAAGTACGCTGCGCAGGGGGCTAGGATAATTGCCACGGCGGAGTCGACGATAAAGATGAAGACGTACGAAATGGACGTCTGCGTGTACGGTTCTTCCCCTTCGGATAACCCCCCTCCCGAGTTGGAGATGCTCGTGGGCATGACCGTGCCGGTGGTCGTCATGGCTGGCCGCGCTGGGTCGGATTACGATGGTGATCTAGCGCCGGACAGGCTGTCTGGGCTGCTGCCGTTTCACCTGTGCTACTGGAGCAGCGCACCGGGGAGGTTCGAGATGTGGATGGGGGAGGAGAGGCGGGACGTCCTTGGGGTGGGGCGGTTTCCGGGGGCTGCGCGGTATCGAGGGTCGTGGAAAGACCACCACCAGCAAAACGAGAACCGTTCCAGCTGTGAAAAAAGGGAAAATAAAGGGTATAATAAGGAGGGGGAGAATAACATGGACAACAACAAATGGATGGACCTGGGCACGCCGAAACGGATAACTTTTGAACATGACCTCGTGGACGGGAGTACGGGGTTGGTGGTGCAGGTCATCAAGGATATGGAGGGTGAGGAGGGGGGGAGTACTGTCGTTACGGGGCCGGACAAACACAAGAGCACGCAGACGGAGGAGGAGGAGGATGATGGGGTGCTGACCGCGAAAAGGGGGTTGAGTGTCCAGGACAGGATCGATGTTGAGAAGTTGAAGCTTAGGAAGCACATCGAGAAACACAGGCCGAGGGGTGGCGGCGAGAGGGGTGGGGAGAGGAAGAGAAAGTCTGTTGACAGTTGAGGTAGGTATTAGTTTACAGCCTATAAGTAGGGGGCGATTATCGACCTTGTCTCAAAAGAGGGAGGGCTGTCTGGATGCTCCTTCCATGAAAGCCTTGTATACTCGTGACGAGACGAAACCTCGGTGAGTGTGACTTATGTGATGCTGAATGAACCTAGTTTCCTAAACCTTGTTCAGTCTAGGGTCGCTCTCACCGACTAAAACTAGAAGAGGGCAGTTCATGATGCAGTATCGTGGACCCTCCCCTATAACTGTAGTGAACATTGACGTCATAGCTGATCTGTCACCACGCAAGTCTGGGGTCGAGCCCGAAGTATGGAGTAGAGGAGCATAAGAGCTCTGAACCCTTGAGATAAGACCTACCCTATCCTACACTTCCACTGCTCGGACAAATAATGCTTCCCTGGGAGAGAATACTTTTAGGCGTGTTGATGAGTCCCGATGGACCCACGAGATAATCGAATGGGAATAGGGAATCACGGGACTGAGAGAAGGCAGTTAAGTACGTTAGTGTGGTGATACCTCGAAAGACTGACCATATAGCATCTAATGAATTAACAACAGACAGTGCCAGGAGCATGTATCTCCATTCTCTTCTCCTATCCGAACTTCTATTCCGGCACGTCTTGCCCCCTACCATCATCACCGCCAACACGACACTCCGTATACAGAGGCCACTTCAATGTCAATACGTAGTGGATTATCCCACAGCACGTCCCAAAGTCGATGCATCCCACAGTACTATCCAGATTACCGAATACGCATGCGTACCGACTTTGACGTTTATTATGTATCAAGATTTCAACAAACCCAAATCAGGATATATACAGTAGTTAATTACCAATCATATTGTGTATATACCTGTATAGAACACGGCCGATCACCTGCATGTGTTCTCTTTTTGTTTGCAGTATGCGCGTTTCTGAAAGGGGACCAGGGGACGAACCAATCCTCTGTCGATCACCCAAAACTCACGCCTAATAAGTCTTGATATGATTTGCTCGCTCGCTCGCTCGCGCGCGCGCGCGTCCCGACTGCATTGTTCTTTTGTTTCTGCGCTTTTTTTTATACTAGTATACTACTGTGTACTATTCGACAATTTGTTGGTTCGTCTACCCCCCCCCCCTTTTCCCCCGGGGGTCTTTCAGCTGCTCGTTAAACGGGTGGCCTTAACCATATCTTTGAGTCCTGCCACTCTGCTTGCTTATCATATATCAGGCCCTTAACTACGCAGTATCGTGGAGGGGATGGATCATCATCATCATCATTGGAATTGGAATTGGAGTCCAACTCGAGAGGGAAGGGGAAACCTGTTGAGAGTTGCGATTGGCTGACAAGACAAAAAAAAAAAAAAGAAAAACCCTGACCTACTTGGGAAGTGGAAGTTGGGCAAGCGCTTTTTTGCATCCTTCGTTTCCCAATTCCCAAACCGCCACGCCACTGCCACGCCACGCCACGCCACATACGAACAGCAAAAATGACTGGTAGTTAATTCATCGGCGGGGCTTTTTTTTCATTATTATTACTAGCCTAACAAGTTTTAACTAGTGTAGTATAAATGCCTTCGTCCGTCGATACGGCGGTCCGGGTGCAGGTGCGGGTGCGGTGAATTACAGCACAGCCTGGGCTAGACAAGCCTTGGGGGGGGGGAAAAAGCCTCCGGGCGGTTTACGGGGTCTACGGGCTTGTTTTGCCCGCTGTGTGAGATATGGGCCATTAGTTACACCCGTTTGTTCGCCTTGTCAACGAGACCTTTACCATATGCAACTGCCAACCATGGCCATGGGGGGTTGTTGGCAATGGTCGATCGATGCGTTATCGTATTCCAGATCCAGATCCATACCGTCGGATACTCACAGAGAACAAATCGCTGCCGTGTGCGTATACGAGAAAAGGGGGGCAGCATATCCGTACCTACATCAGACCGGTTCATTTATTTCTGACTTGCAGCTCGTTTTTTGACGGGTGTCTGTCTGTCTGTCTGTCTGGCCAGTCGGGAAGAAAATGGGGGGGGGGCGCGGAGATTGAGATGAATTCCATGCTGACCTGACCTGGACCGCGCACCTCCTCCTCCTCCCTGACCGGGGGGGTACATACGGAACGGGGGCCTCGCTCGCCCGCCGGATGCGGGAAAGGTGAACCTTGCAACATCTCCATACTTCCAAGATCCAGACTTGACTGCCGATAAACTAACAGCTTAAATAGTCCGACGATTGGAGGCCAAGAGGCAAAAGATAAAATTGAATCAATCCTTTGATCCGCATTCAGAGTTAGGATATCCCCAGGTCAAGATATCATGTGCATCTGATAGCCTCTTCAATAGTATAGTTGACGGGCTCAACGGGTTACTGCTTTGATGGTGGTGGCGGACACTTAAAAATAGTTATGGAGGAATGCCGCACCAGTCAGTGATAAGGAAGGTCTGGAACCGGGATGGGGGGTGCGTAAGTTAGTGGGCTTTGCAGAAAGCCACCGTAGAACCCGCTGCAATGATGCGGCGGCGCGGCGCTCGCTGTTCAATAACACGCACTTTCTGGGCATTTTGCAAAGCAATTCGTTTGGTTCAAATTTTGTTGTTGTTTGGTTGGTTCGACGCGTTCCACCAGCGTGTAAAGTGCTCAAGTCAGTGTGTGCTTTGCGTGCATTTTTTTGTATGGTAATCTCGACAACAGTTGCTTCCCTTTCCAATCCAGGCGGTCAGGGTCAGGGTCGGGGAGGTCAGCCCTATCTGCATCTTTCCTCAATTCGACGAGATTAACTACATTCTGGCAGCTGCATTGAGTGAGCGCAGCTGAAAGGGGCACGTTGTCGTCGCTACCGTTATCAGTTTGTGTTTGTGTCTCTCAATTAATTTATTATCATCGGCGCTCGGAGCTTCAACTGTTCTGACCCGATCCGAAATTCCAGGCAGACTTCCGGAACCGACTACGAAGTACTTCGTACTCTGCCTGTTTCCGTCACGGCTTAGGTTTTACGGTGCTTCCTTTCGGCCCCATTACTTACCTACGCATGCTTCTTCTTCGCTTACTGATTCTCACTGTGCAGCTATGCAACCGCGGCTTTTTTTTTATGACCTTGAATTCGTTTCAGCCCTTGGAAGCCAAATTGCGACTGTACATGTATGTACGGAGTATCCATCTGTTCCACACAGGCTGACGAGTTTCCTGGATTCATCAACTTGCCTGTTGTCTCCTGAGTTAGCTCCCGTCTCCCTTTCCCCCGCTGCATAATGAGCCAATCGCATTGCAAAACACACTCCCAAGCTCCCAAACGAAACCCGCCCTGGGCAGGCAAATGTCACCTTGTGGCGTTCGTAGATCGTGACAATCTTGAATATCAGATCTGACCGATTGATATGTGCAAGCTTTGTACTGCAAGTACAGAGTACTTGAGTACGTACGTACGTGTCCTGTGGATAGTTAGAGAGAGGCTGGAGTGCTGTTTCGTCTTGTCTGTCTCAGAAAGATGTGATGAACAAGTTTTATTAACGATCCATACGGAGTCCAGTGTTAGACGCCGTGGGTTGTAACTACTCTGCAAGGTTCTCTCTGCAGGCGTTAGCCCTGGCAGAGACATACACTGCAAGGTTGTCGTCAGCCGACTGATAATCGTTGGAAATCAGGGCTGGTAAGGCTGGGAAGTTGTCAAGGCTGAGAGAGAGAGAGGCTGGCTTGTCTCAGGATGAAGTCAGAGTCAAGTCTCAGGCCTTGACAATTGACATGCTAGCCGCGGCCAAAACGGACACACTAGACAAGTCTATTACTGTGTTAGAGACTTCCAAAACTAAAGTCTCTCTGCATTGACAACTCTCTGCCGACAACCGACAAGTTTTGTTCAGGATATGCTGTCAACGTAGTCCTTGTCAAACAGACCAAACTAGGGTTGCTTGAATCTGTTTGATGTGTTGTTGCCTTGGCCCCTGTTCACGATCCTTCCGTTGGGGGGGGGGGGGGCTCTGAGACTCAATGCTTGTCCGGTTATGAAGTCATGTTCAACTTCTGTATGGGTTCCCAAAAAGGCTCTCTGATGAGACTTAAGCCCAAGATTGATGTGCATACTAGCTACCTATGCGAAACTTGGCGAAGCTAAGGTAAGGCTTTTTAGCACCGCGATTGACATCCCGATCGGGGGCTTGTCAGCCAAGTTCGGTTGACTTTCCCGTTCAAGAACGGGTTCAAGAAAGAGAATCAAGATTCGAATTCAGCCCCATCATCCATGTAACCCCAGCCTTCTTTCTTCTCCAGACTCCTCCATCTTGTTGGAGACGCGGATCGCAGCGCCAAAACATCAAGCGCAAATTCGACACGAAACGATGGAAAATGCACGCAATTTTGCGGCGGAGGATCAAACCGGTTCCGGTCTAAGCTGTCTAAAAGGAAAGCTTGTTGTAGCTGTCAGCCTGTTGCTGCCAGGCAGCTACTAAAACTGAACTGCATACAGCTTAGCATGCCGCCGCATTTTAGACGCTTTTAGTGTAGCTAGTTGCAAGATGGAGTTCCGCGCAGCCGCAAATCAATGACGCGTTTGTGCAGATGCCAATGCGAGCTCTCGGAACTTTGTCTGGGAGTTGTAGCTTTCCAAACCCGACACGGGCACTTTTTTAAACAAGCTTCGGAGTAGTTACAGAACGCGTCTACTTCGCGTAAAGCTGTTTCTTTGGAGTTGAGGCGCGTCGATTGGTCAATTGAAGTTCTTAGTTAGCAAGCCATTTTGTTTGATATGCCGCATGCGAATTGGCGAAGCGAAGCGCGCACGCAAGCAGGTGGATTGCCATGCCTGCATGCCCACCCGCTTCCGCTATGGATTTGATGGATGATGGATGTGTGGAGTTTTCTCGTTACCGAACGTGATGAATGTGTTTCCTGTGCCTGTCGTGCCTTTATTTTTGGGCTGCCGAATGGGCTGCCGAATGGGCTGCCGAATGGGCCGACAGCTCTTTCTGAGTTTCCTTCATGAGACTCACCCCGCCTACGCGGTAGCATCTTTCGAGCTCTGACTGTGATTCCATATGGCTAGTTGGTATCATGTTTGAGAGTGATCAATGTGAACGGGAAGAACGCGGCCCTCCCGCTTCCCGGCGAATGCTGAACTGGTACATAGAACATGGAGACATGGTACTGTACATGTATGTACATACATACTGCCCGGCCTAGTACACTAAGTTACTTGAAAAGGAAGATAGCCCGTGATCACGAGGCTATAACTGCCTATCTCACCCGGCTGAAAAGAAGCTTTCGGCGGTGGCGACCGTGACAGCTTTGAGGCTGATGATTTGTTGACATGCATACTTCGTAGACGCTCATCCGCTAAACGTAGTAGTGTCATCACGACGAGTGCCGCATGCGGAATGATGCAATTCCACAGACCACAGTCCGCGTTGTGAATGATAAGACGCCGAGCATAAACTTGCGGAGTTGGCCAAAATCCCCCCGTGATCGTGTCGCGCGATCTCTCCTGCGAAGATCCAAGCTTCCCAGATCTAGTTATCTTGTACCCCGATCCGGCGCCCTCCGGATAGCCGGGGGTTCCACTGATGGGAGGATGGAGGAGGAGTGGGCGAGGGTTAGCGACGCGTTCGTTCGGTAGCACAGGGGGCTCGCTCCGTGAGAACACCGTGGAACCGCCGGACTGCTTTGCCGCATGCGGCATGCATGTGAGAGAGCTCACTCAGCCTTTTTTTTTGTTGTTGGTTCTCCCCGTTTAACCTAGGTTCCCCGCGAAAAAGTTTCTCAACAAGGTATGTACATTGTTAGTGCCAGTGCGACTGTGATAGTGTTGTATGTTCATCAATCGTGAAACATCGCAGAGATCACACGTAGTTGCCAGATTTCACATTTTTGCGTCAGTTTTCCGCTCCACTGTGACCGGAAAAAGTTCTGTATGGGGTTTCCACATTCTTTGTTTCCCGGACAGCCAAGAAAGGTCAGAAAGTGGTTGTCGCGGGGAGAACACGACCTGGTCCGTTCCTGCTGCATGTTGCGTCGCCCGCCAGCCCGCCCCCGGAAAGGGAGGGGTGACACGGGAAGAAGAAGTCCAAAGCGCTTGCTTCCAAACCAAAAAAACCCTTTCATATTAAAAACGTGGTACATACAAGATCTGACGGACTTCGACTTTGCCGTTCGTTGAACCGCCAATGAATGTCCCTAGAACAATGGTCTGTGGGCAAGCTTTATCCTGGAGGCCTTAGGTCTTCTGTCATAAGATGTAACGGCGGCCGAGAAAGGCATGTTGGAGGCGCTGCAATTGTCGCTGTGGGTGTTCCGCCACTGTCAGCCAAGAAAGTTCAGATAGGTGACTGCAAGTGTGCAATTGGACCCTTATTGCGTGTCGTGCCTCCTTACTTGATGATCCGTGATCCAATCCGTGTAAGGGGTGAGGTAATCCCCACGCGATTTACTTTGTTTCTCACCATCTCGCTTCTGCAAGTAGAAGAAAACTTCCGATGTCTGCCACTGTCATGGTATATTTGATAATGTTGCCATTTTGGGTAAGGAGCTCTACCTTGCTGGATGTGGTAGAAGGTCAGAGAGCTGTGCCACCCAAAAAGGAGTTCTGGTGGTCATGTAACACACCATCAATAGAAAACTTCAAAACCTCGTCCTTGTACCGTTTCGTTCGGTTCATCCAGGTAAAATCCGTCAGAGGGCAAACAAAAGAGAGAGAGCCGGGAATTGTGCCGCGGTATATCATGAGTATAACAATTGTATAAGATGAAACCAAAAGGGTTGTAGTCCCGGTTGTAGACTGCCCATAAAAGCTTGTGATAACGCTCCGAACAAAGAAAAATTTTTAACGTCGGAAGAATTGAAGATGGAAACAAATCGGCTAATCAGTCAAGGCCTTCCTTGTATCGCTCAGACATCGAACTGTTTGCGTCTGTTGCATCTGAATTGCATCCAGAGTATCACAGTAGTTAATCTCTGCATGCAGACACGACTGTAGATTCGCGATCGCACATTGAAGTTGAAGAATCCTGCAGGCACTGTATCCGGATGCGGATGCACTGCAGTACATACCACCATCCTCAGGCTGCAACTGCACGATTGCTTATGCCAGTAATACCCGTACGTATGTACGTATGTATGCCAGTAATAATCGCGTGCACTATTCCTGGCATTGTCCCTGGATGTTGAATCTGCCGAATGTCGTTCCATCTTTCTTTTTGGTTCTGTGGACGTAAGAAGGGTCACATCGTTGCGCGCGCTGCGTCTCTCGTAAGGGATCCTCCCGGTGAACGTTTGCTGCAAGTCGCAATTGTGTGCAGGTCGCGATTTCAACTCCTCATCCACTTTTTACATAAATCTGGTCATCTTACCTAATCCAGAGCTGATCTGTGCGGCAGACCCGCAGAAGGAAAAGTGTGGAGGCTCCCGATGCGCCGGTGCCACTGCACGGGCCGCTTTTTGCATTCAGCCTTGTGTGGCCCAGCTTGTGCTGAAATGCGTGTGCCCTGCCTGCACTAGTGTTCTTATGCTAGCTCAGCCTCGTTTCTGTGTTCTGTCACATCTCAGCTGCATCTTGCATCTAACCTTGCATTGTGCTGTGCAGTGCAAGGCTGTGTGTGTGCGTGCTGTGCACCACGCCCGACCACGGGACGAGCGTTTTAGGAAATCTTCCAGAAGAAATTTGAAGATCCTTCGATCAACTCCACCTCGTTTTCAAGATTTTCGTAAAGCAATGAGGCTTAAAAGTCTTCAACTCCATTCAACGACCGATTCACTGTAGAAACAGTTGTGGAAGGCTGGTGAAACGGAGCCTTTGGTGCCCGATGATGGTTTTTTCGGCCGGGCTCGGGATGAAAAAGGCAACTGCATCGCCGGTGTCGCGTGAGACTATTGAGACTATGGATACTGACTCGATTTTCGAACATTTTCTGCTGTACCCCTCACTACTGCTGTGGTAACTGTGGTGCACTGCAGAAGTGGAAGGCTTTTATGGAGTTGATTCTGTCATCGACTGCATGCAATCCTGGTCGTAAGAGGACCCTGAAAACGCCAAGGCAAGATACTTCATGTCAGATGTACCAAAGACTTGAGTGGTGGTCAGGCCGAGGCTAGGATAAGTTTCATATTCAACGCCTCATGATTGAGCAGTTCCCGTCCCGGCCCCTTCCACTTTGCGGAACCGTGGGGTGGAAGCCTAAGTGGAATCTTGACAAAAAGTTCGGCCTTGTCCGCTGGTAAGCTTTTTGCTACGATGTCATTAGGAATCAGGATTGGCCGTCCGGTCGGCGGTCAGAAGAAAAAAATCTGCGCGTCCGCGGCAACGCAAGAGGATTCGTCGCCGTCGAACGCGCTTCAGTCAACCTTTTTTTATCTTGTCCCGCCGGTCCCGTCGGCCTCATGGCGGGCGAGGGGCTCGGGAGGCTGGTAGGTGCGAGCTGGCTTGAGGGAGGGGTTAGGTGACTTATGTAATCCTTGAATGCGGGGCAAAACCGACAGTGTCAGCCAGTAAACCTGCATTTTGCTGCCTTGACCGACAACTGACTTCTCGGGAAGACATGGGAAAGGCGACGGACGCCTTCCACTGACAGAAGTGTAACTTCACCGCCTCAAAATCCTGTGATCCGCACCCGCGTACATGGAGAACTTTGATCCATAGACCGTACGATGAAGCTGCTCGAGAGGCGCGTGAGGCACGACCATGCATTAGGCAGGCAGGCAGGCAGGCAACCTAGAAGAAACACGCTGAGGAGACAAGATGCAAAGCGAACAGTGAAGCTTGTGGCTTGGCATGAGCTATCATTACGGGATGGCATCGGGAAAGGAGGGGCATAGAGGTCTCGTCCCCAACCTTATAACTGAACTTTCACGCCTTTTCAATGTTGAAAAAAGCGCAAGCTATCCACTGCGGAGAGGCTGGTCGGACAAGCTTTCAATAGCGACCCCATATTCAGGTCCCCACCAACGTCGAAAGTGCGTAATCGTACAGTCTAGGCCGATGTCTGAGATGAACGACATTGAACATGCTAATGCGGCCGCTTGCGGCCATGCTGCACCTCATGTGTTTGCCGGGTCCATGGAGTTGACGGGGGGTTAGCTCCACAGACGATGGTACTGCACGACACGCATGTGGAATGATGTGCGCTCAGTAGGCTTGTTGGTGGCTGTTTTAGAGCATCACTTTCAATGCCGTGGACTACTACCAGAGCCGAAAAAGATCCATTCATCGTCCAGGCAAACTGAGAAACGAATAAAGCCCGCAGGTAACTTCGCGGAATAGGCGTAAAAATAGCTTCGCGTTACGGCCAGTAAGCTACAGGTCGTCGCGCGAACTGCCCTGAATTTGCGGGCTTGCCGTGAGAGCCGGCCTACCTTTAGGTGGCTTGGTGAACCGAAAGAACCGACGGCTCGGAGCACTAACTGCGCATGGCTGTCACTCCATGAGTCCATGACGCAACTGCATTGTGGGCTAAACCAAGCTCTCCAAGGAAAAGAGACAAAAAGCGACTTTTATTGTCTTGGGTGAATTAAGGAACGAAGATCATCGCCGGGATGGTGACAGGAAGCTATTCCAAATCGTGTGTTGGACCCGAGTACAGTACTGGATCACCTGGGCAGCGAGATGTGGCTTGACAGCTGATAACGATCCCCTCTTTTCAGAGGTCGACGTTAAGGAAAGTCGAGTCCGGGCACTCCTGTTCGCCGTCCAGCCACCGACAGAAGGCTGAGCTGAGCGAATGCCGCCGCTCGCTAATACTGTCCCGAATTTAGATGGCTACCCTACTTGGTGAGCTGGCAAAGAGAGGCAGTTTCAAAAACAGAGCATTCGCGACATTTGATTGGTTGCCAGCCCATCTTCCTTATTCAGCTGGTCAAGCGACTGCAGGCGTGACAGGCCCGTGAGACGACCACCCTCAGAATGTGTGAGGGGTAACGGGGAGAAAGAAGAGCTGCTGCAATAAGGTTGAGTGTGATATCCAGGCATCTGTGAACATGTGCTTGTTTGCCTCCGTCGGACTCCCGTACGGCTAAAGTGAGGGAACGACGGGGAGTTACGAGAATGACTAAGGTGAGAAGGCATTCTACCGTTGCTGAGGGAGTTTCCGGGGATCGAATGGTGACTGGCTTCTAAACCACCCGGGGTAGCTCAGGGACCTATAAGACAGGGGTAGCTATCCGCGTCTACTTTGTACCCGTCGAGCTGGATCAAAGGGATGAAAACACGGGTGCCGCAAGGGCAAAGCCGTGGCCGCTCGGAGACAGAGTTAAAAGGTGTGTGTGTGGTGATGCCTGGTGTGGCCTGACACCTCTCGCCAACGCCGTGCAGATGTCCCCCCATGCTGTCTGCTGTCGTGCAACACCTGATTATGAGCGGTCAAGATCTCGCAAGACACAGATAAGCACCACACGACGCGAGAGCGAATCGACACATGCAGTCGGCACCATGCCATGTGATGGGCTCAACGATTGGGACGCGGGTTACGAATGACATGCGCGGCCATCTTTGCCGGCCTACTGCCAACTCATGACGGAAGGCACGAGGCTGCAGGCAGTCCGACCGCACGGTGCAAGTTTTCTTGAGGATAGTTATTGTCGACTCGGTATAACAGAGGCAATAGCTGGCGGATTATAGTCCCACATGGTATTACTGCGGCTTGGCAAATACACGACTGGTATCGCACCATTCAGTCAAAGTGCAAGACAGAGCAACAACGCTCATGTAGTTTGTGTTGCCCGTGTTGCCCGAATACAGTAGGTAGCTCCACGACAAGGGTCTTAAGCTTTGAAGAATATGTGGGGTTCGGTGGGAAGGGGTAGCAAGACACAATTCCCATGAGACTCGAGCCTAAAGTGACGGTGACAGGCATCTCAGCAGTAGGGAGGATTTGAAGGGATGGGGCACAAGGCTGTATATTGTGCCCCGCGAGCGAGAGAGCATTTCCAGAACGTCGTTGAACCGTGTCCATCGAAATGCGAAATCGCGTATATGCTTCCGAGCAGTTTGCCGGTCTTCGATCAGAATCGTCGAACGCTCAGCGTGTCTCAGACTTGCATGTCGGTAGTTCCACACGACCCAATCTGGTAACCATTCGTGGCTGAGAGACCCCGATATCTTTGCTGCGGGCATGAAATGGAAGCAACCTACATGATGCCTTGTTGACGACGTGCCTGGAAAGGGCATGCCCTGTATCAAGGCACGCTCAACTTGGTTGTAACCCCGTCGTGGCGGCGCTGCTTCCCTCATGGCACGGCTTGAATCCTTTGGAGGTTGTTGCTTCTTGAGGGTTGCAGGAGTGCAGGGCCTCGCGGTGGCTGGTAGGTTTGGAGCAAGAGGCGGCTTGCGGATCAATGGAAAAACACACCCAACTCGCTCTCTTGCTCCAGCTTGATGAAAACGATATTGACGATAGCACAAGACAGGCAGGTCCCGCGCTGCACCCGTCTACTACCAAAACGTCGTGTCCCACGGCATGCAAAGGCAATCAACTTGCACGAAGGCACGGTGGACGCCGACCAACCACCAAGCGGCTCTTCATAAACACCACCTCAATTGACGATGTTGCACGGCATGCAGATAGTGAATGGTGGGACGTTCCGGAAATGCATCTGGGATATTGACGACCTTTCCCAGGGTCGCATGAGAGCATAGCTGTCTGGACACTCTGGTAATGACAACCGTACATTGCGATATTGTGTGGTGGGCTAGGGCCGTGAAACGACTGCCAAGATCAAGACATGGCAATAAACTTCGTGCGGTCTCGAGGAGGTCGACGCCGTTCACACCACGGAGACGCCACAGGCGCAAAGACATGGTCGGATCGAGCCGAACGAGGTGATGGCGACATTAATGGTCGCGCGTCGCGTCAGCGATAGCAGATCTGGCCGCGGAGAGGACCAGGTACAGATGATCAAGATATTAGGGCGTCCATAGGCCATAGTCGTGGGTTTGTTGGGAGCACGCAAGGATATCCCCCCGCGGTTGATCCAGGCGTAGCGGTCTCGCGACATGGGAAACCAAGGAAATGCGATTTAGCTTTTGGAGATTTGGTTGTACTCGGTGGCACGTTCCGGGCTGTTTTGTGAGTATGCAGTGGATCATTGGACGTTTCTGGCTCATCATGACACGCATGGTTAAATTGGGGTTTGAAGGTTGTGCTGCACCGCGTCGCGCCTTCCTGATTGGCTGGCAGCTCCTCAAGGTCTCAAGGGATTGTCATCGGCGCGACGAAAACATTCTGCCTCGACATCTGGACCGGCATCCGATTGTCAACTCTCACTGGCAGTTGCTGTTGCTACATTTGCGAGATTGAGAGACTGGCAGATCCGAACGATTGGCGTCGGAAGTCTCAATGCAATCCGCAGTTTGGCCACGGAACCTCATGTCTGTTCCTTCTTCTTCACCGTCGGGGCTGAACGCAACGAGGCGGGAATCTTGACTTTTTTTTGGCAAGTTGCCGTCGGTCCCTGGCCGCGTTTCCGCAGCTGCCAGCCTCCTCAAACGGGCTCCTTATTATTATTACTGGTCCAGCTGCAGGCCATTAAACACGGACACGCCAAGCTTGATGATACGCGCAACGACCTAAATCTTGGAATTGGTGAGATAAAATGGTGGAGTTGGTAAGTGGCAGGATTCGTGAGCGTGATGGCCCGCATTAGTGGCTGATAAAGTGGTAAGCACGTCAAAAAGTTAGGTCCGACGGCCTCTACACCGGGCTGCCATGCTACATATAGATCAGACGTAGCTGTATCCATTACAGCTCCATTGACTGTACTAGTCAGTCATGCTCGTCGTGACGGCCTCGTCGTGTGAGACGGCGTTCTCGACTGTCTTGTGCTCGTCTGATATCGTCTTGCCACTTTGTGGGGTTCAACCGTGGCGGAGGCTTCGGACGGCCTCCTTAGTTCGGTGGTCAAAAGGGAGAACCGAAGCGCCGAGTACTATTCTGTCATGCAGTTGGTTCCCGACAACTGGGTTTGGCCTCGCAAGTGGTAATTTGACGGGAGCGATGCACCAATGCGAGGGCATAAAAAGATGCCCGAGGTCTTTGACGTAAATCCCTAGACATTAAATCCAGTTTATGTCCACAAACGCAGGATCCATGCAGAGACGCGATTCACGAGCCCTCAGTAGAAAATTGTTAAAGTGGCCCACTTGACCGCGAGACGCATTCATTACCTGCAGCTGGCCTTATGCCACAACTCCACTTTTTGGGACTTTACAACAGGTCGACAGTCTGGTCAGCATGCATTCAAATCCATGTTAAACTCTGCAAGTTTTATGTACTGTATAGGCAGGCACAGCAGGGCAGTGAAAGTATTGCACCTTTTCCCCTTGTTCCAATTCCTCAGCTGCCTTGGTTCGGAAAGCTTGCAAAGCAGCAGGGAGACGAGACGAGAGCCTCGTTCTCCAAGCAGATGGCTACAGCACTACGGACCGCAGACAATGGGCCTGAAGATCAGGTCGGATATCTCGTAGTAGATGTAACAAACAAACAAGATCGATGGCCAGGGCCATCTCAAACACAACAAATAAGCGGGAGCTTCTCACCGATAAACACTCAGGATTGTCATCCTTTGACAAACCGGGAATCCAAGGCTGCATCTCCGCTGCCCGCTTACCTTAGCTTTAGTGACCGCTTCGCCTGTCTGATGCATCGAAGCTGTCAGGCGCCGTCATGCTTCCGAGACGCAGCTTGTTGTACGTGCTTGGGCGGTGCAATTGACTTGAGGAGGCGAACTGAGCTCAAACGAACGACTGAGGCAGATTGTTAGGCCGTTTCGCACGTTTGGACGTTTGGACTGTTGAGCGCTCTCGCCCGGTATGACAGGCCATCGTTAATGGAACGGCTTTGAGGGCATCCGTCAATTCGAGGCGCGCACGAACCGTGGATAAGAGAAAGGTTCGCGCCAGGCATTAGAACACCACACGACCAACGTCTCCGTTGATTGCAACGCTCTGGTCGGTGCTTCATGGAGACACTATGGTACCGTGTCTGTGAACGAGTTTTCCCAGCGGGTCACCTCCTCCAGCTGCATCTCGGGCTCTTAATCTCGGCCAGTCAGTGGTTGACCAGAGGTGGAGGCCCTGGAGGAGACAAGTACCCAGGTACCCGTAGATCCTTGCCCAGGTGCCCTCATACAGCCGGCCTGAATTTCCCAGCCGAGCACAGAATCCACACAGTTGCACGCCCGCCCACCACATATCCCCCGTCGTTCCTTCCCCCCCCAAAAGACAAACCAAAGCATCAAAGCAAGCACGCAAGCTCTCGTACCTGGCCGAGTACGACTCTCCGCATGGCCCCTGACGGGCGGCCGTGTATACTGTGTGAATTACTTGCTACAGGAGCCAGTCGCTCAACACGCGATTGTCAAAATATGGAGATATGTATCTGCATACCTGGTCTCCACTATCTGGCCTGTCCTCTTGTAGCGTCCTCTAGCGGACGGGGCGCCACGACTGGGTGTCGCTCCACGCTGCTTGGCTGGTTTTGGGACGGCCGTGCCGTTTGCGGCCTTGCTCTCTTGCACAACGGGTGTACATTTTGTACCTTGCGCACTAAGCTTGGCGATGGCTGCGGAGGGTACATGCTGAGGTACCATGCACAGGGCAGGGCCAAGGTACGCAAGTACCTCACTACATCGTCGATGCTGCAAGCTGCTTGGTGCTTGGTGCTCAGCGGCCCTCTGGTGAGCAAGCTGGGGGGCCCTGTCTTAAATCGCCTGTTAAACCAATCTCTGCCTCTCTTCCACTCGCTTTTCCTCTCCTCCATCCTCCTCCTACCTGGACAAATATCTATCTCCTCCTCCCCTTCCCTCTCCCTTACCTCCTCCATCCGCAACCAGTCATTCTCTCTTCCGAACCATTCCTTCCAACATTCCCCGTGGACAGTCCTTTTCTTTGACCGGAAAAGGAGGGAAGGAGGAGATTCAGATTCTGGGCCACATCGACAATTTTCCCAGCCATATAAGGACAGGGCCGGACTGGCGTGTAACGAGGCATAAAGCCAACAAAGAGCCAAAAATTTAGGTTTTTAGCTTCAACCGCCCACCACCTCCCGACTGCTGGAAATTCGCTCTTTCCAGATTCATTCTTCGGCTCCGACGACGAGGAACCCCTCCCATTCCCCCGTCCGCTCCTTTCGTTCTCCACGGACCCCCTCGACCTCGCATCCCTCGACAAGCTTCGCCGTGCGGGAGCCGTGATTGAGCCGCCTCAACTTCGAGCCGCAGCGGAGCGAGCAGGTCACGCACTGCAGCAGCGCACCGAGAGGGGGATTGCCAAAAATCACCTTTCACCAAGTTAGGACACCAGCTGCTTCTCGGTTTACGAGATAGTGACGAGTCCCTTCATGATTCAACCAGCGTGAAGCCTTTTTCGGCCTCTTCCGGGCGTCGAGAGTGAGGTATGTGCGGGATCCAACGGAAATTTGATGGCATGCTTGCGCTTCCCCGGATTGCTGCGGGCGACGTCATACCGTAATTATCTGTGAATGCTTTGGGCTGGACTAGATTCTAACGTGTGCGTTTTGCTCTCCCTTGCAGATAGATACGTGCCCCGGGTGCTCCCTGCAATCCGCGGCGTCTATTCACGATCACGTCTGAACAATTTGTCGACCTGAACTCGTTGTGGGACACGTTAACTCGTTGCTCCCACCCGGCCTCAGGACTTTTGTCATTTCCCGACGGTCACTCCAGGCCTTCAACCGTGGCGGTAAGGGATCCCAAGTCTTTCTTTTCACAATTTGTGCCCACTCGCACCAGCGCCAGTCCGCCGCCGCCGCGTCACGTCCGTCTCGAGCGCGGCGAGATCCTCTTGTGCCAGATCTTGTCTCCACACGCCAGATCGTTCGAATCAGGAAATGGTCGAAGTTTATGCACCAAGTGCACCTGGCCAAGGTGGACCTGGGCCGATGCTCCACGACTTATCCACCCGATTTTGGTGTCAAGAAAGTGAAGACCGAGACCGATCCGTGCTGATTCAATCCCGTTTAGAGCTCCGCAGTCGACTTCCTTCAAATCCGGCTGTCTCCCCCCCACTTCGGCCAACCACCTCCAACTCACCTGTGCCAGGTACTCGATTCATCTTGTGCATCATCTCGGCGTCTCCTTGCCATTGTCACTCTTTTGATTAATTACTATTCAACACACTCTTTAATACTTTAATACTAGTTATCTGCTTCGGTTGAGATTTCACTCTCTTAGCTCAGCCGGCAGACTTTAAAACTTTACACTCCTTACAGCAGCCGCCGGCCGCCGACTCACAGCCAAACGGACTACCGGAGAACTCGGGTCCTCGACACTCATTACTCATACTGCTTCCTGCCGTGCCTCACGAAGCATTCTCATATCAACCCACCTCAGCAATCTGTCAAGATGGCTTACCCCAGTCACACCTCCGACGACACCTTCTTTGTCGAGTCGGATGAGCCCTGCCAGCAACAACAACAACGCATAAACATGCGCGATGCCGCCAAGATGATTGCCCGCAACAAACAGGAGATGATTGCCAACGAGCTCTCCAGACTCGCCGGGGACGAGTACCTAGAGGACATCATGCAACACATGCGTCACATGGAGGTACGAGATCAGCTCAGTTGGACCTTGGAAGTGGGTCAGGGGCACCAAGAGGCTAACCAGCAAGCAGGACGAGACATTACCAGACGCCAACCTCATCGACATGCAACGGGAGATTCAATGGTTTATGAGGCCGTACCTGATCGACTTCCTCATCGAGGCTCACGCTGCCTTCTCACTTCTCCCCGAGACGCTGTTCCTGACCGTGAACCTCCTCGACCGGTACTGCTCGAAACGGGTTGTCTACAAGCAACACTATCAGTTGGTTGGTTGTGCCGCCCTACTCATCGCCGCCAAATACGGGGACAAGAAGGACCGGGTACCTCAGATCAACGAGCTGAACAACATGTGCTGTGGTCTTTACGATGCCGGCATGTTTACGCAGATGGAGATGCATGTGCTGAACACGTTGGACTGGAACATCGGACACCCGACTGTCGACTTTTTCACACAGCTCATAGTGGCCGAGGAGCGAGACACGAGGGAGGTCGAGCACATGGCAGCATACATATGCGAGATCGCCCTCTACCACCGAGATTTTGTGTCGACGAAGCCGTCTATCATGGCCAGGGCATCACTGGCTCTGGGGAGGGCTATCCTGGGCAAGCCGGAAGTGAACGATGGGGAATGGGACCACGTCGAGAATGTGACGCTCCTGACTCTTTCACAACACCTGCACCAGCCGTCCGTCACACTGTCAAGAAAGTACTCCAGCACGTACTACTCGAGGGTATCAGCCAAGCTTGCCGACTTCCTTGCACAGCAGGCTGCCATTGCCCGGAGGGGAGCCCCTCCCTCGCCGCCATGCGAATCCGCCCTCACGAGCAAGCCGGCCAACGTGTACAGCACTCCCCACAAGGGTCTCGGTGCCGTGCCCGGTGTTGCCGATGGGTACATGACTCCTCCAATTACCCCCGACGGCGCGTGCTTCGGTCAGATGAAGGAGTACCAAATAGTACCTCCGCGGTGCCCACTCACTCCAACACCTCCGCCGACACACCACGTCTCGTACCCGCAACAACATCACATGGCAGCAGGGCCATCATACTTTGAGGGCTCACAAGCTCACATGGCTTACTGAAGCATCCCCTAAAGCAAGCACGCTTTATTCGTCGTCGCTCAGTCGATGCCGGCTTCAGTTCGCATAATGGGCATCTTCACCTAGCGTGAAGAGCCTTTCTCCCTTTTCAGCTTTCGGGGCACTTTTGAGGATACCATCTTGGAAGACAAAAAGATTGCAACGCATTGACATTTTTTCTTTTATGTCTTTTTCTTACTTTGATACCGAGTCATTTAGCGTCATGGCATATTAGCGTTGAATTCTGCGAATTTCATCGGATTGTTTTACCACCACCAACCAACCCAGCCAGTCTGCCGAAGGCTGCATAATACCGACATGCAGCCAACTGTTTTATTTTCACCGAGCGAATACCATGAATCTTGAGCGCCATATCCCCAACCCCTGATTCACGCTACGGCAGCAAATGTTAATCACACCCCAAAAAAAGAATCCCCTCCCCCCAAAAAAGAGGCGCGCGCGAATGTTTCGAGTCCCGTGGATGTGGAGGATAGAAGGCGATGTGTGTGAGTGTGTGTGGGAAGGGAGGAAAAACACAAAAAGGGGCTTTTGATGGTCGTTCGTCGTTTTGGGAATACAAAAAGATTGGCAAATACTGCGCGCTGGACAAATCGTTTTTTTTTTTTTGCGAAAGTGTTGGATTTTGATTTGAAGGAAAAGCGAAAAAAGGGATGGGACGAACGACGAGAGCTGAAGATGGAACACACAATCACAAACCGAGACGGAACTGGGTCCCTCGCTTTTGGCCGATGGACAAGACAGAACCCTCTGCACACTGCACAACAAGTTATACCAATCACACACCCACCAGCACCAGCACCAACACATTACATACAACTTTTAGTGCCCAGATAATATTTTCGAACTGTGGATTTGGGAATGGCGGACCACGGCATACAAGCATCGTCAGCATGGAAACCGAGCACGTTAGCTTTTTCTGACGAAGGAGGATGGGGAAGGGTTACCCATTGTGATGGGGGTGTACCCAGGACGAGAACATTTTAATACTTCCCCGTTGACGATAACTGAACACACTCCTGCGGTGAGTTGTTGTTTGGTGGTCGTCACTTATCCCCATCCTCTCATCTCATCCGGGGGATTTCCGCAAAAAGTTAGCTAGCTGTAAACAAGACAAAAAAAGAGCAAAACTCGGTCAATCTGTTTGGTCCCAATGCGTGTGTCTCGTGTGAATACTTTTGCTTACTTTTGCTTTGGTGACCGTGCTCTCTCTCAATGTTAGTGATGAAAAATAAATAAATCCCATCATAAAGGGGGAGGGAGGCAGGTATAAAAGTGGGTCTTGTCAATGCATTGATGAGCTTGAGGATCTCGGTCGTTCTTTCCCATTCCTAACCACCTCCTTGCGCCCATATACCCCTTTGTCACACGAGATTTTTGACATTAAATCATGCGAACCACCACCACGACACACGTACGTACGTCCCCAGCCTCGTAGCAGCAGCCATCAGACTACGTGGGTAAGCAAACCGATTCACTTTTTCTTTGGGGGCCGTTTAGCAGATCATATCCCTGCCATCTCTTGGATAGCTTCTCGAATGTTCCTTATCATTCATTATCCGAAGCTGTTCAATCTTGACTACATGTAGCTGCTAGTACTGCACAGTTCAGCACTGCTTTTTTGGGTTTTTTTTATTTTTTGTTGCTTTTCGTCGCCGAACAACTTGAAGCAAATCTTTGTTTCAGGTGTGTGCCTCCTTTGTTAATTGTTAATAACATGTTTGTCTACTTGAATTTACCTAAGGTATCTATCTTATATTGGTGGCATGTGTATGTTATCTCGATAGCAGCTGTCTGAAGAGAACACATTACAAGGTGTCTGTCTGTCTGTCTGTCTAGACCATTGACCGTGAAGCTTTATTGGGACTCGGCTAGACAGAAAAGCTTAATAATAGTTAATTAATAATTACCAGAGATGAGAATCAGAAAAAAAAAAAACCAATGTTGCTTGTATTGTACTAGTAGTAAAAGAAATCCCGCCAGATCCAACTATAAAAGTGCTGGGGGGATTTATAAAGGGGTGAGCCAAAATCATGATGCATCAGTGGGTGATATAAGCTGTAATGGAGCTCCGGCCATCCCCCCGGTATAGAGAGATTCTTGCCAGCCCACACACACAAAACCCCCCTGGTTAGACTCATGTTTTCTGTTGTTGGAGCATCAATTGGTAACTGAACAGAAGTCAGTCATGCTCCAACCTCCAAATCTAGAACTACATGTAAATGAAGGTCTAGACGCTTTTATTTCTCACTTCTTGTTGTTGTCTACCGTAATTTGTCCATAATTGCACGTAGTGAGTATGGTGTGTACCTGATGTGAGTAGGTAAGTGAGTTTCGTGTAAGTTGTGAACAAAACAAAATCCACTCTTTGGCACACCGTGTCCTTTGTTCATCCCAAGTTTTTATTTAGAAAGTCAGTCAATTTTAGAGTTTTTGTGAGCAAATAGATATTGCATCCACAGCACAACACAACGGCACAGATAATTAAGTGGTGGAAACATGAGCGCGCCGCCTTGAATGCTAATTAGCAAGAGCAAACTTAGCCGTCTAGAAGTAAAGCGCACTGTTTCGGGGCATGAAACTTGAACACAGATTTTTACATTCTCCACCGCCTTGTTGTTGTTGTTGAGCGGAGGGAATGAATGGAATTGGATCGGTTGTCCCACGGCAAGCGGTACCAGAGTAAAGATATATAGTAATAACTTGATGTCTTGGAAACTTAGTATTGCCGGGGAGCACGTAGTCTACATGTCTACATGTACTTAACCGCTACTGCGGTTGGAAATGCGTTCAGTTTACATGTCCACAGCAAATCTTTTTTTTCTTTTTTTCTTTCGCTCAGTGAACTTTGCAGTGAGTGATTAGAGATCGTCCTTCTGACAACCCAAGCTTCAAAGATGATGGCAGATATCTATTACCTCTGACGATGCACAGGTGATTATGGGTACCACCAATGTATTATCTAGTGTTCCTGCCTGAGTTTACATATATAATGACTGAGTTTTACATCTGAGCTCACGGAAGAAACTAACCCATGTGAGGTGTCACAACCGTCTGCGTTTAAACCTTTTGTGACTCGCGAAAATGTGTCGATTTCATTTCATTTACTGATAATTTTCCTTCTTATCATGTTTCGTTTCTTCTTGGTTCCTAAACAAGTAGTTCTTTGCAACCCACACGCTAGGCCATGAGACCTGTGTTGAATGGACTTGCTTGGGGTAGTTTATTTCACACTGGATAAGGACATGAATTTGCCTCTTAAATCCCCTCATCAGCGTTTCATTCTCTCATTCTCTCTCTTTCGTGCTCATTATGTAAATTAACTAACCATGGAATTTCCTCCTCCTCAACACTAATTACCGCCAGCTATCATATCTCACTGACGACCAGAACGAAACGAGGAATAAGAGTTGCCCGCTAAGTGTAATGCTTTGTCATAAAACACGATCCCAGAGCCCATGTAATTCCAAATGCTTTCAGTTCCCCTACCATCATTAAAACGTCGTTGTTTCGTAGTGGGCGGGGCATTCTCATCAACGAACCTCAAGAATCTCAGCTGCACAGGGTTAGACAGATGCTCGTCGGGTGTGTCATTAAGCAATTCATATCACGCAGGCGCCGTACAGCTGCTTCCTGTGACTTGAGTCACGCAGGAGGTGCCCCTCCAAAGCAGGAGGCTGCCTACGGTTGGAGCAACCGACGGCGAGGCTCTCGCCGAACGTGTCACGGCACAGCGCAGCGCGGCCTTGTCTCCCAGAGCCGCATATATGGCGCAGCCTAAGAAACCGATGTGCAGCTTCGGCTACTTGTATCCGTTTGCAGGACAAGGCGCACTGGTGTGACTGCCCGATTGCTGCCGTGACAGAACGTATCGGAGAGGCATTAATTAGCTACCATGCCGGCGAATAGCCGGAGTGCTTTGCTTTTGAATGACTCCAGCGAGGCTCTGCTGCCGGACTGCATTGCACGGCAGCGGTGGTTCGGAGGGAAATCGCAAACCAACCCGTTCGGTCCAGTTCGCCTCAATAAACCCGCTGCCTGGAACGACTGCCGCACTCGCACTCGCGCTCGCGGCCGTGAACGTACTGTTTGGAGATGGCACGTCTGACCTTTATCAACTTTCGCTGGCGACAGCGACCGGCCCCCCGGCGAGGCAGAGAAGCTGCGGGAGTCTATGCCGGGCGCGGTAATTGCGACACTGAACGGCGGCGAGGAAGACGGCGGGGCCCGGTGACGCTTTTCGATGCCACCGCCAGCGCAGAGTTCCGGACGGCAATCCTCAGTCTTATCGTCAGGGGGGAAGAAGTCGGAGGAGGTCGCGGCCCTGGTCAGAACCCCGACGTGGAGATCACACGCTTCTCGGTACCTGAGCCACGTCGACCCGTACGTAAACCCATATCACAATATGGGTATCTTGTATGTTATTACATTTCTACATGTCATCAACTGCCTTGTATGGGCTGGGTACTGATCTCGGTAGCAACGTTTCCGGTGTGTGGTTTCCCGTACGGTCCGTATTGGTATAGGTAACTTAGGATTGCTCCTGAGCCTTCCTCCTCTCCTCCTCCTCGGGCGTCATGGTCCGTAACTGCAGGGCGTGTATCCCCCCTTCCTTGGCCATCTCGTCTTTTAACAGACCGTAAACCATCCTGTGTCTAGCCGGCTGCATTTTCGACCTGAACGCTTCCGACGTGATGACTAGCCGGAAATGTGTCTCGGTCGACGTAACCCCCCTCATGGCGGAATGGTGCGCGTGTAGGTGGCTGTCATTGTGTATCTCCAATGTGCTCGGTTTCAGGGCCTCTGTAATCTACATAACCCCCATCAGCCTCCACCATCCACCCATTTGTTTACATATATACATGTGTGCGGTGGGAGGGTGTATGTTACCTTTTCCCGGATCGCATCTTGCATCGGAGTCGAAGACGAAGCCATCGTAGTGTAATACCGAGGGGCTCTGGATAAGAGACCGAGCACGGATCGGCGCAACATCAATCCGTCTGCCCAGCACTGGTAAGGCACTGTCGGGTCGGGTGGGTAGGTGTGGGAATGCGTGGGCGTGGAAGCGGACGTCAAATCGTTGGGACGGATGTGATTGTGATGCAGCTGCTTGCTTGCGCTGGCGTCGGCAGTCAAAAGAGTGTTGCGAAATGATCGAGAAAGTGCCCCACTAATTCACTAACGTTAGCGACCCGCGGCCTGCGGCCTGCAAGGGGCACTAATGGATCCAAGCGAGGGAGATCAGTTAATGGAGTTCCCCACACTCGACAACCGACCCAGCCGAGCACACTGGACTGAAGCCAGTAAAAAAAGAATGTTTGGCCAAAAACGCTCCCAATTTGCTTGCCGGCTGCATCTCCCGGACCTTAACTCACTGCATCCGCCGGACTCGGCATGAATGTAGAGAATCCCTGTAATAATATTATTGTTTGATGTCAATTGTCAAGGGCATCTGTTATTTTTATCCCCGATAAAGTGTTGGTACTGTAGTTACATTATCCCCCACCTTCCCACCCGGTGGCTGGCGGTGGTGTATTTTATCCCAAATGTCCCTTGCATCTACCGCAACCCTCGGCAGGAGCAGCAGCAGCAGCAGCAGCTTTTTACACAACTGTATACGAATAACCGGACCCCGTCAGCTGCCAGTTCGCTCTGTCGTTTCATCACCTTCATCTTGTCGCTTTTTCAGGTCCAGGGCAACAACAAGTAGGATAATCACCATGAGGAGGATGTTCAGCTCAACCAGTCTCCCAAGACTGCCCGTCTTTGAAGCAATCGCTCGCCACGACCCGGATTCCACGGCCGTCATCCACTCCGGCAGCGGCAGACGGTTCAAGTATGGGGAGCTGTTGGGGGATGTCTGCCGGGCAAGAAACAAGCTGTACGAGACAGCCGGAAGGGACGACATGGACGGCGAGCGGATTGCGTTCCTGGTAGAGAACAGCTATGATTATGTAGGTAAGCTGCCCCTTACCCCCCCCTACACCAGTTTTCGTTGGTTTCGAGACTGACGTGGTGCAGTCACATTCCTAGCGATCCTCGCAGCGCGGTCAATAGCCGTGCCTCTATCACCTGCCTTCCCCGCGCCAGAGTTGCAGTACATCCTCAACCACAGCGAGGCGCTCATGCTACTATCCTCTTCCAAGTTTGCCTCCAAAGCACAGGATGTGTTGCAGACGGAGCTGGATGTCCAGCCGGCTTACCTACAGCTCACCAAGCTCCAGGGCGGAGGTCCGCATGAGAATGAGAAGATAACCTGGGAGAAGCACGGCCCCGGGGCAGCCGGCATGATGTTGTACACTTCCGGGACCACCAACCGACCTGTAAGTCTTCAGCCCCTCTGTTGTATTTCTGACAGTAGGTTAATAATGGGTTGTGTTGTGCTGTAGAAAGGAGTATTGCTCCCGCAGTCCGTAATGACCGCGCAGGCCCGTTCTCTTCTACATGCCTGGGAATATTCACCCTCCGACCACCTGTTGCACGTCCTACCATTGCACCACATCCACGGCACCATCAACGCCATCTTCACACCGCTATTTGCCGGCAGCACGGTGGAGTTTCTGTTCCCGTTTAATCCAGATGCCGTGTGGAAACGGTTCGCCGCGCCTTTTCTTACCCCTGACCAAACACCGGACCCCGAAGGTCAGAGGGAAAAGATTACGTTTTTCACAGTCGTCCCGACAGTCTACTCCCGGCTGTTGGCGACACACAAGATGCTGGACGCAGATATGCAGTCCGCAACCAGAACGGCCATATCCCCGGCGCACCTGAGGCTGGCAATCTCTGGGTCAGCGGCGTTGCCAACCCCTATCAAACGGGCGTGGTCGGAGTTGTCAGGTGGGAACGTCCTCCTCGAAAGATTTGGAATGACTGAAGTCGGAATGGCCCTCAGCTGCGGTTTAGAGACGGCCGACCGGGTCGATGGATCCGTTGGGTGGCCGTTACCGGGTGTCGAGGCCCGCTTAGTGGATGTGGACACGCATCAGGTCATCGAACGGGGACACGAGAAGGATGCCGATGCCCGGGAACGCGTGGGAGAGATTCAGCTACGCGGACCCACGGTCTTTGCCGAATACTGGCGGAACCCGGAAGCCACTGCCAAGGAGTTTGTAGACTCTAAAGATGGTAGAGGGATGTGGTTCAAGACGGGTGACGTTGCCGTCCGCAGACGGGTTGAGACCGCGGGGAAGAGCACCAGGCCGTCGCAGAGGGATTGGGCCAAGGGGGAGCTGATGTACTTCATCCTCGGACGCAGGAGTGCGGATATAATCAAGAGTGGCGGTGAGAAGGTGTCCGCTTTGGAAGTGGAGAGGGAGATGTTGAGCCTGCCGCAGGTAGCTGAGGTTGCGGTACTGGCGGTGCCGTCGGGCAAATGGGGGCAAAAGGTCGGAGCAGTCGTCATCTTGGATAAGGAGCACGTGCCGGAGGGGAGGTGGACCCCCTTGGACATGAGGAGGGCGCTCAAGGGACGGCTGGCCAACTACAAGATCCCGCAGGTCTTGAAGATCGTCGATCACATACCACGGAATGCGATGGGCAAGATCAACAAGAAGAACCTGGTCAAGGAGATCTTTCAGGATGAGTTCTCTGGGGATGAGATGTAAAATTGTTTCGTCCCATCACATTTCGTCTTCGTCTCGGGAATGTGTTTCATTACCTTTTTCGTCAGGGGGGTGGGTGCCCTTTTATGGGGAGGGGTTATTTTATGTGCTGCTAGCTAGAACTGACCAAACTAAATAGAGTGTATAAAAAACTGTATAATATAAAATAACGAGAAAACATACGTACCTTATCAAATCTCATATACCTATCTACGTATCTGGATAATTTATTATCATGGATTCCTAGGTACCCAGGTAAATGCAAGGAACTAAACTAATACCTTGTATGCACAGCGCGACTGGCCTTTTTTTTTTTTTCACGTTACTCTCTACATACATAGTAGTAGTAGTGGTAGTAGTGTGGTCTCACAAACTGCTCGGAGGAGCAAAAAAAAAAAAAAAACACGAGGCGTCAAATGCCAAATGCAATATGCCAAATCCGTTTGTTTGAGACTGAGCAACTGAACGTCATGTGTATAACTCCTATACTCCTATACACCCGGGACTGGGGGGGGGGTATTTCTGAAAACCGAAAAAAAAGGTAAATAACGTATCAGGCGCCATTAAAAACAATAGGTACGTACGTAATGTTATATACAAAATGCACTGGGGGTATTTCGCAAACTTCAACGGCCATTTTTCAACCCCCAACCCATGATGATGATGATGATTATGGTCAAGAAGAGCAGCTGCTGCTCGGAGCCTTCTCCAGAAGGTGCTGCGTCCCAAACTTCCTCGCCAGAAACTCACTGAATCGTCTGCCCCTGTCCGCGGGATCCTCGGACTTTCTCTCCTTCTTTTCTTTTCGGTGTTTCTTGACTCTAGAGTCTGTAGTACTACTACTACCCGGCTTTGGTGTCCGTTGTGACTCACTGAACGACGATTTGTAGATCGATGGCCTTCGCGTGGTCTCCGGGATGAACTCTGTTGCTAAGCTGCTCTGCTGTGGTAATGGTAACGGTGCCGTGCTGGGCACCAAGAATGTTGGTGGTGGTGGTGGTGGTGGTGGTGGTGGTGGATTGGATACAGCAGTCATGTCTGATGTATTCATCGGGGCAGTAGAGCTCTGCTGCGTCGTACCCAGCCCCCTCGCCAGAAACTCTCTCCGTCGGCTGTCCCTATCCGCAGGGTCTTTGAACTCCATCTTCTTCAATTCCTTCTTCCTGACTCTAGAGTCAGTACCCGACGGTGTCCGTGGTGATTCGCTGATTGACGATCTATCCGACGGCCGGGATGATACCGACACCGACGCTTTTGATGGCTTGAGTGTGGTCTCCGGGATGAACTCCGCCAAGCTGCTCTGCTGGGGTAACGGTGCCGTGCTGGGCAAGAAAGGTGGTGGTGCCAGCGAGGGATAGTTGACTGGGTTGTTGATTGACGCCGGTGCTTTGCCCTTTCCATTTGGTTGTTGGTGGACAGCTTTGATGGACTTTGTGGGTGGTGGAGGAGATATAGCAGGCATCATCTCTTGGCTGCGTACCGACCAGTCTATGGATTGTGTCTGTGTGGTTTTCCGGGGAGGTGGAGATATTGTACTTCCCGGGCGAGATGATAGTGGTGGTCTTACAAGTCCAGAGGGAGTGCCATTGCTCGCTTTGCGTGAAGTAGCATGCTGAGGAGGGACTACTGGTAACTCCGGATATTCCACAGAATCGGAATCGGGCTCGTCGTCTTCGATTACGATGGTCTCCTGTAGGGCGGTGTTGGTACTCGTGAGCTGCGGCGATGTGGCCGTCACTTGAGTACGAACCCAAGACGTGGACTGTGTCTGCACACTTTCCCCGGGGGGCGCGGACATGGCGTTTTCTTGAGGAGATGACGGCGGCGGCCGACTGAATATTGAGGACGTGCCATTGCTCACTTCGCGTGAAGCACGCTGGGGAAGGGCTATTGGTAACTCTGGCTCTTCTTCAAAAGTGTCAGAGTCGGGCTCGTCGTCGTCGGGCGGGATTGTCTCCTGTTGAGGAGGGTCCGGTCTTATGAATTGAGACGTGGCGGTTGATTGAGTCCGGACCCAGGGCATCGACTGCGATTCTGTTTTAGCAGCAGTGGGAACTGCGGGTGGCGGAGAGGAGAGTTGGGACCTGATGGATCTAACCGGACTGCGATCTCTAGCCGTCCACGCCACGGATTGGACAGGTTTCAGTGGACTCTCGGGGACCTCCAACGCATCTGAGCCCACCTGTTCATCATTGTCAACCATCATTGACTCTGCTCGGTTTGCCGCTGACGTCCGGTACGACAGGGTTGGTGATGGTCTAGCCGGAGACTGGCTCTCCACTGGTAATGCCTCTTCGGGTGTTCCTTCGGATGCCTCCTCGACTTCCTCAATGGCCTCCTTAGTGGCATCCTCAGATAAGTCGTCGTCACTATCCTCCTCCTCCGCCTCCTCCTCCTCCTTAATTGGATCTGGGCGCGTTTCCATTGGTAAACTCGGAGATGAAAGCTCCTCTGGTAACGCCAACTCGTCGTCAGTCTCGATAGGATTAGAAGGTAGTTCATTGTTGGTAGCACTAGCTGGTGGTCTCTCGAGAGGTTCACCATTATCAGACATCAACGCGTCGCCGTCGTTGTCGCCGTCGTTAGCGATGGTGATTGGCTCTGCATCGGTGGTGCCAGTCGACCTCTGCGGCAAGTCGGGTGCGGTTGAGGGCACTTCGTCCGGTACATTTTGGGTCTCCCGTAGCGGCTCGTCTTTGTCCCCTCTGCCAAGGAGTGACCCTTTGATGGCGCGGACCTCGACCGGGTACTTCCCCAGCACGTCGTTGATGTTGCCCTTCGTGAGGATCTTTTTGGTGTAGGCGGGCTCTGTGACATACCTATTATACCACTGGAAAGCTGTTAGGGCGGGTGCGTTACCGTCTAGAGCTGCGACATACTCGACATATTCCCTGGAGAATACACGAACGAAGTCGTCATACAGAAACTCCATTAAGGAATCCCGCTGCCGAAGGTCGTGGAGGTACATCACCGCCCTCACGAAGTCGCGGAGACTGCCCTTGTAGTCTGAGTAGGCAAGTTTGAAAGCTGTGAAGGGCTGCGACGGAGGACCGTTTGGCGGGACCTTGTCGGAGACCAGACTTGATTGCTGCTGACTCGTACTATTCTGGGGAGTAGGGGCAGCCGATGGTGCCTGATCTTTAGCCAACGGTGACCGCTCGCCACCGACGGGCAGACTGACGGCGGGAGGCTGTTTAGGTATCCTTTTTGCTGTTTGGGAGACCTGAGAAGACGAGACTGGCAGCGCGGCTGATGACTGGCGTGCGGGCGTAGCTATTGCCAACCGTGAAAGTCCTGACGCTGGAGCATGTTCTCGGTCGACAAGCTCCGGGTTCCTGAGCCTGGATGGCACCTCCACCACGAGCCGCCTCCGCTTGGCCGAGTGAGGTTTCACAGCACTCGTCGGGTTGGTACATGGAATGATCTGCGCCGAGGGAGGAGTTGGTTCAGGCAGAACTCGCAACGCTGCTTTGTTGATTGGCGGAACTGGATCGGTGATGGCCCCCGGGACTTCGATCTCCATGTCATCATCATCGACTGGGCTTGAAGGAAACGGAGGCAGGATGGCAGCAGCTCGGCTTACAGCCCTAGTCACTGGCTGACGAAGTGACTGTGGTTGCGGTTGCTGCTGCTGCTGTCTTGACACACGTCGCCTCGAAGGTGTGTTTGCTCCATCGGACCCATCGACTGGCGTTGGGGGTTCAAGATGCCACTCCGGCGAGGGCGTCCATGGTATTGGTGTCTCCTGGGTGCTGGTGACCTGCGTACCATTGTGGCTCGCGTCTTCCGGTTCGGTATGTGAAGCAGACGATCTCGTCGGAGAGGGCTTCCGAGAATGGAATTCTCTCAACCCTTGCAACACCTCGGGAGGCACGTTGCAGATGCCCCGAGTCTCCCACGCATCGGGACGATCCAGCAGCGCTTGCTGATCCTTGGGAACTTGCACATATCGGCGGGGTATTCTCGTCTTCCCACCCAGATTATCGCTATACCACTGAAAAGACGTCGATGGGTTGAAGGTCCCATGTTCCTTGCCTGACCTCGCCATGCTTCAAGGCGCTGATCGACGCGGACATTGACATTTGGACTTTTTTGCTCTGCGCCGATGATAATGATTGATGATTCATCAGTACTGGCCGTCCGATTTGAGTTAACTCAGCTACTAGTATCGTGATAATGAATTGTTCTCGAAATCAATAGCTGGTCCTATTGCACGTAGCGGTCGCATGAGGGTGCCAGTACGCAGCAAGGACAGTGGAGATGATGGCCCGCGTTGAGATAGGTAGGCAATAGGCGCGTAAATTTGATGTAGACGCGACACCCAGAGTGGCCCTAATTTACACTACGTATGTGAAGCTAAGTCTAAGCTCCAAATGCCCCGCAGTAACGACCTAGGTGGACCGTGGCACGCATTAGCGCGTCAGGGTCCCAGGCAGTTGAGCGTCGTTGGGTAGCGTTCCAAAAACCGAACGCACGCAACGGTAGATGGAGCTCCCAACTACCGCAGGATGCAAGTAATTTTTTAGCAAAGAGCTTCCAGTATCCGGTCGTTTGCGAAGCCTAATCCTTGGGCTAGATGGCCATCTGGTGCACTGTCTCGATTGTTGCAGAACACACCTGACGAAAGCGACCAGTGACGCCATCGCATCTGCTGGCCACGCTGCATCCAACCAGAGCCACGGGAACTGTGTGACTAATCCCTGTAATCCCCGAGCATGTGAGGGCCTTCACGATTGTTCTAAACTCGTCATCTTGACCCTCTCTAACTTGTTTCACATGGCGTGATCTGTTTCCTGTGACGCACAATCTTGTGCTCTGTTTGTTTAGTTTTAGCTTCGCCGCCGATACCGTTGGTGGTCGACTCTCCATACGTTTGCGGAACCGCTGACGAACGGCGTCCAAATAACCCGAAATGCTGCGCTGCCCGAGACACGATACCAGAATCCACATTCCACATTCCACATTCCCATGCATTTGAACGACTGCGCATCATATAAAGAGTCAAAGCATGAACTCTGATCATATCGAGCCGCTTGCCTAGCTGGAGCCCTTGGTGCGAATTGAACACACAGTCGGCACGATGGCCAACGCCAAACCCCCTCCACTAGTCCTCGCCGCTCCTGCCTCCGCCCACGACCCTCGATCGCGCCGCGAGTCTCAGGCCTCGGCCTCGGTAGCATCCCAGGCGGATAAGGAGCGGCTTGCCATTGCGCTCGACAAGATTCACACTTCGGCCAGCCAGTCTGGTGCCTTGACTACATTCAACGACTTCGCCTCTCCTCCGGGCAGCGCCCCGGTCGTCGAGAGCAAAGGAACGGCTGGTGATCTGGTACAACAAGGGCTGAGCGGTCTGTACAGCCGCTTCAAGGAGGCTGTTGGTGCTGTGGGCAAGGCAACTGCTCACGAGGTGGACGATGTCGACAGCCACGATGCCGCTTCCAAGAAGAGCTCCACCTCGGCCCATACGGCCTCCAAGGCCTCGGTCTCCTCCTTCGCAAGGGGAGAGAGCGCAGCCACGAGCGCCACATTCGAATCGAACGTTTCGTCGGACATGCCAGCGTCTACGGCCTCTTCCTCGGGGGTTGTGACGGCAGATTCCCAATCCCAGGTTCCGCAGTCGTCGAAAGCCTCGTCGATCACGACCATGTCAGCCTCGAAATCCACGTCGGCAAGCGGCCAGAGCCTGCCTAGAGCTGTCAAGACCGTCGCACCCACTGCTGCCACTTCTGCGCTGGCCCCTGTCACAGCCAAAGGGCTCATGGATAAGGATGCTTCGCGAGCTGTGACGACGCGAGTGGAGGAAGCGGCAGGGCGCGGCGTACGGCCAAGGAGCATGAGCAAACATGTCGAAGGGTCGCCGATGACCAACCTCTCGGGAAACACCAGCCTGGACAGCGTGGCCGTCAGCGACAGAATGAGCATACCGAGTGGTCTACGAAGGGAGGATGCTCTGGGCATGGATGGAAGCACCGATACACCGCTCAGCCCAAAGTCCGTGGCCGAGGCGCGGGCTTCCTCTTCCGCATCCCGGACGCCGTCAGGAGACACCACGAGAAAACCCCTAGTAATTGACCGAATCGGGGTTGCACGGGGCAGCACCCATTCAAGGTCTTCATCCATGGAACCTGGCATGGCCGAGCCCAGTCCCGTCAGTACCTCAGCCCACAGCTCGATTTATCATGACTCCTTTGCGCACAATGAGAGGCCGCAGAGACTGCAGTCCGGTGTCTTGAAGATCCCAGGCACCACTACCAATGAAGGGGCGCCCGGCGTGGTGAATGCCAGGCTGGAGATGATGCGGAAACAGGTTCTGAGCAAGGAATTTTGGATGGCAGACGAGACCTGCAAGGAATGCTTCTTGTGTGGCACGCCATTTTCTGCCTTTCGCCGGAAACACCACTGCCGGACATGCGGTTGCATCTTCGACTCCAAGTGCACGTCAACCATCTCGGGACAGAAATTCGGAGTTCAAGGCTCGTTGAGAGTCTGCAAAACCTGCCTCAACATCATAAATCGTCGTTACGACAGCGGGTCAGACGAGTCGGCCGATGAATCGTACCTTCCCGCGATCTTCCGACCCCGAGCTCCGTCAATGGCTACCAGGCCGCCGCCTATCGACGACGAGGGTGGCATGTCGGAGAGGACGGAGCAGGCGGTCGACACCAGATCGGCCACCACGCCCATGATGGCTATTCCGGCCACTCGTCGGGTTGGGGACGGCCACCGGCACTCGGCCATCCTTGAAATCGACATGCCACAGCTCAGCCGCCCGAGCTCGTCCCGCTCCCTGAAGTCGCTTGCATCGGGCCGGCCGCAGTCATCGGGCCACCGCAGACACCACTCCAAGCACAACTTCTTGACGAGATTCAAGGCTTCTACGGAGGATAGGGCGCCATTCCGAAAGCCGGTGAACGACGAACTAGGGAGAAAGTCGAAGCTCAACGCCTTCCATGACGACAGCATCATCGACCCAGAGCTCGCGGCTTACATGTCTGACGAATCGAGCGGCGATGAACAGATGAGCATCTTTGCAACCATGACCAGCAACGACATGCACCCAGCCAGCCTCGATCCCGACAAGGCAAGCAGCTTTGGCACCTACCTGAATGCCGGGAAGAAGCATCGATTCCGTCACGGCGAAAAGAGCGTCAGCGGACTCAGTTATACGAGCCGTGGCCATGAAGAGAACAATGGACCCCCGAATCTGTCCATTCATCCGAGGGCTTCGAGGAGGAGGAATCTCAGCACGGCAAGTGCAAGCATGCACCATTTGCGGTCGCCCCGCCCAAAGTCGGCCCTCTTCAAAGGCCCGTCTGCCTCGGCGGACACGCTGTCAATCTTGGAGAATTCGGGAATTGCGGAATCAGCCATGCCCAAGAGGAGCGACTCGATGCGCGAGGGAAGATCATCTGAAGATGGCCTGAATCCCACGAGCTTGCAGCACGTCAAGAAGCTGTTTCGGCAACTCTTGAATGATGCCGACATTCCTAACCCGTCCGCCTGGGAAAAGGCACTGGTCCCCATTCTGGACCGATGTGCAGGCGATGTCGACCCCAATATTCGAAACGGCGATGACATGGACATTCGACATTGGGTCAAGCTCAAGAAGATTCCCGGCGGCAAGCCAAGCGATACGGCCTATGTCCACGGCGTTGTCTTCACCAAGAACCTGGCTCTGAAGAGCATGCCGCGCAAGATCCGGAATCCCAAGATCGTCATTATCACCTTCCCCATCGAGTATCAGCGGCATCCAGAGCAGCATTTTATGAGCTTGCAGCCGGTCATCGAGCAGGAGAAGGAGTACCTGAGGATGGTGGTCAACCGGATCCTCAACCTCGAGCCGCAAGTGTTGCTGGTCGAGAAGAGTGTCGCCGGGGTGGCACTGCAGTATCTGGCCGAGGCGAACATCGCCGTGGCCTACAATGTCAAGCCCTCTGTGATCGAAGCCGTGTCGCGGATTGCCAACATGCCCATCGTCTCGTCCATGGACATGTTGAGCTTGGGCGCGCGCGTGGGCACAAGCCAGAGCTTCGAGGTCAAGACGTATGTGAATAACAACATCAAGGGCAAGAAGAAGACGTACATCTTCATCGGCGGCTGCCCCAAGGACCGAGGCTGCACGATTGCCCTTCGCGGCGCGTCGACAGAGATCCTGGCTCGCATGAAGAGAATCACCGAGTTCATGGTCTACGTCGTCTACAATCTGAAGCTGGAGTCGTGTCTGATGCGCGACGAGTTTGTCCACATCCCCCCTGATCTTGAAGTCTCGCCGCCAGCGACATCAAGGCAAACCACTGATGACAGTCTCTTGTTGTCGGGATCCGGCGTCAACACAACGAGCCAGACCGACAACAACAACAACGACCCGCCCGCCCCCCCCGTGACGGGACAAAGCACCGAGAGCGCCCAGCCGTCGCAGACAGCCACGCAGTCAAGCGACGATGTTGTCGAGAAGGCAGAGCCCTCGCCATCGGCTGCATCGCCATCGGCTGTAGATCGCACAGCTCAGTTCGCCGCCGAGCAGACAAAACGATTGATATCGCTGCACGAGTCACATTCACACGCCTCGCAGGACAGCCAGGTGCCAGAGGATGTCCCAATGCCGACATTCTACAGCGACATGGTGGCCAAGTACGAGACCAGAATACTGTCTGCCTCGCCGTTTGTCAAATTCACCCAGCCGTATCTCCTGATGAGGGCTCGTGAACAAGAGAGGCGGCTGGTTTACCTCAAGCGTCTCCGCGATCAAGATATTGTCGAGGACCAAGGAGAATGCGAGAAGGCCAAGCCGCAGCGATTCCAGCTCATCAAGCCCGAGATGGTGCACGAGATCGGCCAAAAGGCGCCACGGCAGATTATGGAAGTGCTGCATGCCGTCCATGATGCCGAGTACGACAAGGCGCTGTACAATTACCAGACACAAACCCGACAGTGGGAGAACAACATCCAGGGCAGTCTCGACCTGTTCGACCCGTACTCGCACCAAAACATTGTCGTTCTCTACTCGGTGACGTGCACGGTGACCAAGATCCCGTGTCAGGAGCCCGGTTTGGTCGCTATCGAGTTCTACAACGAGCATCCCGACGCCGGCGGAAACATGGATCCCGACTGCACGCTGGGCCAATACATCGAAGACGTGTGCGATAGCGCCGAGAACATCTGCCACTCCAACGGCTGCGACCGCAAGATGTTTGAGCACCACCGGACCTATGTCCACGACAATGCACGCATCACGGTGATTGTGGAGAACACGCCTGCCTGGCCCGACAACTTCCCGGAAAAGCCGCTGGAGAAAGAGGGCGACAACGAGGGCACGGGCATCTGCATGTGGAACTACTGCAGGCAGTGCAAGAAGCATTTCGGACTGATGCCCATGTCGGTGAGCACGTGGAAGTACTCGTTTGGCAAATACCTCGAGCTGTCCTTCTGGAGCAAGGGCCTCCGCCTGATGCCGCAGACCGGGTGTCCGCACGACCATCAAAAGGACCATGTCCGGTTCTTCTACAACCTGTACGCCGACATTGCCGTGAGGATACACTATGATCCCATCGATCTTTACGAGATTGTCGTTCCCCGGTCGAGGCTTACTTGGAAGGTGGACCACGATTTGCGGCTCAAGAACGACATCTTTACCAAGACAGAGGAGCGATGGAACCGCTTCATGAACTCGGTCAAGGCGAGGCTGAAGAGTATCAGGATCGACAGCGTTCTGCCCGACAAGGCCGAGTCTTGCAAGGCCGAAGTTGAGAAATTGTGCAGGAAGGCGCAAGACGACCAGGCCATGCTCATCCGGCGCCTTCAGGAGGCCTACATGAACTCCAAGTATTACGAGGTCATCCCGCTGAATGCCGTCATTCGGGAAATGATGGAGAAGGTGACAGACTGGGATGGTGCCTTTGCAAAGTTCGAGGCCGACTTCCTCTCGGACAAGGACGTTAGGCAATTGACCATTATGCAACTGAAGAAGATCTTTACGGATAACGAATCCAAAGAGTCGCTGCCTTCCACAGAGGGAACCGGCACATCGGTGGGATCCGAGTCGGAGGAGAAGATGACACCCGTGACAACTCAGACTAGTGTTTCTGAGATGGACGAGAAGCCGTCGCAGACCGAGAGCGATCCCAGTCTCTCGCTCCAGACCCCCCTCTCGCCAACCGGAGGCTCTATGCCTACTTCGTCGTTGAGAGAAAGTAGCAGCAATGCCGAAGAGGCCGCGGCACTTTTTGAGAGGGTCGAGCCGCTTGACCTTGCCACTCCTCAATCGCCAGTCTTGGTGAGAGGGCCACTCCTCGCTCCTGCAGATGCTCCTGTGGCAGAGCCTCCCGCAGAAGCTGCCAATGCGCCCATCGAGCAACAGCAGCAACAGCCGGCCGCCACGGCTCCCACAACGCCCACCACACCCGCTCCACCACGGCAGACGGATGTCATGCCCCCTCCTCCTGCACCTGCACCTGCACCTTCCGGAGAGATGACATTGACGGAGAAGGTCGAGCAGCTGCGTCGTGAGCATCGCATGGCGTACAACGACGCCAACACCGCCTCCTCTTCTGGGCCTAGCAGTGAGAACTTGACGGAGATTCAACGGCCGATTCCCGAGCGTGCGTCATCCCGTAGGGTGGGATTGACTGTATCGCCTCCCATCGTCCGCGCCATATCGCAGCCCACGGGAACACTGCCTAGGGCACAGTCAGCCATCGGCAAGCTGCTTAAGGAGCAGAAGGCACAGCAAGAATCTGGCGAGTTGCAGCGGGTTCCCACCGACGGTTCCGTCAAGGGAGATAAGAAATTCGCTGAACGGATTGGTCTGGGGGCACTTAAGAACCATAGGAAGGCAGGCCCCTCGGGCATCCCGCGCTACGTGCACAAGAGAGAATCCAAGGTGTCGACCCTCGCCCGCCACTTTGAGCAGCTGAGTCGCGAGTTTGAGAAGGAGAGGCTGAAGGACCGCAAGCAGCGTGCCGCCAAGATGCACCACACGCGTGCCTTCTTGCCGCGTACTTCCACAAAGGCTATAGTAGAGGTCTACGAAGACGTGGATCAAGCCGTGAGAGAACCTGGACCGTCAGACGACGACCACCTGGACAAGAAATCCGCCGAGACCAGCAGCCACGCTCCTGGAAGCACGGCGCCCGGGGATGAATCCTCCCAATCCAAGCAGCCGTCTCAGACAGATGACCTCCTCGTCTCGCCCACCGCACCTCCTTCTCAGATTGCTTCCTCCCACGGCGCTACCGAAGAGATGCCGACTGATACAGAGGCTGATGAGAAGCGACACAATGAAAGTCTGGTTGGATCCGAGGATGAAGGCGCAGGCAGCGATGCCGATCAGTCAACACTCACACTGGACGACATCCTACCTGTCGACGTCAAGGAGATTGCCGCATCTCTGGCGCCCAGCGGGGACATACCGGAAGAACTACCGCGCCACCAGAAGAAGAGCCTCATGACCATGCTGACCAACTTTTGGGCCGAACGTTCTGCCAGCGGCTGGACGCAGCTCGAGTATCCGCTGAACGCGACCGACCACATCCTGTTCGAGTCGGACATAATTGTGCGTGAGGACGAGCCGAGTTCGCTGGTGGCGTTGGCCTTGGGGTCCGAAGACTACAAGGCCAAGCTGGCTGATATCCGACACCAATTGAAGATTTCTTCTTCTTCTTCTGCTGGCGGACAGCGGGGTGATACCTCTGAAAGCGGTGGTGATGGCCTGGAAATGAAGAAGGCCAACCCATATCATGCACCACAACGGGAGATCGGGGACGAAGAGGAGCTCGAGAAGTTTCTCCTAAAGTCCACGGGCACTCATTTGAAGTATCAGTTCTTCGAGGGGTCGGCCAAGATGATGTGCAAGATTTTCTACGCCGAGCAGTTTGATGCCCTGCGCAGGAAGTGCGGGGCTGCCGATCGCATTGTCGAGAGTCTGAGCCGGTGTCTGAAGTGGGATTCCAAGGGCGGCAAGACCAAGTCTGTATTCCTGAAGACGTTGGACGACAGGCTGGTCATGAAGTCGTTATCGCCGATCGAGACGGCTGCGTTTTTGAAATTCGCGCCGGCCTACTTTAACCTCATGGCCGAGGCGCTCTTCCACGAGCTGCCGTCGGTCATAGCCAAGATGCTGGGGTTCTACCAGGTCATCATCAAGAACCCGGTGACAAACGTCGAGATCAAGCTGGACTTGTTGGTGATGGAGAATCTGTTCTACGATCGGGCGCCGAGCCGCACGTTTGACCTGAAGGGGAGCATGAGGAACAGGAAGATACAGTCTACCGGCGAGCAGAATGAAGTCCTCCTGGACGAGAACATGGTCGAGTACATTTACGAATCGCCCTTGTTCGCCAGGGAACACAGCAAGAAACTGTTGAGGGCGAGTGTGTGGAACGACACGTTATTCCTGGCGCAGCAGAACGTGATGGACTACAGTCTGATGATCGCCGTGGACGAGGGGAAGAAGGAGCTGGTCGTGGGCATCATCGACTGCATACGGACCTACACCTGGGATAAGCGGTTAGAGAGCTGGATCAAGGACAGAGGGTTTGCCGGCGGCGGCAGGAACAAGCCCACGGTAACGTCCCCTACGCAGTATAAGCGGAGGTTTAGGGAGGCTATGGCCAGGTGAGACCCCCCCCCCCTTTTTTTTTTTTTTCCCCTTTTCCCATTTTGTGTTTGGGTTGGCTATGTACATGTTTGGGTTGTGGCTAATGTGGGGGGGGGGGGGGGATAGGTACATCTTGCAAGCGCCAAACTGCTGGCACCTGTTCGGGGCAAACACCCTGGCCATGACCAGCACGTATTACAACTACTACCTGAACCCGTACGCGACCGCGAGTAGTGCTGGTGGTGGTGGTGGTGCTGCTCCCGCTCTTCCTGCTCCTGCTTCCGCTTCTTCTCCTCCTACGTCTCCACAGTCACAGACACAAAAGATGACGAGGTTCGAGGGGTTGGACAATTGAACTAGTTAGTTATACGACAAATGATGACAATGACGAGGGGGGCAAGAGGGGAAGTATAACTGATTAATTTGGTTACCTTACTCACATGGAGGTGGTTGGTTGGTGGGGGAGGGCGTTCAATTTATATATTTGTTTCTTTTGATGATGATGAAAGGAGGAGACAGATATCCATACACTTACTACGAAATTACGAAATGCGAAAATTTAATGACATTACGACATGACCAGTTATATGCATAAAAAAAAATTAAAAAAACCCAGCAACTTGACCAAAACAAAGATAGAGATCTACGTAACAGCTATCCAAATATGGGGTATCTAACAATATATAACCCAACCTTTCAATCCTCCCCATAGCTTAAGATTACTCCTTCTTCTCCTGATCCTGGATCTGTGTACTCCCAGCCATAGTGTCACCATGAATCACCACTGACCTCTCCCCTAATCCTCTTCCAATTCTCATTCCAATTCCAACCTTGCTGTCATCATGATCATCATCGTGAATATAGAGCGTCATGACCTTCGGTCCGGGGTAGTGCCGGACGGCATGTACAGCCCACCAGAGCCCCGTAACCGCCACGATGCCGACTAAAATAACAGTGTTGTAGTTCATGGTCTCGACGTCTGTCGGGTAGGCGTATGGGAAGCAGAAAAAGGTATTAAACAGCGTGATGAACGCCACCGCCAGGAGATTGACCGGCGTGCCCCACCTCCCAAGGTTAAACGGCCCCTTGGGGAAGTGCCGCCTCCCCGTAAGGACATTCGCCATGAACGGAATCGCGTACGAGACCGTGCTGAGAATGATGAAGGATCCCGTCAGGTTCAGGAACGCAACTGAGCTGCCTAGCGGGATGGCGCCGAGGCCAGTCGCCACGACGGCAACAAACAACGCAGCAGGGACAGGACAGCTGAGCGACTCATTGACTTTCCCAAACAAGCCCGACAAGGGCACGGCATTGTCTCGGGCCAGCGCCCAGTAGATGCGCGAGTTGGTCAGCACGGTACCAATACAGCACAGAAACGACGAGCACCAGATGATAAACAACAGCCCAAAGGTCGCCCCGAAATTCTGGCTGCCATCTTTATTTGCTGTCGCCTGCGCATAGATATTGGCCAGAGGGTACGTGTTGATCCCGCCGGCGGTGAGGGCCGATAGGTCGGTGATTGCGTAGCATAGGGCGATGGCGAAGCAGAAGGCGTATAGAAAGCCAAGCCCGATCTGCAGACCAATCGCCTTGGGAAGATCCTTTTTTGGGTAGGGTAGCTCCTCGGCCATGTGCGTGATGGCGTCGGGAGTGCCAACGGTAAAAGCACCGTTCAACACGCCCAGCATGAACGCGATGCCGCCCGGCCAACCCGTCAGGTTGTTCTCGTCGAACGAGTTCCAGACAAAGTGGTTGTCGGCATGCTGCCGGGGCATGGCGGCAATGACGATAATCGTGACGATACCGCCGACAATGACAAAAAACATGCCCAGGTTCTGCGTGTGCGGGACGATCCTGTTGGCAAAGATGACGACGGCCGTCGCTATCCAGAGCACCAGGAGATAGGCGATGTAGACCTGCCATGGCTCGTAGGTGTATGTGTCCTGGTGGTAGACGACATACATGTTCACCGAGATGTTGGCCGTGATCTGCACCAGCGCCGCCAGGTCAAACATCCACCCGTAAAAGTTGATCCATCCGGTGAAGAAGCCGAGAATGCGACCCCATTTGGGACCGCCAGCAATGGTCGCCCAGTGGTAGACGCCGCCGGCCGTCGGGACTGAAGATGCAAACTGTATGTACAACCACCCCAAAGTCAGCAAGGCCCGGTCTCGTACCATGTTATCGTTGCTGTTGTGAAACATAGAGTCCCGAGCATGTAAGCTCTCCACACACACACACCTCTGCAAGTCCCAGGCCAATGAAGGAGTAGTAAAACACCGCGACGATAAGCCCAAAGATAAGACCAGGGGGTCCGCCATTAACTGCACGAATCTGGTGTTAATTCCCAATTTGGTCATTGTCATCATCGAGCAGAGAGAGGGGAGGGTGGGTCATACGGATAGAGACGGAGATGGATGAGCCCAGAGCTATCCAGGCATTGTCGACGGTCAAGGCGATGCCTGATAATCCCAAGAGACCATATTGTCGCTTTAGCTGGTCTCGATAGCCAGAGGCATTGACCACAAGGCCACCCTCGACAGCGACAACGGTCTCGTCCTCGGATCCGCCATCCAGGGCGTTTCCTTTGGTGAAGGACTCCTTCGTCGCTTCGCTCATGATGCTGAGTTCCCGGATTCCTCTTGCCGCCCGCACTTACAGGACAACTGCTTCTGGAACAACAAGCAAAGAGAAGGAATGTAATCCTGGAAACCCCTCAATTGGAGGCAAAGAATGGTAGCGAAGACAGTGAGATAACAGCGAATAGTCGAGAGCAAGCTCGCAAGGAGTTTCTCAAGACAGGGAGAGACGCGGGCGCCTACCCCATACTAATAATCAGTTAATCCATGGCCACCGCAGCTCCATCGTAGCATGCGGGCCTTCCTTCCTGATGCAGGTAGTGGTGAGTTCCAGTCCCAGGTTTGCATGGTACGATGAATGGGGAAGCGCACCCGCTGCTTTCTTACATGCACAGAAGGTACGTATCCTCCGCCCATGATAACTACTGTGGTATCCAAAAGCGAACATTGATAAGAGGCGTGACCGAGAACAATTCGCACATGGCCAAAAACGCACTAGAGCGCTCTCGTGTCAAGAAAGCCACAAGTGCCGCGCAATTGGCCAGGGGCCGCCCGCTTGGACGTATCAGAGGGCCTTACAGGGCCCAACAGCCCAGACGACAGTGGACGACAGCAGGGGGGGGCTCCCGCTAGTGGGCCCTTATCAGAGATTCCACTTGGCTTTCCTGATCAACCAACGTGTGGGGGGACGTTTTGAAAGAGAGAGTGAGGTAAACGTCTCCCCGAATGATACCATAAGGTTGCCTCATAAGGGAGGACCTAAGGCAAGGTTATCAGGCTGACCATTCTGCAAAAGGTGAAAGAGACCTATCAGCGGGGTATGCGTTTCTCCAAATCATCTGTTATTAACGGTTTGTGGTAACGGGAATTAAGGTGAGACGAGAAGCAAAGGTGAGCTCCGGTCGAAGGTCAACCGTGTGTTCTTCTCTCTTGCGCGAATATCGGACCCGCCACGGCCGGAACCGTCTCTTGGCCCGCCTACAGGGCTCGCTCGGGGAGGGTGGACCCTGCGTATATCCATCAGTCAACAATGCGATTCATCATAGAACCGTGCGGGAAGACGTGCCTTGTCCGGTCGTTGGGCGAAAAGTAATCAATCTGCGGGATGTCAGCAATTGGTGGACGGTTGTCTCGGCCAGTGGCAGACGGGAATGAAGGGTCGGCTTTGTCTAGTCCGGCATTCGGAACACTCGCATGAACTGTGTGACTCGCTTTGTCTACCAGCATACTATCGCTGTAGCACAAATTATTGTCTGACAAAGGTGAGCGGAGTTGAGTAAGACATCGTTCGACATACTTCAACTTTTGCCTTTATTTCGACGTGGGGTTGAACTTGAACCCTCCGAAACTCATCCTAGCGGTTGATCCCCGGGCACTTGCGGGAGCTAAAGACATATTTCTTTTGCTGCAACGTCGCTCAAATCGTAGCGTAACGGGAACTGATCTGGGGGAGGGAAAAGAAAGCATTGGCGGCCAGAATCCTGGGAACTTTGGTTGAAGGTCTCGACAACAATGCAGCACAAGGTTGAAGGTCGCCGATGAATGGCTGAACAGGCGGGATGACCTGATGCACGGCGCTCCTTCCTGCACTGACCGCAGCCCCAGCATCGCTCCTTCTCACCACCACGTGGGCGTGATGGCTCCTTCCCATCTTCAAGCCTCACCTGCATGGTTCTCAGTTGCACTAACTAAACTTTGTTTCAGCACAGGCTGAGACCTTGACGACTCGTCTAGACTCTTGGTGTATGTTTTCTTCTGCATGCGGGCCGAGACGACCATGGTGACATCGGGAGGTTCTATATTGACCTCATGCATCCGTTTCTGTCGTCTTTCCCCGGGGCCGTCAAGTATGCAGCCAGCACATATTACCAAGGTCCAGCATCCCGTATTGGCAATCCCTTACGTTAGAGATGCAGGGCTCCTGCATTGATCCAGGTGATTCTGTTCTTTTTTCGATGAGGCGCTGTCCAGTGGGAGCCACTGATGGCTGTTGAAGACCCCTATAAACGCCCTCCCTTGCCTATTGTCTTTGGGGTTGTCTGAAGATGGATGGATGTCTCGGTAACCAACTGCGTTGAGAAATGCCGGGCTTCCGCTCTCATCCATGTCCGTCTTTATCGATGAAACGTCTTCTGAGAGAGGAAGTCATTGATTGGCCTTTCCTTCCTGGGATGTCTTGGGTTGTCTTGGGATGGTAAACGGGGCGAGTCTTCCTACCTCCAGAAAGCGTCGGTGAGAGAAGCGCAAGAAGCACATAGCAGTCAGGGTAGTCTTCTGCTTGTGCGAGAGTTGCATCTTCTAAAGTTTGTGGAGATTGGCTGTGATACGCTTTAATCTGGATGACAGACCTTGTCACCCGCGCCACGGCAGTACTGGGGTTGGTTATTGAAGCCCATTCTTGCTCGCCTTCCACTTGTGTATGTCGGGCTCCAAGACTCTTACCTGCGGCTTTCCTTACAGGAGTCGTTATAATGAGGTAAGGTGGCGTGCACGTGGGAGTGATTTAGATTCTTTCTCGTTCACCCGCAGATGCAGAAGCAAGGCGCAGCTACTGCAGTTGGAACCTATCCTGGCCAAGCGAGGAACTTCTGGCATGGCCAATGATGTTGTGAGTCAAAAGTTGGTGATGTTCAACCCCAGAATTGAGAACATTTGAACATCAAACATCACCCCCGAAACAACTCCCGATGGAGGTGAATTATGCTGGTATTGTGTGCAGTGTATCAATGGCACTGGTGTGAGTGACGACGAATGGCCTCCGTCTAGTACACCCATAAGTTACATACGTCATGCTTACTCTAATGGTATCATTGCCTTGCGCCTCTTGAGACAACAGATCATGCCTTGACACCATCTTCCTCCCTTCCCCATCTCGCCGCTTCGTCGCCCTCGGCCCATTCCTTCTCGACATAGCCGAGCTCGCGCTTGACCTTTTCTACCGTCTCCTTGTCGCCGGTGTTCTTGCCAGCGTTGTCACTGTTGATATTAGTTATGGCCATGCTTGAAGTTAGGGAAAATGCAGACTCACCTAATCTTGATAGCAGGTCTCCCAGCAGCTGAGCTCAGCTTAATCACAATATTCAACGGAGTCGACTTCTTGCCCGTGCTAAGGTGCACAAAGTCGTTGGTCAAGAAGGTGCCCACACCAAACGTCGGCTGGAAGCCAGCCTCTTCCGAGACCTGCTTGTACTCCAAGCACCGGTCGATGTTGAGCGAGTCCGAGAAGACGATAACCTTCGTGTCCTTGATCCCCTGCTCATCATAGAACTTGCGCATGAGCTTGACGAAGTTCTTGGGGTCTCCCGAGTCTTGCCTGACACCGGTGAATATCTCGGCGTACGTCTTTTTCCTCTTCTCTCCCCCAATCTTGTTCTCCGGCGAGGTCACGGCAGAGGTGAACGAGTCAGCAACGCTTCGCTTCCTCGTCATAGTTTGCGCCGGTGATAGCTCGGCATCCCCCAGGTGCCTGACGGGCTTGCTAAATGCCTTCAGGAACTCGGGAGTCCCGAATGTGTCGGTCAGGGCAATGCCGAGGACCCCCTCCCCAAAACACCCGACCCAGCGATATAGCGCCTCCTCGGTGGCAATCGTGTAGTCTCCGACGATGGCGGCAATACCCATGAACCACTCGTGAGCCACGGTGCCCACGGGCGGGATGCCGAAGCGCATGGCCAGATGGACATTGCTTGTCCCCGAAAGCTTGCCGGGGAAGCCGCGCGTCTCGGCCTCCTTACTGGCCTTGGTCAGCCCCCGAAAGACCAGTGCCTGGGTGTGGTAGTCTCGCCGCCGGCGGGTGCCGAACTCGGAGAAGACACAACCTGCCTCAAGCAACCGCATCCCCTTCTCAAACGCTTGGTCTTCTTGTCCGTCATACGTCCAATCGGTATCCATGTGTCGGAAGTAGGCCTCTGACGTGAGTGCGAGAAGAGGGATTTCGTAGAGAATAGTCTCGGCCCAGGTGCCGCTAATCTTTAGGTCGATGTCTCCAATATCGGTTTCGGCACCAGTGTCCTCGCCTACTGGCACGAACCTGGCTGAAACCTGCTCTCGCGGTCTCAGGCGGAACTCTTGGAGATACTCCAGGTAACCCGGGGTGAAGTATGGGCAGTGCTCCTTCAGGTACCGGTACTCCTCGTCTGACAGTGAGATGTTGCCGAGCTTCTGGATTTGCTCTTCCAACCAGCGGAAGGCTTTCCGAGAGAGCTTCTTTTCCGGCGTCCGGTTTGTGAATGAGTATGTGACGGGCACGTCCTTGTAGTACTTGAAGACGGCGCATTGCATCGTCAGCTTGTACAGATCTGTGTCCAGAAATGATATCACGCCTTCCGGGTACGGCGAAGAGCTGTTGAAGTTCAACATGGCTGCTAATTGTAATGCGAAAATTGTGTAAAGAGTGACCAGTTCTTGACTTAGGAGTCTGCGGGATACTTTTCTCGTGACAGGAAATTGCTGTAGGCGGATGTGTTAAATTGATGGGCTGAACACTGTTGTTCGAGCACGATGAGATTCACCCTATGACTCAATCTTAACAGTAGTTGTTACGGACCTTTGTCGGATTACGTGAAAAACCGCGCTTTGTGTTGCAGTCGGGTCTCAGGAACGAACACCCCTCAAGCTAAGACTAGGGTAAGACTGAGAAGAGTTGCTAGTTGCCGTTTGTTGTGTCTTTAGAATTAACAAGATGCATACATACAAATCCAACTCAACTCTAGGAAACTACAAAGTGAAACACTTCAGCCGCCTCAGGCTTTTGGAAAAGCCTAACTTGTCATTACCGACGGCAACTCCTGGTAATGCCTTGGCTCAGTCCATCGCACAACGCCGGAAGGCAGTGACGGAAGGGTGGGGTAGTGGGGTAGAGAAATCACCCAAAAACAACGTGAAAAAAAGGAGGCTAGGTAACGTTAGTGGGAGGAAATGGCCGCCAGTTTCCTCGGTCTCACTTCGCCGATTCGCGCATGCACGAGCCACACCTTAATTCTCTGACCGCCTTCAAGGGAAAAGGCTGCTCAGATACGGCAGAAAAAAAAAAGTTGCTGGACAGCTTCAGACGGAATTCAGACCCCGCTAGAGGCTGATTTCGTCGACGTTTTCTTCCTTTTTCTTTCTTGGAGAGTCGCGCGACTCTGAGGCCACAGAACCATGGATATCCACAGGTGTCGTTTCGTCCCGTGTCCGGCCTCAGCCATCAACGCCGTCGCCTTCACACACTCTTCGCTTCCGGCGAAGAAGTCTCTCCAGAAAAATGTCCAGGTGCGACTAGCTATCGGCCGCGCGAATGGCGACATCGAGATATGGAACCCGCTCAATGGCGCATGGCATCAGGAGGTTGTCATTCAGGGCGGCGCGGACAGGAGTATAGACGGTCTAGTCTGGGTCACTGACCCGGACGAGGAGGTCGGCGAGGGCAACATCATCCACGGCAGGTCGCGGCTCTTCAGCATCGGCTACACCACCACCGTCACGGAATGGGATTTGGAAAAGGCCAAGGCGAAGAAGCATGCGAGCGGTCAGCACGGAGACATTTGGTGTCTCGCTATCCAGCCGCCGAGCAAAGGAAAGGACACCAGCAGGAAACTGGTCGCCGGCACAGTCGACGGAAACCTTGTGATCTACTCTATCGAGGACGACGACCTCAAGTTCCAGAGAACGTTGATCCGGACACCGTCGAAGAAGGTCAAGATGGTCAGCATATGCTTCCAGTCCCGGAACATTGTCATTGTCGGCTGCTCCAACAGCACCATCTGCGCCTACGATATCCGGTCGGGAACATTACTGCGCACCATGACGCTCGGCTCAGACCTTTCGGGAAGCACCGCCAAGAACATCATCGTGTGGTCTGTCAAGTGCTTACCAGACGGCGACATCGTCTCGGGCGACTCGACTGGACAGGTGTGCATTTGGGACGGCAGGACGTACACCCAGGCGCAGAGGATTCAGAGCCATACGCAAGATGTCTTGTGTCTGGCAGTCAGTGCCGACGGCTCCAAGATCGTCTCGGGCGGCATGGACAGACGGACAGCTCTGTATGAGCCCATGGCTGGGCACAACGGGCGCTGGTCAAAGGTCTTCCACCGGAGATACCACAGCCACGATGTCAAGGCTATGGCGTCGTTTGAAGGAAAGGGAATGAGCGTTGTGGTTTCAGGAGGTCAGTTCGCTCTTAACCCAAACATTTTGCGCTCATACTAACAAAGCAATAGGCCCCGATGCTGCCCCCGTTGCGATGCCCCTTCGCGGCGCCGGCCGAGAGTATCACAGATCGCTACCTCATCTCCCTCAAAGCACCAGTCTACAGAGCGCCTCAAAAGCACGGCTCATGTGCAGTTGGTGGGGCAATGAGATTCGCATCTGGCATCTCCCTCGTCCGGCAAGCGAGCTGATGGATGGCGGTGCCGACGGCGGTGCTGCTCTGCACAAGAACCGGAAGCTCATTGCCCAAATTCTCGTCAAGGGAGAATCAAACATTTCCTCAGCCGCCATCAGCGAGGACGGTACTCTCCTCGTCGCCTCGACCGCTTCGGATATCAAGGCTTTCCAGCTCGACTTCACAGACGCATCAACAGGCCAGCCTAAGATTACCAAAGTCAACGTTCCCTCGTCAGTAAATGGCGCCACCAAGGTCGAGATCTCGCAAGATAAGCAGTGGGTATGCTGGGTGGAGGAAGGCAGCCGCGTCATGGCCGCCAAGGTAACCACGACTTTTGGGGGTGCCGGTATCACTACATGCTCCATTTCCCAGTCTCGCAAGTTACACCGCGTCCGACGGCAGATTCCCAAGTATCTCAGGCTCGGCGGTCTCGGTGCTTACGACAGAAGCGTCACCCAGGTAGCTTTTAGTCCCGACAGCAAGATGCTGGGGGCTGCCGATTTGGCAGGATACATTGACACCTGGGTTTTGCGTAGTGGCAGTGAGCGACAGAACGGCACGGCAGATGATGACGATGACGACGCGGCCTCTCTAAGCGACAGTGACTCGGATTCTGAATCTGAAGACGCGGAAGGTGCAGAGGGTGAGCTCCGGTGGGTGCGGAACCCCAAAGCTGCCCTAATTCCCAAACTGCCGGCAGCTCCGGTGGTTCTCTCGTTTGCAAAACAACCCCTCGCACCGGAGGAAGAGGCGGATGGTGACTACAGTTTATTGGCGATCACGGCGATGAAGCACGTGTTTGTGTTTAACCCCCTGCAGGGGACGCTGTCAGACTGGTCACGGAGAAATCCATATGGCAAGATCCCCGAGCAGTTCCTTATAACGAGGGACTTGGTCAAGGGCGTTGTATGGCAGGGACCGAGGGCCTGGATCTACGGGCATGCTTTCCTGTTCATGTTGGATTTGTCACAGGACTTTGATGAGAAGAAGACCAAAACCAAGGCGCTCGTTAAGAGTGGAGCAACTGCAGGGACGAAACGGAAGAGAGGGAATGACGGCGGTGCTGGTGGGAAGATGGATAAACATGCACTGGCACCCCAAAATGTGAAGGTGGAGATAGGAGGAGGGGAGTGGGTGGATGTCGAGATGGGTGATGTCGAGGATGATGCCAAGAGCGTGGGCGGCGCCGCGAGCACTACTGAGTTTGAGGATGATGATGACGATGACGAGGATGAGAGCGGTGGGGAGCTGCAGCGGCTCAGGAATGGTGAGACCAACCAAGGAGGGGTAGTAGTGAATGGAGGGGAGCTAGTAGGGGGAGAGGCGGTAAAGGGGGAGGAGGGGAAGAAGAAGGGAAAAAAGACACGGCCTGCCAAGTGGTGGCATACCTACCATTACAGATCTATATTGGGGATTGTTCCGGTGGATATCCAGACCCCTAAAGAGGGTGGAGAGGAGAGTAAGGGGTTGCAGCCGCTCGAGGTTGCCATTGTGGAGAGGCCGACCTGGGACGTGGATCTCCCGCCGAGGTATTTTGGGGATGGGGAGTGGGAGAGGTGAAAAAAAAATCTAGGCAGACAAACTACTCAGGTATGATGTATAATTTTTACATTTGTATGTACATACATGTTACTTACTACCTACGGGAAAGAAGATGATGATGGATAGAATGTCGGTGAAGCGGATATAGTACCTAGCTATCTTTGTCCGGTATAAAAAGGATTACGCAACTGCTTTTTGGGATGTTGGCCAATCGGAGAGCGTGTGAACGTGTGTGAAGCTCTCTGCAGAATCACTTACTTACTGGTATTGTACGTATGACTGTTCTTGGCTTTCTGTCTGCCATTTTTTTTTTCTTTTCAGGGGAAGAGGCAACGTCATGGAAGGATGGATGCTCCCCCCCCCCCACCCAAGGCAGGGACTGCAAAATGGATAATCAGCTCGCCAGTTCGGTCACACACGCACAACACGCACTTACTTCCATTCATATTCATGCTCCTCAAATAATTAATACGTCAAGCTTTCTAATAACTGAGGACCACGTATGGAAAGGTTCTTGGCTGTGTCTTCTGGCACAACGGACGGAAAGGGAAGAAAGGGATGTTCTCGCAGCTTGGTGTCATTCATGTGTGTGTGTACCCGTCCGTGCCTATAATTGATGTGAAATGTATGCGAGCAAAACATTGACTATGGTAGGTAGTCAATAGTTAGTTGTACATTACACATGAACCAACCAAACCTTAGCTAAGGGTTTAAACTAAACATGATATCGATGCATATGGCAGAAAAAAGGGAAGGAAAGGAAGGAAAGAAGACCGATCACCACCCGCAAGCCAAGCCATGCCAAGCCAGCGGGAGGAAAAAAGATCAAATCACTTTACATCATGTAATTATGAATGATGTGTGTATGTGTCCCCGTTTTGTTGTCTGTCTTTATTTTCCTTGTGAAGAGTCGTCGTCGAACTCTTAGCCCTTTTAATTAGTGTTTGTCTAACTAATTATTATATCTAACAGCAGAGATTGTGTGGTCATGTCGTCCGTCTTCCTCACACCGGCCCCGGATTTACAAACCCCGAACTCGTCTCGTCTGCGCGTTTCCCCAGGGGTGGGGGGGGAAGAAAGGGGCAAACGTAATGGGAAGGATATGTCACCAACGGGCACTGTTAGCCTCACTGTTGGAAGAAGTTCTTCTCTTTCGACACCCACATACTGAACGATACTCAAAACTCCGTTACTCGCTTGCCGTTACCGGGGGGGGGGGGGGGGTAAGACACGGACGGACGGTAGGGCGGGCAAGTCCGGTCAAGCGGTCTGCAATGCAATGTACATACATACGCACGTACGTACTTATTTTACCACAGCCCAAGTGTTCTTGGCCGAAGAATCTATTTGACACCAGAGTAGCAAAGGAGACGCAACCTATCAGACTTGCAACGTTTGGTGGTCCTCCTTCAACAAAATGGAGATATTCTATTCGCTTTTCTCATGCCGTGTGACGCAAGTCACATGGCGAGAGAAGTGAGGCTCTCTTTACCCGTGGGAAAGTCCATATGCCTAACTAGGCAGGTCCAGTAATAATACATACAGTATGTCCCCCTTTGTGTGTACGCGGCCCATATGGGTCATGGTACTACGTAATACGTGTGGGCGGACCTACCTACCAGACTGTCACCGACAAAAAAAACTGTACGTGTATTCCTCCTCGAAGAAGGTTCGGTGGAAAAGTCATTGTTAGTTCATGTGAGTTGAGTGTCGCCTTCAGCGGGGGCGTGCGAGGCGTGCGAGGCGTGCGAGGCGTGCGAGGCGTCGTCACCTTCAATAGAGTACTCGTTGTTACCATCGCGGCTGAGGAGGTAGGTGCTCTCATATCTCCATGTTCGACAAGTGTTAAGCCTCAAGAGGGGTCTTAGCTCACATTGGAACACCATCCGTGAGAATACGTGTATCTGCAAGCGGAAGAGGACCCCATATATATCGTACGTACGTAGTCTGTAACTTGATGTATGCATGAACTTGTCCCAGCATAGACGATCTTGACCTGTCTAGACACTAGGAGGATCTGATGTGCACGGATCAACGACGATCAAGAAGATCATCTGGTCTGTGGTCAGTTGGTGATGTCTCGCCTAGTATAGCCTCGAGCTAGCTTCCGCCTGCGCACACACTTGTCTCACTGTATGGACCCCCGATCGGACCCATGGATGTGGGCGGGCGCGGTGGGCCCGAGGAGGAGGCGAGACGCGCGTCAACCTTGCTCCAGGAAAAGTTCGGATCCCGTGCAGGTCACTTGCGACATCCTACAGGCTGACGCTACACAGGAACGACTGAGCGGTGAGGTCGACAGACTGACTGGCTTAGGTAGTGCGGCTTGCCAAGACGCTTTCATGGCAGTGTTAGGTCTGGACTGGCTTGTTTTGAGGAGCTTACCGAGCAGCTGGAATTTCGCAGCCCAAGTTCACAGACGGATCTAGAGCCATGAACAAGAAGGTGGACGAAAAGAGGTGGACGCAGCGCTGTGCTGGTGGAAGACGCGGCTGACTTACAAACCACGCCCGTGTGTGAGGGACTTTGGAGGACAAGGGTAATATGACGACGCCGTCCATGTCTGGTCAGGTTCGGTTCGGTGGGCGGCAGCTAAGCTGTAAACACGTAGATAACCCGACCAAACCATGAGTTCGTGCCGGCTCGGGACCAGGGACAACATGGCCCATCGAACTGCGGTCGTCAATGCAGTTCCATGTCTTCAGATCCGTGAACGACTACCTTGCTCTCGGAATCCGGACTGCTAAAGCATGAAGGCACCGTTAACGATAACGATTCGGTTCGGTTTATGCCGGTTTGCACTGGGATACAAATTGGCGAACGCGAGTTTATCTCACCTTATTTCCCGGTCTTTTTATGCCGCGAGCTGCTGTTCCTGGGCATCTCGTAGAATTTCAGATCCCCAAGTTCGGTAGGTGTAGATAGAGCCAGTCGGCGTGTTATCTTGAGCGTCTCCCGTCCAACCCTGGCATGCCACGAGACGAGTTGTCGAGGCAATATGCTGTGATTGACTGGCACACCGGACCACGAACAACCCCCGCGACATCACCAAGTGAGTTTGTGATAAGAGCATGTAAAAAGCTCCGGCATATCGACACCATTGACCACTATATCCCGTCAAACGCCAAGAGAATGTCCCAAAAAGCGAAGTCTAGATGTCAGTGTAAGTGCGCATGTGCCTCAGAATCGGAGCCGTCCCAGACGCCAGTAGGAGACGCCAGTAGCATACTCGGGCCACTGCCGATTTCTTGATGAAGCCGCAAAGTGCCAAGACCGGCAATCAATAAACCTGACATCTTGAAGCAGAATATCTTCATATCGGAGCCGTAGACCGGCTTGGCAAGAGGTTCTGCAATGGAGGCTATTTGGGAAGTGACATGCCTACACGTGTACCCCGTTGAGTTAGCACCACCCCTCACATCGGGGTGACGTGCAGGGGCCTCCCCAGGTTCTAGAGGCACTGAATCCGCTAGCCGAGTGGCGATTGGCCCGTAACGCGCACGCAAAAGCAGATGAAGGGCCAAGACGCCGCGTAATCCCTTCCTTGCAAAAATCGACGAACTTCAAACATCCACTAAAGACACACCTGCGCGCGCGTGTTCCCGCTGTCTGGGCCCGCCGGCAGGTTGCACTGTGTTGAACGACTTCGCAGGAGCAGCTAGGGCGCTGGGATGAGAAGAAACTTTTTCCTCATAAGACAGGACGATTTGGAATTGGCCAATTTTGTGTTTGGGGTTTGCGTAAAATCCTTGTCGAGATCACCGCTAGGCAACGCTGAAGACGTAAGGTGAAGTCTGAGAGGTCCACGCAACTTTGTCGTACTAGAGACTCAGGCTAACAGGTCGTTGAATCGTTCGCCTCCGACTCGTCATCTGAATGACCGACTCACCTAGGAAGGTGAGCAAGACCGGAGGACAAGCTTTCGATAAACCGCGCTGTCGTAACCGTTCACGTATCTCGCAATCTCGTGAACAGTGTGACTGTGCAATTCCAGCCAGGCCAGCAATCGACGACCTTCAAGGCAACATCCTAGCCTTCACATATTCGGTTGGGATTCCGAATCATTGCTTGAGCTTCCTTGAAGGTGTAAGTGGACAGCTATGGGTAGATGCCGGATTCGCAAGGTTGCTCCGAGAAGCTGAAGCAGACAAGCCATCCTTTTTACTTCTCAGGAGTCCGGGTCGGCGACGACCCGGGACAACAAGCTCAAGTGGTTCGACATGTGTGCGCCGCAAGAAACTCAACACACTGTGCCGAGTCTTTCGGCTCCGGTTGTGGTCGCCCAGCTGTAACAATTGAAGCTCAAGATGCAGGGGGTGTCTGTGGAGGGATAACGAGGCTGAGCCTAGTCCCTGGTGCCTTTTTGCCTGATGTTCCTTGATGTTCCTGATGGCTGTGTCAAAGATGGGCCAATTGGGACTTGGGAATTACTGCGAAGCGGTAGATGGGACCCTCAAACTGATAACTGTACGCTATCAGATGAAGGCACTGAGCTATCGTGCAACGACGGCTGCAAAAGTTGGCGTGATGTTGACCATGTTTGAAGAATAAGGTTGACAGAAAATGAGGTCCGATAATGGCTTGCAGAGAGACTGGAGGTACACCTTGGGCAGTGCAAGGCAGGTGCGATCTATGCCGTGCTTCAGCCACGCGCCACTGGGATTATTGTCCGCTAGGAAGCCACGCCTCGTCATCAATGATCACGGACCGCACCTACAGTCTAGATTTAGATGCTTGCGACATGGGCACTTGCCCTTGATCTGGTCCCACAAAGTACTGACGACGAGACGGGTGTGCATCCAGCTGCCGCGCACCTTCGGCTCTGTATCTTTGTCTTCCAATTCCCAACAGCCAAGATACGGAAGCTTGTAAGACGGAAAAAAGACATTCTTCAATTGCGCATCGCCAAAGTGGAGGGCAGCGGAGATGGTAAACCAGCGTCACTGTCCTGACATCGGCTTTCCCAAAGTTACTTCGTCCTGCATGTACCTCTTGTGGGCGGAGACGTGATGTGTGGAGACCCTTTTGGGGCGGAGGGGCCCGAGGCCGCCGCTGATTGGCCCAGATGCGTGCCAAATTGAGGTGGACGCGCGTTCTCTGCCCAAGATGCCTCCCGCCCATGCGTCCCCTCTCTCGCAGTCTGCTTCCAGGTGGAAGGAGCGACCAGTCGCTGCCTACACACCCTCCCCCGGCCCCTCTGGCCAAAATCATTACGTGCGCTTTTTCGTCCTGGGACAGCCGACGAAGGCGTCGAAGGAAGCGGACAAAAAGAATGCGACAGTCCCCCATATCGGCTGGAGGGCCGAAGGCAACGTGAACTTGTACCATACGTTGCCTCCGCCCGCAAATTTCCCCTCTTACCCGGTCTAAAGATACTTGGCTGAGTAAGGGCTGCCACGGAACCCGTGAGTGTGTCGTTAAGGAAGAGCCATACGTACGCCTGCCATTACACGCCCCTCTCTCTGCTCTCTCTCTCCGCTGGCGCCCTGAAACCTTACACCCCATCTTCAGCTTTATTCCCCTGGTCCACCCTCCGCTTCGTCTCTAATCTACCTACCCTTCCCCTACCTTGCTCTAAGCAACCCATTTTCGACCTGCGAGGCCAGATTCACCATCTGCCATCCGTCTTGAACCGAATCCGCTCTTTCATACGGCAGCGGCGCCCGTCGGCCGACTTCCTCTGGATTCGTGAGGAAGCTGAGAGGAGGACTACGAGATAGGCGCAGTGTGGACAACGAACGGCAACGTTGCGCTGCAGGGCAATTACAATTAGGCAACGAAACCTCGCCCGCGGCAGCGACCTGAGGACCCGACTACCCACGGCCGGGAAAACGAAAGCCAAAAATCAATCAATTTAAACGACGTACAACGTTTAGAGACCACGATACAACGGTTTCTCCGCTGCGTGGCCAAAGCGACTTGCTTATGACGATCAGTGACGCAGCAGTTCACTGGCAAACACGAACATCCGAGTTTTGAGTCAGCCGGCATCATTCACACCTCGAACGACGACTGGGAGAGCGCAGTCGTTAGAGACGGCATTCTCTGCGACTCTCTCCATCTCCACATCCGCATCACATTAGACGACGACGACGACATCATGGCTGCCGATAGGGGGGATGCGCCGCCGGGCCAGGGCCAGGGCCAATACGGCGAGGAATGGGCTCACGACCTGAGGGTACAGTTTGAGCAATTATTACGGACAAAGCGATTGAACGAACTCCAGTCACGGTCTCGCCAGGGATCGCCTGCACCGGGATCGCCTGCACTACGAGAAAGAGCGTCGTCGAACAACCTGCGTGCAGCCTCGGCATCGGGACCGGGAAGGCCATCGACGTCTCATGGCGGCGCCGGTCCTCTGTCGCCGCCCCCATACGCATCCATCCGAAACTTGCCCATGATCCCGACACCGCCAGCGCCGGGCGACCGCGAGTCGCTAAAGTTCAGAAACATGCTCCTTTCATTATCGCTAACACCAACCAAGTACGAGAATCCCGGTCTCCTCGACGAGGCTCTGCAAGTCATTCCACTGGACAGGATATACGGCGAGGCCGAGGAGGAGAGCCAGGTTTTGCAAGCGCAAGCTGAGAGTATGGGCGATGGACGGAAAGCGGAGTGGGGATACCAAGATTGTGTCATCCGGGCACTGTTAAGGTACGTCGTTGGACACTATGGTTGGACCCTACATTTGCGTCGGTGAGGACGAGTGCTGATTCTCGATCGCAGGTGGTTCAAGCGGACATTTTTCACTTGGGTCAACAACCCCCCGTGTCCTGTGTGCATGTCACCGACCATCGCGCAAGGCCAGACGGCTCCTACACCTGAAGAAAATGCATGCGGCGCCCTTCGTGTGGAACTCTACCGTTGTTCGAACGGCAACTGTGGGGCTTACGAGCGCTTCCCGCGGTACAGCGACGTCTGGCGTCTGTTGCAGACTCGGCGTGGGCGATGCGGCGAGTGGGCTAACTGCTTCAGCATGCTCTGTCGAGCGGTCGGTGGCCGTGTGCGCTGGGTCTGGAATGCCGAGGACCACGTCTGGACCGAGGTGTACTCGGAGCACCAAAAGCGATGGATCCACGTCGATGCCTGCGAAGAGGCCTGGGACAACCCGCGGCTCTATACCGAGGGCTGGGGCAAGAAGATGTCGTACTGCATCGCTTTTTCCATCGATGGCGCGGCTGACGTGACCAGACGCTATGTCCGGAAGTCGGAGCACTACAAGGACCGCAACAGGTGTCCCGAAGAGGTGCTGCTCTATATCATGCAAGAGATCAAGAACCTACGCCGTGCGAACATGGACAAGGAGAACCGGTTCCGCCTCGAAAAGGAGGACTCGCGGGAGGACCGGGAGCTGCGCAGCTACGTCATCTCATCTATTGCGCAGGCTGTAACAGAGCTTGTGCCGTCGCCGAGCGAGAGCGGCCCGAGTGGAAGCTTCGGCGGTGGAGGCGGAGCAGGTGGTAGCGGTAATGGCAACGGCAGGCGGCCGGCTGCTTCGTCGAGCGACGATACCAAGGTGCCTGTCTCAGCTGAGCTTCCTGTTCGCCAAAGTGGCAACGCTGAGTGGGTGGCTGCTCGCGGGGAGAATGGCCGGCGAAACCAGCCATTTCAACCTCCTCAAAATCAGGGACCTCCTTTCCCTTGAGGCCGGCCAAGGCCGGCCAAGGGGAATTACCACGGGTTCAAGCCACCACCGACCCTTGGCTCTATTCTAGACGGGGTCCAACACCAAACATTGAGTCGGGCCACGGTCCCGCTGACTTCAGCATGATACCCGGCCCTCTCGGTTGACAAATGTCTACGAGCGCTCACAACCTTAGATCTGGTGAGGAGACCATCGCCTGGACCACGATAGACAAGCTCACCAACATTACCGACCGGACTACATGATATCGCCACCGAGCGAGCGTCTAATTCTCTTATGTTTAATACTACATTTCATCGTCTATCGACTGGACCAGCAGCATAGACTCGCCCAACTATGCCATTCTCTTTCCTTTGGCAATTTTTCGACACATCTATACTCTTCATATCTTGGCATTTTCTACCATGTTCCCGCCTCGATAGAGCAGCGGCGTGTATCTTAACCTTCTTCAATACTTGGACAGTTTCCTTTGTCATTACAGACATTATCATCATGTCGGGGGTTTGGGATAAGAGGAGGATGAAGAACCGAGTCTTTTTGCTTTGGGAAATTATGCACGAGGGGGGGAAAGGGAAATACCCATGCCGTGCCGTGGCGTTTTAGGGGTTTTTGTTTATCAATCATGTTGCTTGGATTGCATGAAGCTGATGATCATGTATATGAATCAGCAAGAAAGGTGGTGGTGTGACGGGTGATGAAGATTTCATGGACCCGTTTATTGAGGAACAAAAAGTTAGCCTCTCAAAGCCGCTTTTGCTTAGATAAGGCAGTGTTTCCTCCTGAAAAGAGAGAGGAATACCAATACATTACTGATGTATACATGCATGCAATTGCTCCGTCACATTTCTGTGAATCTTGTGTGATTCACTGATTATGTGTACCTTCAATGGGGTTTTGTCTGTCTATATATACTCGGCACTTTGATATGCCAAGTCTAGTGCTTGGTTTTTGTTGATCGTTCGTGCATCAATACTTTTGGTATGTGCTTAGTTGATGGCGTATCATCTCTTGGAAGTTTGCTTGGTAGTTTTTGCCTTGGTTGATGATGCTTTGCATTTGCAAAATAGAGTCAGTGGCCAAGCACGGCTTATGCTCTGCATGACCTCCAGTTCGTGCTGCTTGTATGTACGTTATGTACGTAGTATGTTCTTTGCCAAGTCGTCCAAGATCCTGACTAGACTAGACTAGACTGGACTACGTTCTCTGCTAAGGTTGGGAACCGAATTATTGCATCATTATTCACTCTTTTACCTCTTTTTTTCTAAATGACCTATGTATATGCATGGAAAATATCTAGACGCACTCGTTCTAGAAGGAAAACAATAACCTAAGGGGTAGATGAATGACGTTGGTGATTGCTAATTATTTTTTGGTTTGTTTTGCCCACTTTTGTAATATTATTGCAACGCGACACAGGGGTTGTTCGGCTGGGATATATAGTTGGTGGTGGTTATTATTAGTGAGCTAGCAAAACAAACAAACATGAGAGGGAGAATGAAGATGATAACTAGATAAACATTACTGGTAATTGTTAGTTATAGTAGTATAGTAACTTCTTGTCTTTTGTCACTGGTGAACGAACTCGTCTACTGCAGCTTTTTAACGCGCGCATCGCATTCCTATCAAGGGGGTTATTATTATTTATCCAATCTGCTTTGCTGCCCACCCGCGGAGGAATTGCCGGATATCAGGATTGCTCTCTTGATTAGTTTCCGTCGTAATTAGGTAGTACCTTGGCTACTATAATTCAGAAGCAACTGCAGCCTGTGTGTAGGTGTGTGGCAAACAGCAAGCTCAGATAAGTTTGTTGGTCTTTCTCCGGTTCATCATTCTCTGCCCACAAATAACGTAGAAACAACATAAAACTCAATGAGAATGAATGAGAGGGACAACTTAGATTTTTTGGTTTAATTAACCATGATGACCAGGCCACGCTCGTCATATGGTTTATAACGAAGTTAGAGACAACCAATCTCAGGACTAATTAGGTATTATTTTGTCTTGAGATTGTCTCCAGCCCAGCTGCCCCCCATGCTCATGTCAGGTACGAATAATTAACAACCATCCGGCTCCCAAGAAAAACACACATGTTTATAAGTTCATAACCAACATTATCTCATTTTGGGGGAGGGTCTTAATAGTTACCCCATAGAGTATTAGTATCATTACCTGCTTACCTAGGTACGTACTCTTGCTGGACCCAATCGTGTTGTTGAAACGGATATTATCATGTCACCAGCCAACCAACGAAAAAAAGGAGTCAGGCACTGCATCGAGAGGACATCGCGATACAAATTACACAAAGGTACTGTGCGACTGGATGATTCTTCTCACGATTCCTTAGCTAGGTAGACATCATTGTATGTACATGCCTCGATTGCAATCATTGCCTCTTTGTGACAGCTAAACAAGAGGCTTAATATCTGGGTGTTTGTAGGGTCTGCCGTGTTATCTGTGATATGATGAGATTAATAGTAGGCGGTCCAACCAGGGTGAATGATGATTTGGGATTGAAGAGGTAAAAGGGGGGGGGCTAATTACAGAGAAGAGAAAGCCGCATAGTCTGATGAAACAGTAGGACTATATATGCCCGTAAGTGAAGCTTCTCCCATACAAAAGGTAGCCCACTTCAATTACCACCCCGACGACATTTTACAAATTATCTTACTGCCATGCTTTGGCTGTTGCTTTATTACTGGTCCTGAATATCTACGTTTGTGTCACCAGGAAGTATTATATTTTTCTATGCTCGAGTTGTTCCTGTTCCTGTTCTTGTTCTAACTGCTAATACTTATACTTCATCTTTCAGATCATTGTCATTCTTCCTTCTCTCTTTTCTGGTCTGTCTGTCAGTAAGGATACCCAGAAGCCTGCCTGCCTCTTACACGACAGCACAACTTCGGTACTATTAAGACGGAGTGACGGCACGTGTACATTGTCTCAGTCTATCAGTCCTTCGTAGCCGGGAAGTTGGAACTGTAAGACTGAGTCTGATCCAAAGTCAGAGAGAACCCCTATTAGATATCGCGTTTCCATTCTTTATCTTTGATTAGGTATTATACACTGTCTCAGCGGCGGAAGAGCGCTTTGATCAGTTCGTGGACGAAGGTTAAGGTACGTAGCTAAAACGTTCGCGAAGCAGTCACGTCATATGCGCCTGGCTGCACCATCAGGTTGCTTTAACACTCGGTAATGGTAATTATGTCTTGGCCGTCCTGTCTCCAACTGTGTGCGATGCGACACTTCACCAAGAGGAGACCCGACCGCGCGCAACCACCTTTAAAATGGCAAAAAGTCAACATACACTTCTGGAAACTCAAAAGCTACGTGACTCCAAACCAGTCAAAGGAGCAAAAAAAAAAACATACAGCACCTGGGATTCGCTGGTCGTCACCGACCCAACTACTAGTCAGGCGATTGGCGGCTTATCTATGGGAGAGCGGACGGGATCCCGAGTTTTCCGCCATCTATGGCCGTATGTGCTCACTATCTTGGAGATTGTACTTTATATGGTGTGTTCCAGGTGGTGGTCACAGGCTAACACCCACCCCCTTCCCCCTTTCTTCCTCCTCCTTCTCCTTTTCCCCCAAACGCATCCAAGCTTTCTGATACAAGACAAAAAGGGTATACGACAAAACAAACTCAGGCGTAACGTATAATCAGGGCCGGCCGTATGTGTATAAGCAGTTGGCGTGAATGACAACCAAACATGAGTAACGAGACCGTTGTCAGAACGAGTAACTAGGACGCTATACAAGTATGAGAACTTGGACATGTGCTTGCGATGAGCACTGAGAGAGCGGGAACTCACCCACCCACACACACACACACACACAACACCCCGATGGATCCGTATATATAGAGAGAGATGATAACCCAAGGTACGGTATTGACGGTGGTTGGGGGGTTGTTGGGAAACAGGAAAAAGGGGGGGGGGGACCAGACTAGCGCTCAGTCAGTTGTAACGGTCGAGTCGTAGCCTGCTGAAACACACGGTTGTTAGCGTACATTCTCTTACCAATGCATGCCCTGTTGTGTTGTGTGACATAATTACCCTGTTGATGATTCTAAAAATGCTTGTGTGTTCGGATGTCGGACGGAAGCCGCATAGTTGTGCCACGCTTCCTGTTCAGATCGTCCAACCATCATTAGCAAAAGGTTCCGAGGTTGAAAGGATATCGTGCAAACACATACCACAACAGCCCTGCACAACTTCCCCCGGTGGTAAATTACCGTACAATATTACCCCCATCATATCCATACATGATAATGATGATGTTATATAAACGCCAGTATGTCGAGCAGTATCAAGAGGGTATGCCAGCCATCTTCTCTTTCCCCCGCTCCCGCTCCCGCAGCGTTATCAGGTAACAGAGGACTGCAAGACAGCAGGATGAACCCTACGAGATATGATACCGGCGGCGCCATGGACGGTAGCGAAACCAGCAGCATCGAGCGCAAGAGCGCGAGCGTCAGACTGGTCGGGAGGATGTATATGGACAGGTATGAACCCGCAAACAGAAGCCAGGAGAGAAAGAGGTAGAATAGGAAACAATCTAGAGGCATGACTTTCACTAAACCGCCAGACAGGATAATTGGGGGTGAGGGGGAGAGAGAGAGAGAGAGGAGCAAGAAGGAGATGATGATGGTAAGGAGGAGCGAGCGGCAGTGGTGAGGGAGTGTGTGTGTTACGTACTGTGTGTGTGATGAAGAAGTGATACTATTAGTGACGGGAATGATTAAAAGATAGCAAGACAGACAGACAGACAGAGAGGAGAGGGGTGACATGATAACATGACGAAATTACCACGTCGACCGTCGACCGTCGAGTGAGCGGGGGGACGAAGGGGGGGCGGAAGAGACACAACTCCAACTCCGCCGAGACGGCATTGGCAAAGCCGGAGAACACAGCTAGTAACTGCAATACACATGATACGAGGTATTGAGATGAGGCGGGAATATGCGGGGGACACAGAACGGCACAGACAGGGAGGAAGGAAGTATGGTATGGTATGGTACATGCTCTGTCTGCAGTAGTTGAGAACAGCAACTAACGTTAACTAGTAATAGTGAGAGAGAGCCAAGTTTCGCGGAAGACGCTCGGCAACGTCTATCCCGTCCCTCATCCGACTCGACTCGACTCACAAACTTACTATGTACGATACCCCTTGTATCCTTGTCCTATCCTCCTCTTCTGTCGCTCTGACTGCACTGCACTGTACTGTAAATATTGCTTGTTTGCCGCGCTACCCGCTGGTGTTTTCTCTTGGTTCTCTTGGCTCTCTTGGCTCTCTTGTTTTTTCTCTCTTCCCGTGTTGTCTCCGTCGCTTGCCTCCTGCCGAGAAATAACTAACCTGCCTTGTCTTGTCCTGCTGCGCGCCAGTGATCTTTTGTCCAGTTGTATGTGTAAGTGGCTTGAGCCGACATGCATAGCGAGAGAAGAAAGTTTTACCGACTGGGATGGGCCTTTTTTAGCTTTCTGTCGGCGACCAACATACACTCCACTTTTTGCGGCTTGCTTTCTCTTGTTCGTGTCTTTGTATTTTTGTACCCGTTACCTTGGACACGGTAGCTGTAATAGTGGGTCATACCTGTTGTACGAAGTATGTTTAAATGTCTACAGACGGTAGCTCATGCAGTCTCTGTATACATTACCTAGTTATGCAGAGCAGGCGGGGGATGGTCTCATGCGGCCGGATCATCACACCGCTCTTAACTAGACCCAACTTGCACGCAAGGTGTTAGACTAGGCTCTTGGGCTCTGGTGGCTGACTCTCTGTGGCTGACCGAGGGTATGATCGTCGACATGCTTGCATACTGGACCGGTCGACAAGGCCCGGTCAACGTAACATACGTTCCTGGCAGGTGCCGAGGAAAAACAACAACAACAACAACAACAACAACAACAACCACCTTTGCATGGATCATGCGGTAACGTAAGTTGTATGTGGGTGAGAACTGAGATTGAGACTAAACTAGGAATAATGGAATTGTCAGCATTCTAGATGGGCCTCTCAAAGTGTTGTCTTTCCCTCAAAGTGGAACATGTTTGTGGCTGATAAAAACCGTATCTTGGCCAGCTGACTTCCTTGCGTCACACCAATATACATTAGTAACTACCTGTATGGAGACATACACTATAGCAAACTGAGACATGCAGCTCTTGGCTGGGCTTACACTGCATAGTAGGAGACAGCGTCATTGTCTCTGGCGCTCAGCTCCAAATCTGTGGTGGTGGACTTTCCCGTCTCGGGGCCGACAGGTCAGGTTTTTTGCCAATGTTGTGGCGTTTCTTGTTGGTTCCTCGCACTTCCTATTTGGGTATACACGAGGCTGCGGAACCTAAAAAAAAGTAAAACCCACAAACAAAAAAAAAGGAGTCGTCTGTAAAGGTAAACCGAGATTTGCTTTGACCAAAGAGAGAGCTTGACGCAACACCCAACCATATGCAACAGAGTCACATTCGTCCGCCGGGGCTGTCGGACGATAACGTCTAAATTCTTTTTTGTCTGCTTGGCCTCGAATCACACGACATGATCTCCATGTCTGCCTTCAGGCGTGCCCACACACACTGGGGCAACCGCATTACACGATAGTTATTTGTGTGTGTGTGGTGGTATTCTGTATTTTTTTTTTTGACTTCAAGCCACCGGATATGCACGAGAAGAGAATCCAGCCACTGTGCCCTTGTCCCTGTTTTCGAGACCGGTGAAGAAAGCAAGCCAACGGCACTGAGAAACCGAACTACCGGTTCTGGAACCCCAAAGACCCCAGACTGACGCTTTCAAACGCGCGCTAGTGTATGCAAAGCTAGAGTGTGACAAAAAGGAAACTCTTTGCCCATGTTCGGCGGATATGAAAAATAACACGCACGCTTGTTTTTTCTTGGTGTCACAGTATTGTAGTGAGGTTGAGGAGTTAGCGACAAACAAACCACCCTCAAAGGCCCTTACGTAGGGTGGGTGAGCACGGCCACTGGTCACCAACTGCGTGATCGACGCACTCAAGGCGCGGCCTCACGATCGATAGCGCGCGATAGGGTACGCCCGAACTCTTTCGGGATCCACTATCTGTCACCTCGAGCGCTTTGGCTTCGCGCCAATTAAGGGAACTAACTTCATTGTACATACCTGCTAGTTTGAGTTGACATCTGCGAGTTGGGAGGCGCGCGAGGGCCAAAAAAAATAAAAAATGAGCCCATACTGGTAGATTGCAGCGAATCATCAATTGTCACCAAATGTTTCTCGGGACGACTCGCGAAAGACCAATAGGCTGGAGTGCGAAGAGGCAGTCCCGACAGCACGGTAATCCCCTGCATCTTTTCAGCTCCGTTGGTTGCACCGTGTTTGAGTGCTTCAGGTGGGGAAAAAAAAGGGAAGGGTTCGGGAAAAGACAGTTGTTGGTCCGGAGATACCCGACCTATTGACAACAACCTTTGGAAGCATGCAAGCCTCCGGTCCGACCATTCCAAGGCCCCAGCGCTTTGATAGCGGGGACCAGCGCCAGAGTGGTTCAAAGTGGATGGGCCCCGCCGGAAGAAACGCCAGTGCGCAGAAAAGAGGGCCGGGGGGGCTTGAAAAAAATGACGTCGTGTAACGCGAACGTCAGCCGGCAGGCAAATGCGACACTGTCGCTTGCAAAACTCGGGATTGAATAAGATTACCGCGACAGACCGCAACTTTTGCATGAGAGGTTGCATTGCGGTTGCATTGGATTAACTTGTGTTGCCTTGGGTCGTGCGTTGCGTGAAAATGAGCTTGATATCCCCGGTGTACTCTGTAGAAGTTGGATGACTTCACTTGTCAATCGTACTGTGTTTGCAACATCGGAGAGGTTCTAGGTATCTCGTAAAAGAGGCAGGTGAGTCTGGGCAGATCGCCCGGGGGGGGGCTTAGCTCCCCAGGCGACTGCGCTAAGCTCTCGTTGTGTTTGGTACAGGAGAGCCGCTAAGATCATCGCTAGAATTGAAAAGCATACCACCTGCGGGCCATCTCGTTCCTCGAATCATCCTTTACTTTGGCAGGCAGTGTTGATTGACTCGGAGGACCTGCACGGGAGGGGGAGGGCGCGGAAGTCGGCGATCCGACATCCCTGGCTTTTCAGAGCCTCGCGCTTCGGCGCTAGGGCCATTTGGTCCCCGAATCACTAGGTTGGGTCGATCTGGTCTGAGACAGTGGACGCGGCGTGATGAGAGAAGCCATTCTCTCGCAATCGCTTGGAATTACCCGTAGGGAATGGCGGTCAATCCTCAGGAATCACACAGTTACAGCAAGGATGATGGGAAAACTTGACGCCACGGGAATGGCATGAGAAGGCAGGCCATAGGGAGTTCAAGGGAAAAAAAGAGGAGTTGCGTAAAAGAATGACGAGGTTTCTCGTTTAGAGGTTTCTCGGAATAGTTGTGGGTGAATATGAGATGTGATATGGAGATACAGTGCGTTAATTGGCTTGAGAGCGAGTGATTGAACACAAAGGTTGCCTTAGCTTGGAGCGGGGGCATGCAATGAAAACTGACGGATGGGACAGACACTTTGACCGGACATTGATGGCTCATCGGACTTCCTGAGCGATACGTAACCCGTTGCTCTGGTGCATGGAACTATCGCGCCGAGAATTGGCGAACAAATGAACCGCCCAGACTTATTTCTTGGCTCATTCCCAGCAGGACGGTAACGAATGAGAATCCTTAAAAGACCAATAGAGGATCCCCAAGCAAGGCTCTGTTGCGCGCGAACATGGGAGGAGTGCGGAAGGAGTGGAGCAGATTCTGTTAGCGGTAGGTCAAGTGAGCCTGGCCTGAGCCAATGGCGCTGAAGCACGAGCTTGTGAAGTTATGAAGCTAACGAAAGGCCGCCCGAGCCTTCCAAGTTCTCCTCAAAGATGTCGATCCCTCCCTCTTTCCTCTTCCCCTCTCTCCGAGGCTTGAGGCTAGCGGGGTTTGTATGGAATGGGAGCGAGAGGGCTCGATCTAGCAGGGGTCTACCATCCTTTCGCTTGCATACGGACACGGACACCCTCCGAGAGCCTGGAGCGCCATTACTGACTTGAGCCCATCGTCCCGTGCCTGCTGTCACATCGCGATGCTATGCTACTGGCTGTCTCAAGGTATTTAGCGCATTCTTGATGCATGCAAGATGCGCGCAAGCGGAAGTCGGAAACCGACCTGCCACCTTGACGCTAGGAAGGCGTGTCGACCGAGTGTTGAGGCATCCTGGCACTCACTTCCCTCCCAACATGTCGATATGCAGAAGGTGCAGCTAGTGTGACGAGATGTTTTCGCACGAACCAGGAAACGAAACAAAGAGTCCCTTCAAGATTGGGCGGCAGCCGAGAGGTATGTAGTGTGACCCGAAATTATGGTTGTCGGGGCCAACAACCCAGACAAAGGGTGACCGGACACGTCTCAATTCTCGAATATCGTTGGCAGTTGGATAACCCTGCTCCCCCGACCATTGGAGCAGGGTCGCTCGTCGGCACTCTCTGTGTGAGAGAAAGCAGCGGCCTGCAGGAGAGCGTTGAACGCCGCGAGGTCGCCGCAGGAATTGACTCGTCGCATTTTTGCTCCGGCTTAGGTAACGACAAAGAGATGAAAGAACAGAGCATCGCTTGTCTGCGACGCTAAACATAATACCTCATCCCTGTTCGGCAGGCAGGTGTGTCATTAATTTAGGCTGGCACCTTTGTTGCGCTTTGTTTGAGACGGTCTGAGACAGCTTAGCTTCCAAGTTCCAATTCCCCAGCCAACAGAACTTGTTTCCTGGACCCGACGGTTTGGAACCGGACTTTAGCTGACTCGAATTGGTGCTCGAGGGTGCGATGGCTTTGCAAGGGTTATGTACACGGTACTTCTGCTGGTAGCCCACAATGCCACGTCTTTCAGACTTACGATTGGCGCATCACAGACCCTTCTAAACTTCCCTCGGGCATGTCGTGATTACGAGGCAACCAAACCGCTCACGACCTCTTGGTATTTTCTCAACAAGATCATCCCCGTCCTCCAATTGAGGACAGCCGGGAGGTCACCTCAAGTTAAATTCCTCAGGGCTGTACAAGAGCACAACCTCCTCAGGAAGTCACTTCGAGCACCATGGCTCTCCGTCTGAGGTTGTGAATTATGGCTCCTCAGTATCCGTAAAGTAGAGCAAGATGCAAGTGAGGCGGGCGGACGGCACTTTTGCAGGCGGTGTTCTGCGAAAGGCAGGGCTACGAAAGTGAGGTGATGCGTAGGTGGGGCTTCATGGGAAACAAGACTCAGACCCCTGGGACACTTGGCTTCGCAGGGAGCGTATCTCGAGCCGGGAAGTACCTTCTACACCGAACCAGCCCCGCAACTAGGTTCTCCCAGTAAACGAAACGGCATCTGCCAGTGGCTAGCCATGCAGCTTTAGCTGAGATCCTGGCCGTTACTGGCATGCTAATCTGCGGGTTTGAGCAGGATTTGCTGAGTTTGAAAAGATGCTACGTATGATAATTGGTCACCTAGATGTTTCATCACAGAAGGAGCGAGTGCCAATGATCCTGGGATGGGACTTGGAAAGTACCTCCATGGAATTTGGGGAAGAAGAACAATTGACTGACATGGATTTGCCACTTGGGAATGGCGGGCGTCGGGAGCGGGCACAGGCGGGAACCAAACTGGTGGACTGGGACTGACACTGCCGCGACGGGTCTTGGGTGAAATGGATATCGACAGAAGAACCTGTTGCCCACTCACAATTCTCCCTCTCCCTGCGTACCCCACAATGCGATACTCTTCCGCGCGTTCAGGAATATAAAGAAGGTGCCCGGCCCAGCAAACTTGAAGCATTAGTTCTCCATCGAGCCTAACTGTCTCCAACGGCCTCGGTTTTGTTGACGACCTACAATCTGACCTGCCTGACCCGGTCTGCCTTTGCTTTTGCTTCCATCTGTTGCCCTTGGCTCAACAACAAGAGAAGACGAAATCTCTGAATATTGCCAGCGCATCACTTCGACCTCGGGCCTGCGCCGACCAAAACATCAATTCCACACCGCGACAGGCCGCATTCGCTGGGCCCTGTAAACTTTGATTCAATTCCTTGCAGTTCTGCCCGCTAGGTAGCGACCCCACCCCGCGCCGTCCTGCATCATTGCGACGTCGGGTGTTATAAGGCACCCTGCCCCTTCCTTTTTCGATCCACGAGACGACTGTTGGCTCACTGCTCGCCTCACATCCCACCCGACCAGAATCTCGAACCTGCCGCCAGGCCACGTGAAGTCTGTCCAACGTCACTCACTCGCTGTCAATTGACAGAACAAAATTTCTTCAACAGAGATCATTTCTCTCTGGTGAGTGGTCTTTCATCATATCGGGTCTCTTATTGCATAGTATCTGGTTCGGTGCGTCATTCAGCCTCGGTTCTTTCCCTTTCCCATTGATTACCGCGAACCACTTGCGCCCCCCCAACAGGCAGACTCTGTGCTGCACAGGCCCCGGATCCCAAATTGCCATCCGTCGGGACGTCCCATTCCTAATCCACCAACTGCGGATTGGAGGGAGGGGGCATAAAGTGGGCTTGCTGGTCTTCGATCCAGGACCTGCCGACATATAACAATTGTTATCTGCCTTCTTGACGTTTCCCGTCCACCTGATCTGTCCGACTTTAGCAACACTTGGGTTTGGCAGGTTTGCGCGACACAAGTTGGCCGCATTCCACAACGAACTGCTTCGATCCGCTCCTTTTCTCCATTGCTCTACCAGTAGCGCTAAGAGACGGTGTCTAACCTGGCTTTTTAAGGACGATTCTGATACGCTAAGCAAGTGACGACGCTCGGTTTACGGAATTCATCAACGCTCGACAACGGCGGCCTTCAGTCTATACACCTACTGGGGCTTTTCATCTCATAGACTCTTCCCGGCACGGCCTCAATCAAGCGCTCCATAGCTCGTTAGCTATGGCTCGAATTGCTCCCCGCGACCCGTAAGCTACCTTCAGTCAAGGCGAAACTGGCTTTGACTTCTCTAGAACTCGGCGCAACCCTGAATCATGAATTACTAACGCGAAGCTTTGAGCAGCGTGGTGAATGCGGAACCACCGAGCAACAACGTCGCCGTGTATCTCGAGAACGGGCGGTATTACGGCAGCTACCGAATGGGAAAGTACATGTTCCCCTGTGACGAGGTAAGCTTGTGTTCCACGCCAGGCCTTCACTCTGGGTTGCTAAGTCTTGCATCTAGCACGAGAAGGAGAGACTAGACATATTCCACAAATTCTTCAGTGTCGCACGCAAGGGCGCTTTGCACAGTGCCCCGGTTCACAACCAAGAGAACCCGCGCATCTTGGACGTGGGAACTGGCACTGGAATATGGGCAATCGATATGGCTGAGTATGTCTCACACGCGCTCGTCCAGTCCAGAGCTCAGTACTAACTAATGGCTACAGCAAGTTTCCGAGGGGAACCGTCAGAGGCGTAGATCTGAGCTTGATCCAGCCGTTGTTGTGAGTCTCGACGGCTCTCCTGTCTACAAGAGCTGAACTGACCGCTTGCAGCATCCCTATCAACCTGCGATTTGATCAGATGGACGTCGAAGGGCCATGGCAAGGAATGGAACCCGACTCGTGGGATCTCATTCACATGCGCGCCTTGAACGGCAGCATCTCCAACTGGCCACGACTCTACAGCGAGATCTTCCGGCATTGCCGACCACACTATGGCCACATAGAGCAGGTGGAGATCGACTGGATGCCCCGATCAGACGATGGCTCCCTGCCAAACAACGCGGTAGTCCGACAGTGGGCGACCCAGCTCTACGACGCCATGGACCAGTTCGACAGACCGATGAGGGTTGACAGCGGTCTCACGCGCAGGCGGCTGGCCGAGGCAGGATTCACCGACATCAGGGAGGAAATCATCCGCGTCGCCTACAGTGGCTGGCCCTCGGATCCCCACGACAGGGAGACGGGCCGCTGGTTCAACATCGGAATCACCCAAGGCATCCAGGCTATCACCCTAGCACCATTGTTCCGCGGAGGTGGCAAGACTCAGCAGGAAATTCAGACGCTCATCGACAGTGTCGTGGCGGAGGTTCGTGGCCGCAAAGTACATGCGTACTGCACAGTGTAAGTGCCACCGCGGCCGCCTGCTATCCCAATCGAACGTGTATCTGCGGCACAGATGCTAACTAAGAGGTGACAGACACATCTGGACAGGGCGGAGACCGTAGTACGTGACACCGGCCCAGTTCTGTTGATGGGGGCCAAGCCCGCGCTGAGCCCACTGCGCTGTTTACACCACCCAAACAAGGTGCATGGACAGGCGTTTTGGTCATCCATTTGTCTTATCCTGTTTTCGGCTCCGATTTTCTTTTTGGATTCAATTCGTTGTTTCGAGTTGTTCGTTTTTCGAGTTACTCATGGATGCTCAAGGAGGGAAGCGAGCTATCTACGGAGGATTAATGTCTCAACTTCAGTGCAGAAAGCTCCAAGCAGCAATCGGACACGAAGACACCGGGTTTCTTCGCCCGTGCCATCTTCTGCGAGCCTCTACGAAGTCTGCTGCGGTTTCCTAACCACGCCACTCGCCTGCAGTCACCCAAGCAAGGATGAGCTACCGGCTCAGCCTCCACTTTCGCTGTTCATCCAGACTCGGGGCAATTCCGGTTGGGTCCAGGGCCAATTTGGGGGCCAAAGACGTGCGTCGATCTCGCCTACTTTTTTTCTTGTCCTTCCGTTTTGATGGGGGTCATGTCGTGGCTTCTACTCTTTGAGTTTGCGAGTACCCACTTTTGCCATATCTTGACTGAGGGGTTCTGGTTTTTCTTCTTGGTGCTCGCTTGCTTTCTACCTTGCCTTGTACCTTTCGGAGGATTGCAAAAAAACATATTATTATATCCTTGGTAGTCAGCCACGCTATCCCGCAGACATCTATTGCGCGAAGGGAGTTATCAGTGTGTGTTGATGAAAACGGGGGCCGGAGTTTGCTGTTGCTTGCTGCATCACTTAGGAGGGTATATAGCCATCTACTAGGGTGGTGCCGGGAATCCTGGGAGGACATGAGGGCATGGGATCTATGTATCACATGGTAGTCTTTCTTTTCGCAGCGTTTGCATATGGTATTGTCAAGCAAAGTTTCATGCACTATTGCACTTTAGTTTCCAGGTGTTTATTGTTTTTGTTTCTATATACCGTCTACATCAAGTCAAACATTGTTGCGTGTGGTGTGTGTGTGGGGAGCGAGGCCACAAAGAGTAGCCAGCCAGCCACCTGAGCAGGCCGCAGACTTAATGGCCACCACCACCACTCTTGGCCGCGGGCTGGAGGCCGGTCGGCCGCGCAGGTCGCAGGTCGCAGGAAGGTGACCACCGCCACTCGCGATTAACTTTCCCCGACTGGGCTATACGCCACACAAATACATGCCGGTCCTCTTCCCGCGGCCGAGTTGCTGCGTCATAAGAGTAGATAGTATACATACAGTGCGAGAGGAAGGGAGGGAGGGAATAACTATGTGTGTACTGTATGTGTGTGTACCAAACTCGGCAATACCATCTCCGCTTTGTGTGTGCGTGTGTGTGTGTGTGTTTCCCAGGAGGGCGTCTGGCCGTACCGTAGGAACCGTCTATCCGTACCGTAGGTCTCAAAAAGTGGAGCCGGCAGAATGACAAAAATCATTTCCCAGGTACCTTTTTGTACCCAAATGACCCACTTTCCAATGCAGCCAACATCGCCAACGCTCTGCACATACAAAAACGACCACAACCTGAAGCAATTCACAACGCAATATATAGGCAACAGCAGTAGAAGGCGCACGCGGGCCAATTCGTCGATTTCTGCAATAAAAGCAATTTTCAGTCACGTAAAAATCACGTGCACCAGATCTCTATATCTATCTATAGTACACATACATACAGTGACTAACATCACTCCAGAGAGCTTAACAGTCGCTACGACGGCTTAGGGAGCCGCCCAGCACGCGTGGCCTTAGTCACGCCCACAGGGCGCTCCCTAGAGCTCGTCGTCGTCGTCGTTTTGGCTGCAGTCTTACTGCCTCGAGGGCGCCCGCGAGGTCGCTTCGACGGCTGCGCCGAGGTAGGAGTGGAGGTGTTGGATTGACCGGAGTAAGCAGTGAGGCGCCCAGGAAAGGAAGACCCCTTGACTGCGTGGAAGCAGTGGATCTGGCCAACAGGAAGCCATGGAAGCCATGGAAGCCACTGAAGTCAGGGAATGGGCGCTCAGCGCAGGAGATAGGGAGTGCCCGGGAGCTAGAGAAGTCTAATTGGCCGGTTGGCCCGAAGGCCCACAAATGTGGATGAATGATGATCCGTTGATAGAACGGCTATTCCGAAGCTCCCTCCCATATAAACTGCGTAGGCTAGCAATTAGCCAGCCAGAAGATGGAATATAAGCAAGACACTACTTTTAACCTTAATTGAACGTGTGTAAGTAAGCCGTGACTTCCAATAGTTATGAGCCCGGCTCGCAGATGACTTCCCTTACGTTAACACCACTGTCTACCGCTTACAAGCACCTAACAACACCAAAACAACTATGTTAACAAACGATAAGAAGATCTTCCTCGCCAGCTTTAAGGACTAAGAGGATTGGAACGACGAGTTTAAATCAAAGGCAGACGCATCCTAACTGTGGAATAAGATTAACCCTGAAATTTACGATTAAGAGGAATTCCTCACTAAGCCTTAAAGATCATAAGTGGGCGTATATGAAAAGAGAAAGGAACTCAGATCACCGAATGAACCATAAAGCATTGCAGAGCTCTCGTCTGAAGGATGAGCAAACTATTAAGTGGCGCTCTCGCTCTATAAATAAGACTAAGCCGACTACGATAAAGAGACCGATAAGATTAAAGCCCTTAAGAACTAGGTTACGTTAATAATTAGCTTATATCTCGTTAAAACCTTATATCTTACTGGAACTAGTATTAAAGAATGATATAACAGCCTAAAGCTTTAAGTGGGAAAGATGGAAGCAGAAAAAAGGAAGTCTGCTCGAAGCAACTATTAATAAGTGGTTAAACTGCTTATGAAGTAACCTTATGATATAAGCAAGTGGATTTTAAAATAGGAGTAAGCATTTTATAAAGTAAGGCTGAATATTATACTTAAAGTCCAGAGTATGGAAGACTGGTTTAATGACTTTAAAAAGGTGATTAAAGAATTAAACTTAAAGTAAAAGTATTAGATTTAAGCTTTTAATATAATATATCGCGTAAAGATTAAAAGAGGTACTTTTAATTACCGTGAACTTATTAACGTAGTTAATAAGTAATTACTCACTATAAATAATAAGACTAAACTCGAGGTAAGAAAAGGCTCTTTTTATAATAATTAACGATAAGATAATGAGAGCGAGGGAGAAGACTATTAAAAGAAGAGAAATAATAAGAGGAAGCAGTTAATAAGCGAGAAGTTTAAGGATAAGCTTAAGTACAATGCGTGTAAATTACCTTACTATACGTTAAAAAGGTGTTATTACGTGTTCCTTAAGCTAGCCTTAAACTAGTTTAAACCTTTCAAAAGGATATAAGAATAGGTAAATAAGGCCCTTAAGGAGGATAAAAAGTTAAAGAGATTAAGGAGTTAAGGAAATAAAAGAAAATAAAGAAAAAGGATTTAATAACTAATGATTTAAAATAAAAGGAGCAATTTTTAAAGTGCTCTTAACTGCTTAGGAGGATGGTAAAGATTAAGGTAAGCTTTATAACTATAAAGAGAGTAACGTTTATAACTTAATCTTACCTTTTTATATACTTAGTAATACTTAAGTTTAAATCTACCCTTTATATCTTTAATTAAATAAGCCGCTTCTTAAAGTTTAAAAGAGCAGCATTAAGTGATTATATTTAAGTAAGCGACCATTAAATACTAATTTAAGGATATAGTAAAGTAAATATTAAGGTTTAAATGCTAGTTAAAAGAAAAAGACTTTTACACTTATACGACGTAATGTACTGCGAAGAAATTGCTTATAACTTAATTTCCTTATGAAAGCTACGTAAAAGAGGGTTTTATTAGGATAACAGATTAAATCTTATGCTTTTAAAATGATTAAATGGATCAGTCTTATGCACCTTAACTAAATAATACAGCTAATTCATAATAAAGTATATTTTAAAAGATATTAATAAAGCGACCTTTTATGCACGTAAGAACTAATTTAATATATAGATTAAAAGAAAGCTTATAAGAGTAGATGCGCTTAAATAACATCTCTATCTCGGTTACTTAAGTTTAAAAGCTCTCGAGCACCTTATTAATAGTTCTTAAGGGGTGCGAATTAAAGGCATTATAATGATAGAATATAACGCTTACGCATAAGGAAAAATAAAGCGTTAAATAAGGCGTTACCTTAAAGAGCTACGTAAGGGAGTAGGAGAAAGATTAATAATCGATTTTTATAATTACGAAGAAGATTAGGAAGGCTATTTTAGCTAAATGCTAATAATATATTATATAATTAGTTACATATAAGACTTTTACTTAAAAGACTGAACTATAGTATTAATTATCACCGCGCTAAAAATCCTATTAAGCTTATTAAAATGCTAATATAGGATTAAAGTTAAAGTTATTAAATGCGATAATGAAATGATTACTATTAAACTTAAAGTGAAACACTTTATTAAGCTTTAAAGTATTAGAATTAAGCCTTTACCTCCTTATACATAAGCATTAAATAGCAGCGCTGAACGCTTAAGGGGTATAGTAATAAATAAGATGCGCTTAATAAGAGTAAGAGTAAAGCTCTTAAGTTAACTTTAAAGAGAGATATTAAGAATTATGGTATATTTATTAAACTATACGTTAAAATATAAGAACGGATAGAAAACTTTATTCGAAAGCTTTTACTTAAAGGATAGGGAGTAAAGGAAGTTATTTTAAGCTTACTTATAAACATTTAGCTATAAAGCTTATGCCCTTATTATAGAAGCTATGAAGCGGGAAAATTATAAATAATGCATGAATCTTAAAGCTTAAATCAGCTATCTAATCGATTATAATTTAATGAACGTTTACCATATTTAAAACTTAATACTTAATAAGGTCGTAGTTATAAGAGATATAATTATTAATGAGAAAAGCTTCTTTAACGAGAACCTTTAGAAAATGCGAGATAATATTTAGTAAGTCGATTTAAAAGCCTTAGCCGAATAGCTTTAATAGAATGGAGAGTAAGAAAATTAAGATAAGTAAGTATTAGATTGACCAGAGTAAGCAGTGAGGCACCCAAGAAAGGAAGACCCCTTAACTACGTGAAAGCAGTAGATCTGGCTAACAAGAAGCCATGGAAGCTATGGAAGCTATTGAAGTCATGGAATGGGCACTTAGCGCAGGAGATAAGGAGCGCTCGGGAGCTAGAGAAGTCTAATTAGCCAGTTAGCTTGAAGGCCTACAAATGTAGATAAATGATGATCCGTTAATAGAACAGCTATTCTGAAGCTCCCTCCTATATAGACTACGTAGGCTAGCAATTAGCCAGCTAGAAGACAGAATATAAGTAAGATACTACTTTTAACCTTAATTGAACGTGTGCAAGTAAGCCGTGACTTTCAACAGTAAGTTTAACCATTAAAGGAAGATTTTTAAGAAGTAAAAGACTTAAAGAACTTTATAAAAAGCGAATTTAAGGCGTAAGAAGCGACTGAGAATACTGATGTTAAACTATAAGAAGCAGTTAATTAAGGCTTTAAGGATTAGTTAAGGTTAAAAGAGTATATAGAGGCTAAATTTAAGCTTTTTTCTACTTTACTACCCTTACTACCGGCAGCAATGCTGGCAGCTATAATAACCTCATTAAAGAAGCTACCTTTTTTAAACCTTAAAAGATGCTTTATAAAAAAGAAAAAAGCAGTAAATTAATTAAGGTAGGAAGAAGGGAAATAAACCTTAATACTTTAATTAAACGTAAGTTAATTAAGGTTGTAAGAAAAGATAATACTTTAACTAAGCTGTAACGTAAGCTAATTAAGGTTAAAAGTTCTTAATAATAATATTAAGAGAATATAGTTAAGCGTAAATTAATTAAGGCTAAAAATAAGCATTAAGAGCTAATTAAGCATAAGCTAATTAAGGTTAAAGTATATCTTAGTTACTTTAAAGATGTATTATATAGAATACTAGTAAGGCGCTTTCTTCGTAAGGACCTAGGTAGGAAAGGTAGTTAATTTAAGACAGAAGGTCCTTATAAAAGCTATCGTGGAAAGGTTATTAAGGAAGCCTCGGTCATTATATCGTAAAGACCTCTTACTACCTTTAAAGAGCTATAAAGAGATTAAGAACTACCCTTTAAGAAGACTATTTAAAGAAGTAAAGAAAGTACATTTATAAAGCTATAAAGATATAAAGTCTTAAGTAGAAATTAGCTTAAGAGACTTAAGAGCTAAAAGATAGAAAATCTTAAATTATAAGTAAGTATATATATATAAATTTAATAAGCATAATAAGTTTAATAAGGTTAAAGCGAGGCTCATTATAAGAGGTAATTAATAGCTTCTCGACCTTTACATAAGTAGCTATGCGGCAACTTTAATAAGAAGATTCTTTTAAATGCTAATCATTATCACGGCTTAGTATAATTTCGAGCTATTATAATATAACGTAGTTAATGCTTTCGTAAACGTAAAACTTAATAAAGAGGTATTTATAAAGATACCTCTTAGCTATCGAAAGGCTAGAATAATACTTAAACTTAAAAAGGCATTATATAATCTACGATACTTACCACTACTTTAATAATAATTACTTACTTAAACCTTACGTAAACTTGGTTTTTAATTAATATTATATGAACTTTATTGCTTTATTAAGGATAAAGTGCTCCTTTTCTTTTACGTTAATGATATAACCTTAGCGTTTTATAAGAAAGATCGAGCTAAAGCTCTCTCCTTAATTAAATAATTAAAGTAAAAATATAAGCTTATTAAAAGAAAAGAATTATAATAGTTCTTAAGTATTAACGTGCTTAAAGATAGAGAAAAGAAGCTTATTTAACTATCTTAATTATCTTATATTAAGAAGATCATTAATTTAACGTAAATAAAGCAGGCAGCGAGCACCTTAATAGCTAAAGAAGAGCTCCTTCCTTTCGAAAGCTTAGTTAATAAGACCGACGTTATTACGTACTTACGAAAAGTAGGTTCTTTACTGTATGTAATAGTAATTATATAGCCTAACATTGCTTTTATTATTTTAAGGTTAGCTTATTATGTAACTAATCTTAAACCTAAACATTAAGCTATGATAAATAAGGTGCTCTTATATTTATAAGAAACACGGTATTTAGCGCTTTAATACAGCGGAGAAAACAATTTCTAAGTCATTAGTAATGCTTTATTTACCGATAACATAATCGATCGAAAGAGCTCTTAAGCTTACGTAATAAAGCTATTTAAAAGGATGATTAGATAAAGAGCTAATAAGTAAGATATGATTATAACATTAATAATAAAGGCTAAACTACTAGCACTATTATAAGCTGCGAAGGAAGCTCTTTTTATAAGTAGATTGCTTAAAGAATTAAGAGTTAAAATTAACGCGTGTATATAAATAAAGTGTGATAACTTATAAATCATTAGGTTAGTGCACGTAAAGATCACTACCCTTAAGACTAACTTATGACACGTAGATATTTATAACCATTAGTTACATTAAGAAGTTTAAAAAGAGAATATTACAGTTTATTACATTAAAAGCACTGAGATAATAATAAATAAAATGATTAAAGCGTTATTAAAGGGAGCATAAGGAAGCTTTTTAAAGTAAATAAACTTAAGAAATATTAAAGAAAAGATCATTAAGCGATGAAAAGAAGTCTTTAATAAAGCAGAAGATATTATAGTTAACGAAGACTACGAAGATTAAGAATAGCCTTACGTATCTAGTTTAAGCGCGCCTTATAAGCTTACTTAAAGGGGTGTGTTAGATTGACCAGAGTAAACAGTAAGGCGCTTAAGAAAAGAAGACTCCTTAACTGCGTGGAAGCAGTAAATTTAGCTAACAGGAAGCTATAAAAGCTATGGAAGCTACTAAAGTTATAGAATGGGCGCTTAGCGCAGGAGATAAGGAGTGCTTAAGAGCTAAAGAAGTTTAATTAGCTGGTTAGCTTAAAGGCTTATAAATGTAAATAAATAATGATCCGTTAATAAAATAGCTATTCTGAAGCTTCCTCCTATATAAACTGCGCAGGTTAGCAATTAGCTAGCTAAAAGATGGAATATAAGTAAGATACTACTTTTAACCTTAATTAAATGTGTATAAGTAAGCCGTAACTTCTAACAGGAGGTTAGCTTTAGCTCTAGCTTTAACTCTCCCTTTAACTCGAATATAAAGTTATCTTTAGCTTCCGCCCTCTCTTTAGCTTCAACCTTAGCCCTCTCATCCCTCTCATCTTTAATGGCCAGATTTATACCCTCGAATGCTAAGTGAATATAGTAAGCTAATAGTATAATGCTTAATGACTGTAAACCCTATAATACAGTTAGTTAAGTAAGCCGAGGAGCTTTTAAGTCTAGTGTAAATGTAAAGCTATTATAAGGTTATCCTTTAAGATGCTTTACTTAGTTAAACTCGTGGTATTATAACCAGTAATCTTTATTAAGAAGAGATCTATTTAACTATTAAAATAAATGAAAATCTTCTTTAACGAGTCTTAACTCGCTAGCTTTATATCGCTTAAGAAGTTAGTGTTAGTAAGGGATACTAAAGTACATAGTAAAGAAGTATATGCATTATATATATAAAGCCAGCGTAAATATAAAGCTAAGTATATAATGATGCTCTCGGTTAATGAACTTTAGCCTTCATTAAGATATATTATAAGGTATTAGCCTTATTTATTACTAATCGATATAATCATGCCAGATCTTATTCTTCTGCTCTTTACAAGCTTACGTAATATTCGTTTTTATAATGGTAATTATATTAAATGACTGTATTATAACCTTTATAATATAACTATTACCGTTAATTATAAATACTTTAAAATAATCATTAATAAACTTTATTAAGGATATAGTTCAGTAATTAAAGTTAAGCTGCTTTTTAATATAATAGCCCGCTTATTATAAAGTAAAGGAGATATAAGTATCCTTAAGGTAAGTAAGTAAAGTAGGTTAATTTAAAAAGAAAGCTTTTACCTTTTTATAAGTATTATTAAAGTTATTTATAATACTAGTATATATTATATACCTTTATAGCTTATATAGCTTAATACGTAAGTGCTTAATAGTATTAAGTATTAAACCGAGTATAGCTTTATTATTATTAACTTCTTCGTAAGCGAGTTTATTAAGCCGCTTAATAATAACTTTAAGATTCTTATTATTAAAGTCGTTATTAAAATTAGTATTAATTACTACGTAAGAGGTAGTAATTATAATGGCTGCTCTTTTATCTTATTTCTTTTTAACGTTAGTAATAACGTTCTTATTAATATAAAATATATAAAGCTAAGGTTTCATATTTAAATAAATATAAGTAATAACATTTCTTATTACTTTATTATAATTTATTATAATAACTTATAACGGGCTAGCTTTAATTTACTTACGCCGAGCATTTAGCTAATTTATTAACTAATTAAAGCCCTTTTAACGCTCATTATTAATAAAACCGAACGCGTAGTTAAAAACCATCCTTAAATAGTTAATGTTATAAATTTAAAAGAAGGTGAGACCTTTATTATTAATCTTATATATATTATTAAATGGTAAGATATAGTTTCTATTACTCTTTACATTATAAATCCGTTTAAAATAAGCCTTTAAGCTTATATAGATTATCTTATAATTAAAATACTATATAATGCTTTTCTTTATTGTAAAGTATCTTAAACGTAGCTTATATTAATATATACCTTTTTATCTCTTTCTTACGTAAAATATAATATGCATTTCGTAATTGTTAAGCGTTAAAGATAATGCCCAGAAACTTCTTTCATAATGACTTCGCGATCTTATGAGTAATAATAGCTGGTTGATAAAGGAAGGTTATAATATATTCTTTATATTTATCCGTAAACTTAAGGGTTAATATAAGATCTTAAGCATCCTCGGCGGGAGAGGTGGTTATATATATTATTAAATATTTTTAAGACCTATTTCTTATTATAACTAGTTAACGCTTTAGCTATTACGTGTTAAGGATAGCTTCTCTTATATATAGTTAATAATCTAATGCCCACGCTCTCGCTCTTACGTAACTGCTTACGCGCACACTATATATCGATATGGGTAGCGCCGAAGTCTTTAATGTAATTATTGGACCATTTCTTAATGATCGCGAATAACGCTTAGCTGCACCACTCTTACAATTCGTCAAAAAGCTCGTTAAAGCTGTCGTACTGGAAAGTAACCAGCTTATGCCCAGCCGGTGGGTTCGAGAGTGGTGGTGGTGGTGGTGGCGGCGGCGCGTCATCATAACCCGCGTCGGGACCCGCGTCATGCAGCTTAATTGCCTGCGCCTTCTTCTCCATCTATCGCGTTATTAGTAGTGAAAAAAAATAAAGAAGAAGAGATAACTGACTGCGCGCACGATCAATTAACCCGCCTGCGTTACAGTGGGCTGACTGCGTGGCTGTTGTGGTGGTTGTGGTGGTGGTTGTGGTGGTGGTTGTGGTGGTGGTGATGACTTTGGTGGGAGGAAAAGGCTGGCAAGGATATGAATAATTGAAGCCCGGTGGGGAAAATGCAGGGCGCAATTAAAAGTGGGCTTTTTAGGTACAAAAAGCTACCTTTTCTTTGACTTGATGCATTGGGCGGTGAGGGCGATTTTTGGGGGGTTAGGGTTTTGTATGGGAGCCTACGGTACGGCCAGACGCCCTCTTTCCCAGCCGTATGGTTCCCCATTTACGGCATCTTCGAATCAGCATATGCCAAGTTCCCAAGCTGATACCACAGTACGACCAAGGATTGTGTGGATGAACGGCACTTGCACATTGGACCATTTTGCATATCCAACAATGCTTAGTGTACACACTAAGCCATGGTATGCAGTAGTTGAGCATACATATGCAGATGAGATGTGATGTGACCGACCCGACCCGCACCGGTGAGAGCAAATCCGCACTGCCCGCTTCAGTTCCCTTGTGAGCAAACTGAAAAGATGCAAGTGTAAGCGAGGGTACATCCCATCCCACCGTTTCCTAACTTTTTGTAGGTACTTACATTGGGGGCAAGGAGAGATATACAGATAAATCGTGTACCATGCGTCAATAACAACAGACAACTGTGTAACCTGAACAATAAACCGAATGTGTCTTAGCCCCCAACCGCAACCCAGTCCATCAACTCAACTCAACTCAACCTGATTTAGCCCCATACTATCAACCAGAACTCGACGTGCACAAATGTGAAGGGCACACAAACCAACATACACAGTGGACTCGGACAAGCCCAGGCGAGGTTCTGCAGACAACAAGGTTACATCACAGTAATAAGTTGGTGTGTGTGTGTGTGTGTGTGTGTGGGAAAAAGGGGGCTGCTTCGGTCTTACCCAATGTGGTAAAAGCCAACGGCTGTGGTTTTTGCTGTGAGCTATTATCATGCAGGGTACGACCAACCGCATTAACAACCATGACGCAAGACCACACAAGAAGATGCAGAAGGGAAAAGGACAGCCACACACAAGAACGCAGGTAACCCAATGCAGTATCCACATAAATCAGAAAAGGCAGACAGTCCCACTTACATAGGTAGGTGGGGAGAGAGAGAGAGAGGCGCATCATGCAAGGGCCGAGTGCGATATGATTGAAGGTCAGATGATGCCTCCTCCAAGAGCTGACGGTATATCACGGCGCTGTGTACCCCCAGAGTAAAAAAATACGGCTTATTATTTCCCGCGGGATCTACCTCATCGAGATAGTACACACACACACCCCCTCGACGGACAGAAACTGTGAGTTTGGAGTATGAGTAAGACCTAGTATGGAGTGGGAGTAGGGCTGAATAAGATGGAGCCCACCACCTTCCACACACACAACTCCGACTCCAACTCCCAACTCCACCCTCAACAACCTAACGGCCAAATGCTATAGATGTACCTTATACCAGCTAATACGACGGCAGCAGCTGCAGGTGAGGTGGCTGCGACCCGATGTAACACCAGGATCAAAGAAAGAGAGATTTCTGCTCGGTCAGTCTGAGTAAGTCTGAAGATAAGGTGGAATTATCGGCTTGAACCCACCTGTGTACATACACATGTGGCAATGAGTACTTTACTGGTCCGAACCCGACAGACCAATTGCTCACTTCCATCGCCGAATATCGTACCATTCTGCAGCCCATATGCAGTGTGTGCTTTGTGTTGCAACATGGGACAGAGAGAAACGACCAGTCTGAGTAAAAAGCCAAGTGTAGATCTAATTATCACTTCAATAACTCCGTATGTCTAAGGCCTGGAGACTCGGTCTCTTAGTAAGACAGACTGAGTAAGTAATATTGGCCCGGACACACAAAAAAAACCCATAACTCCACACGCCTTCTTTTTTCCCAGCTAATTAATACGATGCAAGGTTCAACTCCCAATCATGACCTCATCTTACTCTGGAATACGTAGTCGGATCCCCAAATATCGTACCATTCTGCAGCCCATATGCAGGTGCTTCAACAGAGAGAAAAAAACTCCAGTTTGGGTAAAGCTGAGTGTAGATCTATCACCGACTTAATTACCTTATATCACACTAATTAGTTAATACTCTCTCTCTCACCAACTGCAGCTGCAGGTTGTGTAGCGTAACAGCAACACTTATTACTAAAAAAAAAAAAAAGACTAAATGCTGAGTAGGTAATTAAGACAACCTTCACATTTGGTCTCCCATACATTGCAAGGTGCAACAGCAATAGTGACCTCATCGTGTACACGTACAGTATTTATGTACATACATTAAAGCTTGGGTAATAAGCCTATCCCATCGACCTACAGACATAGACATATATATATATTACAGACCAATAATGCTGCGTAATTATGACCCAACCACTGGACATTTCGCTTGTTCGCTCCAATACTGACCCAGCCCATCACACGAATATATATTATTCTTTTCTCCTCCAGATACAGAGCTAGGCCTGACATATCTTCAACCAATGTTGTTGTTGTTGTTGTTGTTGTTGTTGTTGTTCACGTCCAGTTAGACAGCCAATGCTATCTTGCCTGCATCCCCTACTCGGTCGATATCAACGGAAACCCCCCTTTTTCTCTCGCTGTATCCAGCTACATGTTAGGTGTAGAACGCGGTGCAACACCAGTAGGGAATCTGTCTTGAGTAAAAAGACGGGCATGAGGTAGATTGGTACTTTGAACGCATAATTACCTATCTTACCTGGACAAAGCTATTGTGTGTACCATACATACGTGTCCCGGGGGGGTTAGTCATCAACTAGAACAAGTGATGCTCTTTGGAACTCGCCCCGTCTTCAACACGTAAAATTAGTTAGTTCGCCAGCTCCCTCCCTACACATAATTAGTACATACAATAATTATCCCCCAGCTTGGGTCCAGTTGTAGAAGGTGTGCTAATGCGAGATGTCAGCACTTGCAGCACCAGTTGTGAGAGACCCCGCCATGATCAGCCCAGGAGAGATAGATTAATTTTTGTCTTGATTGAAACTCCCCCATGCGTTGCACACTCGACTATACCCCCGTGATGTTATATTGTACACACGACCACATAAGAAAAGACACCTCAAAGCCATGAGGGAAAAACAAAATGTACAACACAAGATGGCGGAGGCTGCATTTTCCCATGCTCTCTCTCTCCCTCTCTAAAGCAACCGCGACGGTCTATTGCATGTGAGGAGAGCGGGTGCGTTCCCATTTGACACCCCATCACGTCTATTCCGAACTGATCCCCATCATCCATCCCCTTCTTCGCGTTTCCTGCCCCGTACTTGATGGAGAGCCCGATCTGGGTCCCACCCAGTAAGGTCATCCATCTAACTCAGCCTCCCCCCCCCACCCACCAAGAAATGGTCGTCCCTTGTTTCAGCGGTGGTGCACTTAGTGGTGAGCAGCACCAGTCTCGCCGTGGTATCCGATAATCTTCATCCGTCCAATCATCTCGCCGACGGTGAAGAAACCGAGGCACTCGGCGAGGATGACGCCGGCAGCGATTAATTGCGCCCGTGACAGGTTGCGCACTGCCTGGAGGACCGAGGTCGGGTTGGACGGGGCCGTCTTTTGCGCGGCCTGGAGCAGCGCGCTGGGGTTGCGCAGCTGCCTGAAGACGTTTTGGAAGTAGCTCTGGAAGGTGGCCATCGACCTGTATAAAAACTTTTGTGTCAGTAAAAACTACTCGCGCCCCTATCCAAATGGATGTTGAAGGGGGGGGACCTACGGAGGAGTCATGTTCTGCCCCCGGAAGACGATCTTGGCCAGCTCCATGCCGACCTTGGAGTAGTACATCACGAAGGGGAGTTGGCCTAAATCATCACAACTGTTAGCTTCCCTTCAATCATCCGCAGTATAGCGGTACCCAGAAGGGAGGAATAACTGGGAGACGCACGCTCAGCAAACGACACAAGTCTTCCCGTCCGTCCGCCGACCTTGCCCAGCGCACCAGAGACTCCCTTGGCGGCGTTGAGGATGGCCGGGCCAGCGGCCGAGGTGACGCGCGACAGCCCCTCCTGCGCCTTGGTCGCGTACTCGGAGGCGGTCACCTTGGCCTTGGAAGCGGTCTCCTTGGCCTTGGAAGCGGTCTCCTTTGCCGTCTCGGTGACCTTTTGTGTTGTCGTCGACTCGAACCGGCGGGCGGCCATGCGGCGGCCCATCGTCAGGGCCGATCGCCTCGTTGCTACTGCGAACGACATTGTTTTGATGTGTGATGTGACGTGGTCAATTGACGAGAAAAAAAAATGACGGAGTGGAGGGAAGGGAGGACTCGTCGGTCGTCAATCGATTGTCGATGGGAGGAGAGAGAGGTTCGGTTGGTGAGTTGACGCTTCGCGGCCGGATGGGTGGTACGGAACTGCGCGAAAATTCAGAAGCTCGGAAGTTTTCGAAATCGAGTGTCCCGGGTTTGGGAAGCGATTTTGCCAGATCTCGGGGCCACCAGCCAATCAGAAGGCACAATTGGGGGAAGCTGTGGGTAAAGTTTATGTCAGAAGCTTGGACATTTGTGCGACGGGCCTGACGGGCTGTTCCTGCACCGAGCACTCAGACTGAACCTTAAGCACCTAAACATTCATCCCTCATTTACAATGTACAAACTTGATGCAGGAGTAGATTCTTTCTACAGACCTGTAGCTCGGGTTTCATATAACTGATATTGTCAATTGCTGAAGGAGAAAAAAAAGAAGCTCTGCTAAGAAATCTAAAGTTGCGATGCTGGGTACTCCGACACTCATGCTCACTAAGAACAACAGACCACACACCCAACCGGCATGCAACATAAACTCAAGTCCAGATCGACCTGCTCAACATGTACAACCTCCGCTCTCGGCTCATTATGCCAGTCCATCTCAATCCAGGCTCTGAATCTGCACCTTGATCGCCCCCGTCTTGGGGTCCGACGCGGTGTCAAACGCCTTCAATGCATCCTCCAGCGGGAACCTGTGGGTGACCAGCCTGCTTAGGTCCACCACGCCATTCTCAATCAGCCTGATGGCCCTCGGCCAGGTGTTGCTGTACCGGTACTGGAACTGCAGGTCGACCTCTCTCACCGACGCCCTCATGAACGGCAGCTGGATCTCGTTCTTGCCCACGCCAATGACAAACACCTTGCCGCCAAACTTGACCGCCCAGATGGCCGCGGCAATGGAGCTCTCGACACCGGTGCACTCCATGGCCACCGCGGGCTCGATACCCCCAAAGCTAGCCACTATCTTCTTTGCGGCATCCTCAGGCGACATTCGTTCGACCTTGTGCGTGATGACGCTGGGGCAGATCTCCTTTGCAAACTGCAGACGCCCCTCATCGATGTCCGTGATGACCAGCGGGCAGGCACCGGCGGCCTTGCAGCACAGCATGGTGATGAGACCGATCGGGCCGGCACCACAGATCAACACGGGATCCCCGAGTGACACCTTTGCCCGTTGCAGGCCCGCGAGGGACACTGACAGAGGCTCCAGCATGGCGCCGTTCTCGTACGTCATGCTGCCGATCTTGTGGCACCACACCGCGGGATGGTTGACATATCTCCTGAGCAAGCCGGCGACGGGGGGTGTTGACAGAAAATCGACCCGCTCGCAGCCGTTGTACCGTCCCGTGAGGCAGGGCTCGCAGGCGTTGCAGATGACCTGCGGCTCGATGGCCACGCGGTCGCCTACTTCGAGAGAGGTGACGCTGGGGTGGGCGGCAATGATCTCGCCGGCGGACTCGTGCCCCAGCACGTGGTCGCACTCGACGATCATCGGGCCGATGCAGCCGTGTTTCCAGAAGTGGACGTCCGACCTGCCCATCGAACTGTCAGTCAGTTTGGGGGGATATATAAGAGGTAGGAAAAGGGGGGGGGTGTCAAGTACCCGCAGATACCAGTGCTTCGAATCGCGACAGTGACCTCCCCTTGCTTCAGGTCCTCCCCCCCCTTCTGCACGCTCTCCAGCGTAGGTCCGGCCTCGCTTATCCATAGATCGTGCTTTGGGTTGGTGAAGACGCCGATGTTTGCTTTCGACGCTTTTATGGAGGTCGTCCCTCCTGCCATCTGGGGGACCACGTTGTCGACTGCCGAGGGGCTCATGATGATTGCCGCGCGATCTTTGGATGTGATTTGTGTTACTACTTGGAGGAGATAGGGCGGGGTAGGTTGAGGTAGCGATGGGGGGCAAGTGACTTTATATGACAACAGAGACTACCGATTTCGCATCGATTCGAGACTGATCCGTCAAACTTACGGCTAGTTGCGTTCTTCGAGATTTAAAGCTTCAAAGTTTTGCACAGCAGGGGGGGGGGACTTGCGCTTATAAAGGATCACAACGGTTACAGCGGGCAGGCGCGGGTTTGGAGATCTATCTGCCCCGCATGAGACGGGTTTGTCCCTCGGGATAATCGGACATTTGTTCCCTCAGTTTAGCTATTGTCTTGCGAGTGTGGGGGGTTAGCTACAGTACCGATTTTCAAAAGCGACACCTATCAAAGCGGTAGTATTAAAACTATGCTGTCCCGCTGTAGAAGTCACCAGAGCAAGTGTACAAAGATGGGGGGCAGGCAAGCCCCGGTCCCGCGTTGTCGTCGGTCTTGTGCCTGCCGAGTTCCACACCATGGGGGGGAAAGCTCCGCAATGGAAACCCCACACACCCGGTCGGTTGCTTTCATTCCCGCGCCAATCAGCACACCGGCTCCGTTATTATAGCAATGCCGACCTTCGGGCATCCCGCAATCTCCAGCTTGACGCCTGAATATAATACCGTTGGTGTGTGTTCACCGTGTTCGTGTCTTCGACGTAATGCAAAGAAGGGGGGTCACTCCGGAGAATTAAAATCACTCAATAAGATCGTAACAGAATACCGAATCTGAGGTAGGTCTGACCAAGGACGAGGCGGCGCTTGAATGCCCTTCACCGAGGAATATCCCGACGGGTACAGCTCTCCACATGGAGATTCGCCCGTATGCACCTTGAGGCTCCAACCTCTCATGACGCAAAAGAATGAACAATTTTAATGTCGAACATATCAGAGCCATTCATATCGTTATGAATATTCTCATTGTTCGATCCTAGGTACCGAGACAACCCCATCCACCTAACTGGCTGACTGACTTGGCAATCACCAAACGAGTTTACTATTATCAGGTAATAGCTATCATCATGAACGGACCTTGTCTCTCTCCTAGGAACACAGTATATACCACAGACGGATAGTTTTAGTAGTTTCTAAAGTGTAATTATCCTGTTACCTGCACCAAAATGCTGACACCGTGACGCAATGGACAACTTTTCGTCTCGTCTCGGCTGTCTCAACCTAGACCATATTATATGTTGCTGCGAGTACGTATTACCGTAGAGGTTTCCTCTCGAGCCCCCTTTTGTGTGTGGATCATGATGATGTTTTTTTTTCTCAACCTCACCTCCCCTCCGCCCCCCCTGAGATGAGACAAAGCCTGAGAACTGTTGTTGCAAAAATCAGGGGTAGTCCTACAACTGAGGGTTTCTTAGTTGGTCAGACTATTATTATTACCCCAGGCTTAATTTCCCCCCCCCGAGTAAAAAACGTTGTGCGTGTTCATGCGCTGCTGCTGCTAACCGTGAGTGTCTGAATGGAGAGACTGGTGGTTTTGTTTGTAATAAATGAGGAAGAAAGAAGTTGCAGTTGGGGGCCCCCAGGGGGGGGGGGTGGGGGGTATGGTAATTATTGCACAGTAAATAATACACAAGTCTTCCGCACTACACCTCCGTTAGTTAATATACCCAAGTCCGCGATGCGCGAGAGACGGACAATGATATTAGGTAATAATATTTTACCTACGCAAGGGGCACACGCCCCCATAAACCAACATGGAAGATAGGGGGGGGCAGCCCTCGATGGGTAAACACAAGAGAGAGAGAGTGTGTGTGTGTGTGTGTGCGTGTGAGTGCCAAATAGCGTAGCAGCAGAGTAGAAAGTAACTGGAGGAGGAGGTACGAAGGGGGGGATGTAGACAGAGGTTTGCACGACGAACTCGGAAATGAGGGACAAAGTCCTACACACACATAAGCTAACATTGTTGATTTTTTTTTTTTTCATTTCCATGATATTCCTCGCCGGCCAGAAGCTTTTCGTTGTATGTACCTGTCGATAAGCTCTATTACTCTTTACAAAAGCCAATTGAAACACTTAGACCCGCTCTTGGATCCCCAAGAGACATAGACCGGAGCACGGGGCATTGATGGAATCACCGAGCCCCGTGGGAGCACCTTTGCAAGATCCGGCCCGAAGTTCGGCATCTTGTACAGCTTGTTGATGGTATCGTCCAGCGTCTTCTCATCGGGCGGATCGGTCTTGCCGTTCTTGATGGCATTTGTGATAGAGGTGAGCTGGTCCTGATACGCGATCTTCTGCAATCCCAGCTGCTGTACCTCGTCGGTTCCGCCCTTGGACTGGGCATCGGCGATAAGATAGTCGAGGTAGGCGATCGTGGCGTCGTTGTAGGCGACCAGGGCGTTGCGCTTCAGGTAGACGCCGAACATGGCCAAGGCCTCCTTGACCTGCATTTCCTCCTGCTTGACCTGGATGATATGTCTCACTAGATTCTCGATGGTACCGTCAATTGCTTTCGTGCGACTTTTAATGTCACCGAGCTGCTTGGTGACGCCCTCGTCAGGAACCTCCTTTTGTTCCAGCTCGACGTCGTACGAGACGTGCAGGTGTTTCTCCATTCGTGCCCGCACTGTGTGCAGTCGGTGCCTGTAGTGTTGAAGGCGCTGCACCTGGCCAGGTCTGCCGTCCCGATGATCTCGTCCGGCGTCTTGACGCTGCATTTTTTGTGGCAGACTTTGTCATACAGCTTCACCTTCTCTCCCGTATGCGTTGTCTCGATCCTGAAGCATTTCTCGTCCGCACAGACAGTCTTGGGATAATCGAGATCTTTCCTGACAGGCACGGTGATCCAGATCTTCAGCCGCCCTTTGAGGTCCTTGTCCTTGGAGTTGAGGCGCCCAAATTCCTCCTTGTTAGCACTCCATCGGCTAAGCGTGAGTTTCAGCGCCTTGGCCGTCTGGATCATAGGCTTCGTCATGTTGGTGATGAACAGGCGCGTCCTGTTCATCTGCAGGGTGTCGCTAACTTTGTGGACGGGGAGCTTGGTTGATTCGTTGATGAGACGCCGGGTCGCCTCGACCGACTTGTTCCAGCTGTATTCAAAACTGTCCCTGCCGCTCATCTCTTTGCCCTTCATCTTGTACAGCGCCAGGAACCGGAAGCTCTCCGAGTCGAAGAAGAACGTGTTGCCAATGCCGAGGGTAATGTCCACTTGCCTCTCCCGGAGCAAAGCCTCAAGCGGCACCTTGGTGTCTCCGAGTTCGAAGTTGGACGCGCGGGAATTGGTAAACCCAAAGACAATATTCTTGGACGTGTCACGGTGGAGATGCGACAGCAGCTCCGTCATGCAGAAGTTGAACGTTGTCGTTAATCGGGCCGAGTTTGGCTTAAGGAGGAAGAGGATGGTGCTGATCCTGTCCACAGACTCGAGTTCTTTGAGGATGTCCTTCACATTCTCGTGATCCTGCGCGATTCCCCTCGTATCGCCAATGCCGGGAGTATCAATGAGGCGGAAAACCTTGCCCTTCAAGTTGAACACATATGGCACGGTGCTCTGGGTAGCGGACTGACCTCGTTTCGAGTCCTTCTCCCGCTCGGTCTCCTCTCCCACCTGGACAAAGTCATCTCGGTAGGTGAAGGAGGTTGGAATGACCCAGCGGAAATCGTCTGCGGCCATGGCGTCGCCCAAGGTATCGAAAAGCATGTAGTTCAGAAAACCGTTGATGAAGGTTGATTTCCCAACACCCGTCTCGCCGAGAATCAAGATGTTGAACTCTTCAGACGGCTGCAGAGCAGCCAAAAGCGCGCGCAACTCATCAGCTCTAGGATACTTGGCGCGTTTGAGGCCATGGGCGGGGTTCTGGCACTTGAACACAGCATTCGAGGGCGAATATCTGCCGCAGCCGCAGTACAGCCAGTCGTTAAGCGTACCAGTGCCGTCCTTGTGGCCATAACAAACCATCTCTCTGCATGTTGGGCACATCCATTCGAACTTGCCGGTGTTAAAGCAGTTCGTGCCGGGACACGGAACCCTGACCAACCGCCGGCCTGGGGGTGGGACAACGTTGATTGATCGATCTAGGTTTCCCGGATCACCGCAGCGTAGCAAGGACTTGCCCTCGAGGTCCTTCGTGGCGCCAACACGTCTGACACAATGACCGCGGGGCCACGGATCTGCTCGATGTACATATGTGGGATCTCAGGAAACGCTGAGCATGTTGCGGGAAGCCAAGTAACTGCCTCAGAGGTATCATCATGACGAAGCGGTGGGGTATCTTAGTCGTATTGTATCATGTACGTAGATGTTAAGAAAAAGAGGAAGTAGACTGTTAAAGTCACTCACTATTAAGTTTTTATTCTCGGAGAACCTGAGGGCAGTAGGAAGTTCTTCGATTGGATTCATTTCTAAGAGTGCAGTTGACTTCAGTGTCCGCCGGCCAGGATATTATACCATGAGAGAGACCAAACAATGTAGCTTATTGTGTTGGAAACCCCCCCCCCCTTTTTTTTTTTCTTGAGCGGAACTTTGCTGCTGTCATCAAACTTGTGTGAAACTGAGAAGCCGTTTAATTATCAGAGGGCTAGTAATACAGATGCTCTAGACGCCCGCTCATTCACGGTTATGATACTGGGACGCCTGAAAAGCCAGCCCTAATCTCAAAGCCTAAGAGATAGTTAGAATAACAAATGATATGGTAAAAGTATATAAGAAGTCAGGCCCGCTTACAAATGGCAGGTAGGTGGGATATCGGATACTAACGCTCTGATAAAATGTATACCTTAGTTCCTCACACTGAACTACTACCTACCTACCTGTACCCAAAGTCACAACAACTCAAACTGTGCCTGTGCCGTATTGAGAAGGTGTGGAATTATACGGCTAAGCCTCGTATTATGGTGCACTACACACGGTGTGGAGATGGGATTGCCGGTTGATTATGCATGACCATGACCACGACCATGACCGTTCCTCTTTGTGGATACGAAAACAGGTTGTGCTTTTCATGCATACCCACCAACCCACCCACATGGTGAGGACAAAATTAAAGGGGTTTATGTAGACTTGTCCCGATCCCCCCCATATAGCCAGCCAGCCCCGCCGTAGTTAACCTAACCTACATAATGGGTGAGGAGTTCTGAGGTCGCTGCTTCGTCGAGGGCACAGTTATGCTTGCTGCACTGCACTGCATCCACCACTGAGAAATGATATATGAGTTTTGCTGGAACAGCTGGAACAGTTATTTGTCTTAATCCCTGCCATCTTATGTACCATCATCCCGTATATACAATATACAATATACAACACATGTTAAACCCAGTTCCCAACACCAAGATTTTGAAAAGCAACCCTCCGTAAACTCCAATCCCATTCCTGTATCACAGAACCAGCCTGCGTGCTGTGTGTGTACATGTATCCCATATGTACTATCTTCCCGTGTATCCGTATACGCCTTGTATATGCTTGTTCATCCCTTCCAAATGCCTTGGAAGCCGTTTTGTGTATGGTGCCCGTTGGTGGCTCGCCCCGTCCAGTCCACCTTCCCCAAATAGCGCCAGTAAAACCCAACCATGCAAAATAGTATACCGAAGTCGTGTGTGTCGTGTCATAAGTAATAGTCTCCTCGAGCTCGCGATAGCAGAGTTGACGTGTGTTGTTTCATTCGTTCTTTGTTGTATCATACCATGGCGACTACCACATCGCCAAGGCACCGTCCATAGCTGCAACATGCCTCCTTTGGTAGTTCCCCATTGAGGATGGCATCTCGTTTAAGCTGCGCTAACATCAGTATCCCTATCAGTCATGACTGGGAGGGAGAGGGCATACATCTGGGCAGTATATGGGTGTAGCAGCTACCAAGCCACCGAGTAACCAGACCCCTATGAGTTGTGGGAGGAGTGTGTGTGATCGCATTCTTGGCTGTATTTTGTGTGTATTATAATCTCTTCGCAGAAGTGAAGTTGTGATTGTTGAAGGTGCTTTGTTAAAACGGCCTGGATCAACCAGTTAAGAAAGAAAATAGAAACAAAGCAATTGAGAAAGCGACCAGGCGCGCGCAAAACTTAAGTAGAAAGTGAAGAAGAAGGCAAGTTTGGGAAGCGTCTCTGGTAGGTATATATGTATGGTGGGCTGACTACCACATTCGGAGTATCTGCCTCGGACTATGGAAGGCTGAGAACACACACACAGACAGACAGACAGTGGCCGCTGGACCAACAGTTCGGTGCACACACACACTGGTATATATGTCGATCCCCAGAACGCTTAATCCTGTGATCTTCAGACTAAAGACATGGGGGTGGATTGTAACGTCTTTATGACGTGCAGCGACAAGTCAAGGTACAGAATCCAACAGGATAGGTGGACTTCGAGGATCGACTGAAACGAACAAGAGCCCCACGGACAGGATTGTGACGGGATGAAATGCTACCTTAATATTAACCTGTCCCTCTCGGCAGCGCTCCTCCGACCGACTCGTACACACAGCACACACTTGAGTGCGGCGGCGAAGGACGCAAACGGATAGCAAACGGCATGGGGAAAAGCCCAGCACGCTGCAAATTGGTTGGCTGGGTGGTTGGTCTGGTCCGTTTGCATTGTCATGTCAGCCCGCAGCGCTGTCCCGACGGCGGCGGCGGGCGGGCGGGAAGGTAGGCAGGTAGACTAAACGTGTAGTCTGTAAGCTGGCGTTGTTTAGGGGGGCGCAGTGCACAGGAAGCGGCCCACTGTCCATAGTGGCGCGGCTCAAGAGTTCTCGTAACTGCATTGCTAGTTATGCCCGCAATGCTGCAGACGAATGCCAGCGATTCCTAGGTTTGTGGATGAGACTCCGCGAGTGACGACCACGCTCAGCCCTCCGAAACAGACAGGAACAACAACCCCACCATCGGATGCCCGTCGTCCAAAGGGACACTCCTGATCTTGGCCTGTTGGTCCAATGGCTTTGAGCTGTGGCAGCGGCTCAAAGTTCCTGTTGACGGCCGACAGAATAACTCGGATGGCTCGGCGCGCTTTCAGCTGTGCAGCTAACGTTAGGCTGAGGAGCCGTCTGCTTTTCGGCTCTTGGAAGGTTGGCTATCAATAGCCCGATCGCAAACCCGGATGCAAAAGGGAGTTGCAAAACCCGGTGCCGATCTGAATATCATGTATCAGAAGTTTAGTGAGGAGTTTGGTCCAGGTGAATTGATTCATGGATGAACCATGGCAGGCAGCAGAGGGGGATCACCGCCAGGACGAGGGGCCCTAGAGAATCCAGGAATTGAGACGGGACGGAGGAATTGGGAAGAGCGTCCAGTTCTGAAACAGTGGGCTTCTGGAGCGGGGCAGCTCCGGGGCTGGAAAAGGTGGACCACGCAAGCGGTCCGAAGACTTGCTGCATTTGTTGGTAACCTTCTTGGGGGTAAGCAGCGTTACGCTGATGGCGTGGAAAGCGGCAGGCCTGGATTTCTTGATCGTTGGTTGTAAAATGAAGCACCGATGTGCAACTTTTGAACACAACTTGAAAGACTTGCACTTTCCAGCTCCCATTGCCGAAGATTCCCGGTAATGTCATGTCCCAAACGGACACCGCCGACACGGCACGCACGGACAAGCAAGCAGACATATGAGTATCGTATCTTTCAGGGTTAGGGGTCGATATCGTTCGTCGCCGAGCATCCTGTTGCAGGAATGAGCTGTCTGGTTTGCACAGGATTCACTGGCTTGCTACCACCGAGACCAAGTTAGTAAGCCTTTGATTAAAACTGAAAGCATCTCAAGATTCCAGAAAGCTCGGGTTCCGACTTGAAATTCACACGAGCTTTTGGTCTTTGCTGCTCGATATGGAATGCCCTATGAGCATGTGACATGGTTGCAGCGAGCTGACGCCACGCACGGCCACTTCGGCTACCAGCCACAGCAATGACGTTGTTGACTCCACCTCAGCTGTGCTCCTGCCTTGACGAAGCTCTTGCGTGCAACAAAGCAACAGGCCACACCTTCAATTGTTTTTGGAGCCAACCACGTCACACCTGCCATCTATCCCCTCCAAGATATTTGGGTCCTCCTTATTAGAGTGTGTTCTTTTTGAACAACTTTGCAACTTGTCTTTATAAACAAAATCAACCCAACATCGCATCGAGGAAGCTCACGAGAGTCGACAACCACAAATCTGACATTAACGAAAATAGGAGCTACAATTCACAGTTGCCCAAGATGACGCTCTACTACACTTTGGTACGCCTGCAAACCCGCCGGTCGCTGCACGCGATGATCTTCTATCTCGGCTAGCAAACATGCGAATGCTAACGTCCTGCGCAAACAGGTGTTTATGCTTCTAGTGGCGGAGATGGCTCTGTTCATGCTCCTCATCGTCCCACTACCCTTCACCGTCCGCCGGAAGATGTTTGCGTACGAACCCGCGCACCCTCTTTTTCCGCCCCCTCCCGTGAAAACAACTAACAGCCGTTTGTTTACAGCTTCATCTCCGAAAATCCACTCATAGCGAAATTACAATATGGGTTAAAGATAACGTTCATATTCATATTGATCCTCTTCATCGACAGCGTCAACCGCGTCTATCGGGTGCAGGTTGAGCTGGCCGCGGCGACCGAGAGTGCCGGTAACGCTGGGTACGTGTCCACCCCCTTACCTCTCCTCCCCCCACTGCTGATTTACCCTCTGTGTACGAGAGATGTGTGGCTAACCAATTGCATTGTCAGCGGCAGATCGGCAATCATGGGCCACGAGCGACTGGAGGTGCAGGCGCGCAAGTTCTACTCGGAGCGCAACATGTACCTCTGCGGCTTCACCCTCTTCTTGTCTCTGATCCTCAACAGGACCTACGTCATGATCCTCGAGGTCTTGAGACTTGAAGAGAAGATCAAGATCTACGAGGGCACCGACAAGAACACCAAGCAGCAGGAGAAGCTGGCCGTGGCCGGCGAGCCCGGCGAGATCGCGCGCCTCAAGAAGGAGCTGGCCCGCAAGGACGAGGACCTCAAGACGCTCAAGGAGCAGTCCGCCGGCCTGACCCGCGAGTACCACGCCCTGAGCGACAAGTACGCCGAGACGCAGCAGCAGGATAGCACGCCCAAGAAGGACAAATAGGGTACTGGCCTTCTTCCTTATGAGGATGAGAGCGAGAGCCTGGTTTAGGGGAAGGAGGCGACTCGGAGCTCGCCTCTTGGGGAAAACAAGGAGAGTAGTGGTGGGGGGCTGAAGCAGCGAAAGGAGTACAAGAGCAAGTTTCGTGAGGAATTCTCGGATTAGAAGGTGAGGGTGGAAGTGATGCAGGATACTTATGAGGGTTTATTCTCTGTTTAACTGGGGCTCGATCATTGGGAATGCATTATTGTTTGTTGATTACTCATGGTGATTATAAGGCTAGTGTGTGTTATTTCGGCGTGGGAAAATCCTCAAGACTGAGAATACCAGCAAAAATCGTCCTCCTGTTGTGACGCCTTGAATCGAAACCCGCCGTGATCTATAACCTAAGTTTCGTCTATGGTACATGTCATTACCGACTCTCCCCTTTTTTCATATATTTACATTACTGTGTTTCCCCCCCCGTTTTGTCAGTGATTCCCCCTCGCCTTCGCTCGGGTTACAGCATGTCATACAGATCAGGAAACAGTATAGCGTTGGCAACAGCCAACACCCTCCTTTCCGCGTCTGACCGGCCTGGATCTTCTTCTTCGTGGTGGTGGTCGACATCTTCCTCGGAAAAGGGCAGCAGTCCCATCGCTCGTAGCCCGTCGTCTCCGCCCGCGTCATTTACATCCTGCACACCGACCGAGGTCATAGTGGTGGCGGTGGTAGGCAGGGTGGGATGGGAGTGGTGGCGGGCATGGGAGCGGCGATGGGAGCTGTCGAAGTCCGGGCCGGGATAACCCAGGAGAAAGGCCTTGCGCTGGCGGCAGAGGTAGAGGGCGTTTGTTTGGGTTAGCGGGCAGGCTGGTAGGTACATGTATACCGCTGCGTCACGGGTGGTGGTGGTGTGGTTGTGTATGATTCTGCCTAGCATCTTTTGTAGTACTGTGTTGTTCGTGGTTTGGTTGTTTTGGCAGGACTGCTTTGTTGGGAAGGAGGCGGCATGGCCGTGGTGGTCCTGGTTCTGAAGTGGAGGGGAGGTGAGGGTAGTGGTGGCATGAACGAGATCGGGATGAAAGATAACATAATCCCCCGCTTCTAGGTCTGGTAGTCGCACTAAGCTCCGGTCGAGTTGCAGATGTGGGTGCAGGGTATTGGTAATCTGCTGTGCGTAACTCGGCAACGCACCATGCAGGATGCTGTTTTGCTCCTTCTTGTCCGGTATTAATACCCAACTGCCATCGCTCTGCTGGGAGAAGAACGGCCGGAGGAGGAAGTATGCTGTTGCCAATTTCAACTCGGGAAAGACTTTCAAGTCTGGGGTGGTGGTGTCGGAGAGGGACAGGAAGCCGTTGAACATGCGAAAGATGGAACATGATCCTGCGCCGTGGTAGAGGTCGCTTGTCACTTTTATACGCGTACTGCTCTACTTACTCGCACCAGAATTAGCATACCAATATGATTGGTTGGGAGGGGGTTTGGGTTGATGGGGTAGGAAAGTTGAACGGGAGGGGGGAAGTGATGAAGAAGAAAAGGGGGGGAAAGAAAGGAGACGTTAATACCTCCCACGGATCATAACTCTCCCAACTCCCGTTGAAGATCTCGGAGTAGGTCCCAGACCGGCCGCCGTAGCCGTCTGGTTCCCATCTTTCTACACTTCCCCCATCCACCCTCGCTCTCACTGCTGTCTCTGAACTTCTGGTTGTGATAATCGGTATGGCGGGTGTGGTAGGGGTAGTGCGTATCCGGTCAGCATAGGAGACAGGAAAGTTGGTAGAGACCTGAGCATTTGGATCCTTGGACTTCCAGAGCAGGGACATGGCGAACTTCTGAGCGGATAGGACGTTGGGGTGTGCCCTGGCTTTGACCTGTGCTGCAGACCAATACACTTCATGCAGGCCGTCCTCCGTTGCTGCTGCGGGAGTAGTTGTTGAGGCTAGATGGTCCAGCGTTTCTTGCCCCCATTCTGCTGCTGTGTCTCGGGATACCACACCGCGGATAATAGCTACTCCTCGTTTCCTCAGGTCACATTCAAATGCTGTGACGTGGCGGGGGCTGTTGATGTCGGCGTAGTTGATTACTGGTATTCTCTGGGAGTCCGATGAAGAGATAGAGTCGATCTCCTCTTCAAGAGAGCGTAAGAGGCGCTGCCATGATGAGACTATCTCGTCTTCCCTCCCGGACACCAGCTTCTGTTTCAGGATTGCGAATCGCTGTGGCAAGGATATGGGATCCGAGCATGAGAAGGTCTGCTGTTGGTACTGTTGCGGGTTGATGTCGGATTTTGACCGCTGCTTGTCATGATGGGCAACCATGTTGGTAGAAGACCTTTCGAAGGAATGGGAAGATATGGCCATGATCATAGTCACTGCCAAAGATAGTTGGCATGTTCTCATTTCAGAAGTAATAGGGGAGGAAGGCAAGCAGTTATATCACTGCCACGGATATAAGTCAGACATAATACAGCTCCATTCCATTAGCTATTACTTCCTACGGCCGTGAGAGTCTGTCGGTATCAACATGTCCTGAATCCGAATCATTGACCAGATTGCTTTTTTTTCTTCTTCTTCATCCATCGTTCATTCATGTGCAGACCATTCTGTGGTCTGTGTAAGTCGTTGTACAAGTCTTTCCCGGTTGGCAGTTGCACGTGGTGGTTTCGCGGCTCTACAAGCCCCCTGGCAGCCATGGGCACCCGCAGCAGCGGGCCGTAAAAGCCGTCAAGGCCAGTCCCATGTAAAATTTGCGACGCTCGCCAATAGGGGAATTTGTGGCGACCAATCCCGAATCATCCTACACTAAGGGTCATAAGTCTCCGATAAGTCCAAGTCCGGGAGATATTCAATCGCTCGGGTATCGGTACTGCGGTATCTTGGGTTGCGTCTCGCGGCTCGCTTAAGACAACGGGTATGCGCTTGCAGGGCTGAAGGGAGCCTCCTCCGAGCTTCCCCTGCAGGAAACGGCGTCGGCTTATGAACAGCTCAATGCCTTCAATGCATCGTTGATCATTCCGGTTCTTCCAGATTATTTGACATTGCTACCAGCTGCTGGCTTTGCTGGCTCTACCTGGTTTTCATTACGCCATGTTAAGCTTGTTTCCCTCGTTTCGAGCGTCTTAGAGCAGTCTTAGTATCGCTGTTATCACCAAGGGCTCCGGATCTCTTTCTCTTTGCCGGCTGCTTCTGCTTCGCCGGCTTCTTGGCATCGCTGACCGAGGGGGCCTTGGGTTTGTCCGCCTTCTCAGTTTTGGGAGCAGTTTTGGACACCCTAGTCTTCTTGTTGTCCTGCTTCTCCTCGTCTTGAGGAGGTTGCCGCATTAAAACAAATGCCACGCGCTCCACATCAACGGCCTTCACACCAAGCCGTTTAGCCACGGCTTGCGCTCGCGTGTTCAAGTCAGTGTACTCTTTGAGATTGTACTTGATTGGGGCTTTTGATCCGCCGCAGCACAGCCAGTAGAATGCCTCATCGGCGAAGAATATGACGTTTTCAGGGTCGTGCACTGCAAGCAGCAGGGAAGCTGTGGCCGGCCCGATGCCCTTCAACTGCGTCAGGATGCCAAGCGCAGCAGATACGTCTGACTTGTCCTGGTATAGCTTGAATGCCTTCTGGATGGTCTCCTGCGCGGCTTTCGGGTCATTTGAAGAAACCAACTTCATCAGGGCTGGTCTGAACTTTCCATGTCGACTAAGGCATACGTGGTAGAGTTAGCGTCGACTCAAGATACCCCACGGCAAATAGGGCCTGATGGGACGACCTTCCATGGACGCAGCATCTTTGGCGGCGCGGCGTCGTGTTTCTGGCTTCGCTTGAAGTCGGTGTAAGACGGATGCATCCGAAGTGGAGCATAAGAGCGCGCTTATACACAGTGCAGAAGTAGTAGCAGAAGCCTTACAGTTTCCACTCGACCAATGTCTTCACATCGTCAAGTCCCATGCATGTTGCCTTTACTTTTCCAGAGCCGAAGGCATCGAGGGCCTCCCCGTACCGGTACTGATCCAGCTCGGCCAGCGTCTTTTGGCCGGCTTTGGCTATTTTGATGCATTAGAGCTATTGGCGTGAACATGAGGTCACTCCATTTGTCAAGAACACACCTCCTTTGGACTCTGATATAGCCTCGATGCAGGACGCATATCTTCCAAGGCACTCTGCAAATTCGCTGCCGGAGATTTTATCCACAGAGGGAATGGTCGAGTTGCCCATTGCGGCTCTTTGCTTGATGCCAGGACAGGGTAGCAATGCAGAAACTTCAAGGTCCAGATCCACCAGGCTCAATGCAGCGGCTTCATGGACGGGTGACCGTGCCGTAAATACGAAATGCTTTCAGGACAGATAACGTAGGCTCTTCGGCTTTTCTTTCGATATTCCAGAACGATGCGGCGCGGATCTGTTTAGCTGTTCACCGAGAGTGTGGCACGGAGACCGTTGAACATCGGAGACTAAACACCAATTAGCGGGACGACGGTTGAGCGGATCTCGATTTCGATATTGCTCCAGGGTCGTGTCGGAACCAATGGTAGAGGAAGCGGGTCGGGATGAGGAATTCAGGTACGGGACATAAAAGATGCACCAAAACCTGAGTTTCTGGACATTCTTCAGTCCGTATTCGCCTGGGGTCGCTTGAAACGTTGAGGTATTCGGATGGTGAGCAGGACGTGTATGTGAGCTAGAAACTGCTGCACATTCCACCATTGACGGCGCAATTGCGATCAATGTCTGTGCCCGTTTAACTGTCGCGGCTTTGCACGGAAGGGCGCGTTAAGTGGGTGGTCCGTGCATACGGGATTCACAGGCCCAGGCCTCCCATCCTGCAGTGTGTTCCGATGCGGCGAAACAAAAATTAAACAAGCTGAATGTTTTCGCGCCCTTTTGCCGATTAAACAAAGCATCTTGCTTGACGACTTTCACCCGTTTGTAAATTTCTTCTCTACGGTCTTCGAGCACTAATAAGCAAAATGGGCGGCGGAAACGTATGTACTCATCCCACCATGACCTTTGCGATCGACTCTTTCAGTGGGAAAAAAAGTTTTGACAGTTGGTGACCTGCAGGGAGCCAAGGCAGCGCAGAAGCGCGAGCGCAATGCGAAGAACAGCGGCACGACGGCCAAGTCGCAGCTCAAAGTGGTATGCCGTTTACCTATCTTATTCTGCAGAAAAAGCAACGAGAGAAACAGCGGTAGCTAATGCAACTACTACTGCTCAGAATGAAGCCGCGAAGGACATCCAGTGCGACACCTGCAAAGCAACCTTCCTAAAAACCACCCGCGAGAAGGCGTGCGTATACAACCAATACCTCCCTACTCCACAACCTAACACGTCTTGCTGCATGAGAAGCGACTGACATGTGAAATTTCATCGGGCTTCAGACTCACCGAGCACGCCGCCAACAAGCACAACAAGACATTGGCGGAATGCTTCCCGAGCTTCCAGGCCCAGGCTGCTGCTAAGTAAGGGGGGGGGGCTCGCTCCTATGCGGCCACGATAACAATCACGAACCGACACGACGATAAGCTGGACGGACGAAAGGGCGATGGGTGGGCAATGAGGGCTTCAGTAAAAAGAAAAAAAGGAAGGAGTTTTGAGAGTTTTGAAAAACAACACAACTTGAGAGCAAAGAGCATCAGCGGCAGGCGCAGTGGAATATTTGATTTGGATCTAAGGGACGGGGTGCCTATACACAAAAGAGACACACATCGATACGTACCTACCACGTACTCTCTCGCTTTATCTCGCTGTCATTGTGATGGATACATACACCTGATATGTTGTGGGAACCTGAACCTTTGAAAAAGGTTGCAATTGCCCATTGCCTACCCCATCACACGCAGACTTTCATCGCCCTATATCTTTCCTCATATGATCACTCTATCCAATCTCCTTATCAATTATCCAGCCCTCTTTTACACACACACACACAAACACACCGCCATACTGCTGCTATTGCTCAGATATGCACTTCAAGAAGTTCTTCCATCCCTCCACACATCCATCCCCTAACTGCTGTTGACACTCTATAAACTTCATCTCCCCTTCTAACTTCTACTGCTTCCCCGCAGCAGCAGCAGCAGCAGCAGCAGCAGCAGCCTGCTGTTGTTGTTCCTCCCTAATACCAGCAAGTATATCCGGATACCACCGCTCCCCAACATCCGGATGACTTTTCACCCTGTTTCTCAGCGTCGCCTCTCCCAATGTCTTTGCCGCCCCGCCCTTGCGAAACGTAAACTCGACATCATCCAGTCTGCCCCCATTCTTCCGTAATATCTCCCTTCTCTGTGCCTTTATATGTTCTGGGACTTGCCCAACGCCGACCGTCTCCAGGTCCTCAAACTCCGTGTCCCCTCGCACGCCCTGGAAGAACGGGATGCTGTATCGTGCGCCGGCCCCCGCAGGGGGTGATAGCACCCGATGGGTAGTGCTCACACAGACACCCTGCGTCAGCGCCTCCAGCCCCTGCCCGATAGCCACCACCAGCGTCCCCGGAATAGGGGGACAGTCGATCCATTCACCCTTCATGTTCTGCACTTGCAGTCCTTTGTGCTGGCTTGCTTGGAGCAGATAACTCGATAACACTACCACCCCATTAGTACCATATATATATATATGTATGTGTATGTTTGTGTGGGGGGGGCCTTACTGCTGTCCTTATGCGGTCCAACCCCCTGATTCCCATCCCTTCCTGCCCCACTCAACGTCGATACGTCAGGGTACTTGACGATCTTCAGCTTGTGCTGCTGTTTTTCGACTGGGGCTTCAAAGTACTTGTCAAATGCATCCGCCGGGAGCTCGATGGCCTCGGCAATCAACGACGTGAAATATACGGACACCGCGCCCATGCGGGCCATGTACTCTGCGAACACCTCCCTAAAACCAGGGAGGACCGATTCCGAAGGCCATTGGTTCGGTGCTAGTAAGTTGTGGTGTCTGGGAGCGGAAGGGGGCGGTACAGGGTGTTCCGTCGACAGGTCGATCTGCTCCCTGTGGTCGATCGCGCCCGCGGTTACTTCGGCCGATAGCCGGGAGTAGCCCAGGAAGGAGGGGGCGTTTTTCATTTCTATCTTTAACCTACAACACAGTCACATAAGTAAGGGGTCGGGGTGGGTGGGTGGGTGTAAAAGGTGGGCGTAGGAGGTGGTGTAAAGGGGGCAGGGGGCAGGGGGCAGGGGCGTACTTTTCTTCCTCGGGGATGTCGAAAAACGCCTTCCCTTCCTCTATCACCTTCTCAAATAGATCCTCCGAGATGCCCACGTTTTTAATGTAGAGAAACCCAACCTCCATCAGGGCGTGTCGGAGCTGAGACAAAAATGCTGGCTTTGTGGAGGCGTCCCGAGCCTCGGAGAGGTCCAGGATTGGGATTGAAGTAAACGACATCTTTTCCAAATGCTGGCTGGGAAAGAAAACAATAAGGAGAGGGAACTTTGGTATATAAAAACTTATAAGTCGATGAGATGGGGCTTAACGGCTTTAAGTGTGTTGTTGTCATGCGTAGGCGTAATTAATGATCAGTCACGAGATAATTATAATACACGTCGAGAAATAAGTCAGGCCAACCCGAGGCACATACACAAACAAGTAGGGGTAGAGACGGTATAGGATAGATAGATAAAGCAGCTAACGGCGGCAGTCACTCATTCTGTGCCCGTATGGCGTAATCGGTCGACATCGGCTGATTGCGCTGGGTTGTCCCCGCATGGGATAGATGCGGGGTTCGGCCGAGTGCTGGGTAAGGGTTCCGGTCTTGCTCACCACCGTTGATGTTCTGAGTCTGGTTTGATGAGCCACAGAGTCGAACCATTGCAGCGGTAAATGAGGCACAGGGGCAAAAGGTGGTCTCGTAGATAATTATTTGAGAGAAGCAGGCTAAACAGGCGAGACTGTGCACGAGGCAATGAATTGATCCTAAAATGCATTCCATCGAGCGCTAAGCTTTATCAGCTGCCCGACCTTTCGTAGCATAATCTAGCTAACGATACAATTCAAGACTATGAATCCAAGGTATCTTGAGTTTTATCCGGCGCTCAAACAGTCTTCGCCTCCAAGGGCCGACGCATCTATATCGTACATGACACTGAAGCGTCACCGATGAGCTGTGTATCAAGCCGAGACGTCCCCCCCAGACACGGACGCAGCCATCAAAGTCGCTTATTGAGTGCAAAGTGGCCGGCGGCTCGTGCCACCAACGTCACAATCCGCTCCCAGAGCACAGACATGAAGTGCTCATATCAGCTGGATATCTCTGGGTGTTCGTGACTAACCCGGCCCCTACGTTCCCCTGATTCTCATCTCCAACGATGGGAGCTCCCCATCCCAGCTACATCAGCGCCTTGTACAGTAATCTCCTGTCGAACTGCTCGTAGGCTCTAATTCTGAGCTTGCAGCGGCTTGGCAGAAAACAACCCAGCGACCTGGTAGAAGATATCCTCGATCGGGGGCATGGCGAAGGCCGGTGCCGCGTTGAAAATCTCCGCCAGTCGCTGCGGGGCAACAACGGCGGGATGGATATCAAGATCCTCCATATCCTCGTCCTCCCGGTCAGCGTCTTGCATCTCCGCGTCACTGGCATCACCCTCATCCTCCACCACTGCCAGGTCCATCGGCGCGGCTTCTGCCTCAGGCACATCCCCATCCATATTCGTATCAACCAGGGGTTGGAGCAAAGGGCCTTGCTCCGCACCCTCCGTGACAGACCATATTTGCGCCGCGGAGTCAACCAGAACGAATCCAGACGATCCAGCAGCAGGCAGCACAGAAGTGATGAGTTGCGGGAAGGTATGCACCATCTGCGGCTCCCCGTCTTCGACGGAGAATACGAGAAGCTCTGATTTCGCGCCTCTTCTCAACCTTTGGTCGTTAGTCGGTATAGGAGCAACGAGCGCAAATGTCCGGGAAGTGTAGTTGACAGCCAACTGAGTCAGCCTCTTGGCTGCTTCTGACGTCTCCTTCAGACTGAAGCTGTAAAGCAGCTCGTCCGCTACGATGTCGTAGACTGTGAGATCGTCTGACAGCATGAGAAGACATGAACCCAGGGACTTGATGGCTCGCACTTCGCCTCTGAACATGCCTGAAACGATGTCCCGGAGGGTGCCGGTCTCAGTGTCAATAGCAACAACCGCTGCTTCAGATGGAGCACCGTAGGCAGCAAAGAGAACTGATCCATCTTCAGAGAAGGCGATTGCGCCACTCCGAGAATCCTCGTTGGTTGAATCTTCAAGCGCATCGTCCTGTCCGCAGACGGGAAGGGCGACCGCCCGAGAACATGTCCAGGCTCGGAGCTGTTGGCCTTCGGGTCCCGTGGCTGCGAGTCCATCCCTCTTTCGTAGTTTGGAAGTCCAGAACCGCACGACGCCGTCATTACCAATCGATGCGAATCGCGAAGAGGTCGGGTCGCTGGCTACATCAAATATCGTCTCCGGCTTATCGGTGTGATGAGCCTCGGTGATGCGAGAGACGAGCTGCGGGGGAGTGTCCTCTGAACCGACTTCCCAGAATTTGAGGTAGATCTCGCGTCTTTCTCGGCACGCTTCTTCGACCGTCTTCGATCCAGTCAAGAAAGGCACAACGTCGCTTTCTGGCGGCTCCCACTCATCCACAGACGCTAGCCACTTCCCATCGTGTGAGAATGCGAGCTTTGTAACTCTTGGCTCGATGATTGGAACCCCTTGGGTCGTGATATTGGCCTCAGTAGCGTTGGTGCGCGCAATGGCATGCTTGGAGACACCCTGGAACGAGGCAGTGTCGAACACCTGCAGAAGTGGCGTGGAGACTTCATCTCCGACTGTAGCAGCCTGTTGCCCACTGCCAACGCAGAGGAAAATTTGTGCGGGATTGGTAGGATTGCTGGCAGCGACCAGGGGTGTCGAGATCTCGCCAGATGACTTCTCGCGCCGTACCAAGAACTCCTTCGAGTGCCTGTCGCCCAGGACAAGGGACTGAATGCCTGAGACATACATGGTGGGCTTCATCTCTGCCGTGGAGAGAATCATGGCCGAGTTATCATCAAGGTGAAGAGCATACGAGGAGCCTCGCGGGGAGACAACAATGTTCTCGATAGTTGCAGACAAGTGGGGTAGGAAGTCCCTGTGACCAGTATCTAGCTGCCACAGAACGAGGACGGTCTCAGCGCCACCAGATACCAAATAATTGCCTATACGCTGTTAGTGGCCACTGACGGTCCAAGAACTGGCTATGCTTACCATCTTCTGAGTATTTGACACTGTGAACAGCTCTACGGTGCCAATGGTGTTTCCGAGGGTGGATGTAGCCGGCTTTTGACGGCGTGGCTGGCGTGGCACCGACTTTGGGCAGTTTGGAAAGTATATCGGTGTACTCGAAGATGGCTCCATGGGAACAGCCAAGGGCAAGGTTGGCAGACTCAATCTCAACACTGCCATCTTTGTTTCTCCGCGTCAATGCCCGAATGTCAAGGGAGGTGATCAGGTCGGCCACACCGAAGGAGTGGAAGCGGAACTCAAGGTCATTGAAAGACCTTGCTTTCTTCGTCCTCAAACCAATCTGCACAGTCTCTCTTGCTGCTGCGACTATCAATCTGCCGCCCGCAGCAGTCCGGAGCATCTGGGGGCTTTCGTGATACGTGTGTACAAGCTTGCCATTCTTGGTGGACAGGGCCTCAGAATTGTATGCGACGATTTGCCCAGATGCCTTGGTAAGCTTTTGCAGGACGAAGAGGACATCCTGCGTCGATTTGGAGAATTCCACAGCCTCAACGGTCATGTCGAGAATCTTCTTCGCCTCGATCGTGTGGGGTGTCTCTGCCCCTTCGCCTGTGGTCCAATTGATGTGCCAGACGCGTCCGTCAGAGCAGGCGACCCACACATATTCCGGAGCAGTCTTCGAGAGCGCCGAGGCCACGATGTATGCAGTCGTCGACTCCTTCCCACTTTCCCATCTCGTCACTGGAAGCGGTATCCTTCGAACAAGAAGCGAGTCATTTGTGCCGTACACCTGAATCGAGGTGTTGTAGGTAATAACCAAGTGTCTGGTTATGATCAGCGCAAGCCCTGCAGAGTAGCGGGGTGGACTGACCGTTCATCTGGGGAGAATATAGGATCTATGTCCAGCATTCTACCGCCCATGGGATTTGACACTTTCCATGTCGACGAAGATTCTCTGGCTTCTAGTAAAGCTGAAGACTCGGTCGGTACTAGGTCGCCCGCAGCAGGCTGTACTGGTGCAGTGCTGGCCGGCGTGGGCTTGTCCTTCGGTTCTGTCGCATCTTTGGGGGTGCCATTTTTCGGCTTCGATTGCGACTTCGAGCGTTGTCTCTTAGGCGTAAGTGGAGCGACATCTTTTGGCTCTCTTTTCCTTTTTTTGAGAGCAGCAGTCTCGCCGTTGGCGTCCATTTTGTGTCCCATGATGGCAGGAGTCTGGGAGGAAAATTGAATGGTACAGAGCCTTTGGGAGAAGGAACGATTAACAATTTCTCCAACGGCCTACCTAAAGCTACGCGGAACGGCTCTGGAAGAAATTTTGGCGAACATCAAAAAAGTTACGGTGGGGCAGAATTGCTTATCGCGATAAGAGATGGCCAATGGAGCTGCCTCGGAACGACAAAAGATTTGAGACTCTGTCGCCGCCATCGCCGAAATCCAAACCGCGCTATCTTGCGACCGCGAACATCACTGTCATTGAAGAAGCCGCCATACGGTAGTACGACACCGTCATCGTTCTATCAGTTCAGTCACTTACTTAACGACACTGACAAGATGATTATTCCGATCCGCTGCTTTTCCTGCGGCAAGGTAAGCGGCGCGCGTGCGCTCTGGGCTTTGCTTTGCCTTTGACTGTCAGCTAACTGTTACCAAGGTGACGGGCGACCTCTGGGAGAGATACGTGAAGCTCATTGACGGTGGACTTAGCGATGGGTATGTGGAAGGTATCTATGAGCGTCTGGGCGCTGGGCACGAAGCTGACTGGGAATTGTAGAGATGCGATGGATCAGCTCGGCTGCAAGCGTTACTGCTGCCGCCGCATGGTTATGACCCACGTCGACCTTATCGAGAAGCTCCTCAAGTACGTGTCTCCCGGAGAACCTACATACATAGCCAAATCGGTTATGCTAACCTTCCCCTTCAAAGGTACACTCCCGACGGCCGCAACTACGAGAAGATCAAGCTTCTGGAGAGGAACGAAGCCGAGGCGGCTAGAGAAGAATGAGGAGGTCCAGAATGATTTGCATCTTTCGGCGTTAGGGAGTAGGGTTTCACGAAACAAGCGCGAGGATACCACACCAGTATCGAATCATGTTTTCGGGCGGAGGAAACAGCTCATCTTCGTTTGGGTGGCGGGACGCGGTATCAAGCAAGAATTTACGGAATTACGTGGATCACTTTGGAAAATGGAATACAGTTTAATCTGTTGGCGTTAGGTCGGCTCGCGGCTGGGCGTGTTATGTGCAGAGTAGAATCTGATCATTTGCGCATGTTTTAGAGGAGAAATACTCGGAAAAGCGATAGGTTTGCGTGGGCGTAGGCATCACCAGACACCAACCGCATCAATGCTAGCTTGTGCATATGCAGCTTGGATAAACGCGATCAAGGCGCCTCCACACCGTTGGGCCTCAGCCCGTTTCTATCATGTGAATGGCGCAAATCTCTTTCAGTCTGATGCTGAACATCCCATTCCAGACCGAATACCCAACGATCAAACGTGGAAAAAGTGGCTGGCTGCAGTGCAGCAGACGACCAACTGCCCTGCATCTTAGTGGCAGGTGCTTCCATCGTCAGACACACGATGTGGAACGTTTGCTGCAATGTTTGCTGCGTGGAGTGAGTTGTCGCTTGTTCGGCCACTCATCCGTCTTCTTGGTGTCCGTTGTTTTGCCTACTGGTTGATCCCCACGAGTGCTTGATAATCGGTTCTGGAGAATGCATGAAGACTTCAGCCGGCTATTGCAGGACGATAGAACCGTCTAGATCCAGCCCGGTCAAGGGGGTCGGTATGATACGTAAAGCATTGACTTCATCGTTGTCCTGCGACCAACAGCATTGTTATCTGCAAGGTTCTTCTCTGATTCGGTGGCACATACAGAAGGCAGGAGCGACATGCAAGGCGGTCAGTCCATCCCGTCGAGTCAGCCACCTGTATGCCTGTTGCCCGATTTCCTCTGTCGTGGAGCAGCCGAAGTGAGCAGAACATTCGGATTCGTCAACCAGCCCTGGAGGTTCACTCTCTTTCTCCGCTCGCGTGCAGTCAATACAACTCGTTAAGCGCAGTCCGACAGATTTCGGCGACCACAAGTTCACGACTTGACAAGGTCCTCGTCAAACATTTCGAGCCTTCAAGTTCCACAACCCGCGGAAGGAGTGCGCTTGTTGTTCCATGCCTGCGCTTAATTTCTGCGATCAGGTTAACAACGTTAGCCCCTCGCGCGACTAGGTGGTGACGGGACGCACGCCAGCACGTTACCCAGGCTGTAGGTCTGGCCACTTGTTAGTCGACACCATGGTCCCATCCTAGGATTCAAATGTCTCAGGCCCCAAGACACGCCCAGGAACAGCACCGCCCGGCGGAATGTGGAAACTGAAAGTGAGGAAAGTGGACGCGGACAGGCCAAGTGACGGTGACGGTGACCAGAGCCTTCCCCAGACCGGTTCGCCAAACAAGGACTCGCGGTCCCTTGGAAAAGATTCTGGCACAGCCAGGCACAGAACATTCCTTCCACTAGCTATCGGGGCGTTTGTCACATATCACACTTGGGTCACACTTGTGTGGAAGTTCTGTGCCGGTGTGGCACTCGTTGGCGTGCACAAATCGGCAATCGGAAACTTGAGTCTCGGACAGGAATAACAACAATTGTGGCACGCTGCCCTCTATCGGACGAAAAATCCAAGATGGAATGTTGTCTCTGCCACCCAATTGCGCCTATGCGGTCGTACGAAGTTCAAGAACTGGGAATGTGACAGTGACTTGTCATTCCCCGCCTCCAGGTTCCATCTCGACTGACAGGGATGATGCTTAAACCTCGGGCTGGGCTCAACCAGCAGTTTCGGCCCCCACTGCCCTGGCAACGTGATAGACTTCTAGACTGGCACATCAACTCTGATGTACTGAAACGATTGTCGATAGCATGCATGTCCGGTTATCTACGGTAAAGATGCAGAATTAAAAAATGCTGTGTATTTGTCAGAAGCATCTCTTTAATCCGAGACGTGCAATTGTCCTGTGAGTGTAAGACAGGCGGGTCGAAACGAAGGAGAGCAACTGGTGGTCCAACCGCCGGGTGGACCCTCTTGACTCAAAGCTAGTGCCAAACTTGAGCGCGGGACCAGATCGTCGGGAACCGTCCACGCCACATGCGCATCCGTGATAGGTCAGAGTGGATGGAGGGTCGGGTTGATGATGAGGAAAATATACTACTATGAGAGCCGACACCGTCACGGAGCCGGAAGCCTCGACACAACTCTTTCTGCACTTCCTGCACTTCCTGCACTTCCAGCAAAGCCGAGCACGGGATTCGTCTAGCCGTTGAGCTACGAACATTGTATTCATGACTGCATGCCAACAACGCCAGCGCGTCCGCGTGCTTGTGGGTGTCGGACTGGTTACCCAGTGAGAAGACCTGGATAAAAAAGCAAGCCGAACGAGGGCCGTTGATGAAACCTTTCATGTTCAGAATTTGCACGCAGCTGCGTGGATCTTGTGCTGTACGAAGTAATATTGGATTTTCATTTATCGCGCAGCACGCACCGTGTGAACAGCTACCGTAGCGGCGTAACCCTGTAGGATGAGTGGCTTGTGGTCTCGAGATCCCACCGTGCAAGCTCCCTGCTTCCTCCGACTGTGGCGTTTCTGATGAGCTGTGAAAGCTCAGGTCACATTTGTGTGCCAGATCGTGTACCTGAGTGGATAGCTTAGCTATCACAGCTTGTGCAGGGACTGACCTGGGGAAGCTTCGACACCATAGAGGATTCCGCGGTTCCATCCTACGCCCGCAATTTCAACGCTCAACGTCCAACAGACTGTACTGTACTGAAAGTACCTTATCTAATTCGTGCTTATGTACAGTTGAATTTCGCTTGCTCCTTTGAACGTGCACGACTTCGATTGAGTTCTTGTTACGAATGCCGTCCCATGAAGATCCATCCCATCGCTACACCGTCGTGAGATAGCCAGTTCCAGCGTCGATATTCCGTTTCAAGTACGGATCGTCCAGGGGAATGGGCAAGTGGGCGAGTTCCGGCCGTACCTCGTGGAGGACCAGCCTCTCGGGCAACGGAGGAACGGACGCCACCCAATCGGGGCAGCGCTCCGGGATGAACGGCGCCGCCGTGCCGTCCTCGGCGCGCTCCACCGGGGGCGCCCCGCCTCGAAGACCCAGCGTGAGACACCAGTTAAACGCACGGACGACGTCCTCGAGGAACGAGGCCATTACGGCGTCGCGTTCCGGGCCGTCGACGTTGCCGTCGCGAGGGTCGGGCAGCAGGTGCAGCCCCCAGGCCGGGTCGGAGTGCTTCCATAAGTGCTCGGTCTCGTAGCCAAGGAGGATACCCTGATCGGCCACCTAGGTGAAAGCCTCACGCTCTCGGACCGCCTCTGCGTTCTCCTTTTGTATTAGGAAGCGCGGCGTCTTGGGTACGGGCGCTGCCATGTGCCACCGCGGGAACGGCCAGGTGAGTCCTAGTAGGTCGAGGGCTGGCGTCGACGATATTCCACACAGGAGGCGGTACGTCCGACGCAGCGCGAGCGGCGACTGCAGCTTGGACAAGCGCCATCGCCTCCACCAGCTTCGTAACCTTGCGAAGAATCCTCTTTTATTTTGGCGTCATTTTTGTCTTGAGAAGTGCTCCGCTGTGACGAACGTGTTATATTTATTACATTGTAAATTATTGGATGTGTTAGGGACGGCGGAAATAGGCGGGCCATGCAATCCAATTTCAGCGTTGAATGCGGTGTCCAACGTCGCCGAACGTTCAGCCTCCATAACCTCAGTTTACAATTGCACTTCATAACGGAGTCAGACAGGCAGAAAAGTGATATCACCACGTATGACCGCTACAATTGAAGAGAACCAACTTTGCACATCATCTATGCTAACATGGCACAGTGCCATTGGCCCTTGCTCACCAGGGAAAGAGGAGGGAACTAGGGCAGGCTGTGACTCTGTCACTCTGGGTCTGGGAGGATGGCGTCCGGCAGGCTGGGAACTGAGCAGGGAGTCTGAGGAGGTTCGTCTCAAGCCCATTGGCTGCCCGGTACCCCTCTTCTCAAGAAGATGTGGACAGGGATTGTCGAACGGCACCGCTCACTCGCTGGCAAAGCGAGCCACGCCCACCTTATTGCATTCTTAAGCGCCGGAGCCTGTCACCTCCATGCAGCCCATCGGTAGAGAAGGGCTCCCTCGCCGCTTTTCTACTGGTCGGCCGTCGAGGATGTGAGTGAGAAAGGAAAGACGCGCATCTGCAGGACGAAGTGGATAACAGACAGGTTTCGAGACCATTCGGCTTCCTGCACGGTGCGGGCGTTGTTTTTTGTTTTTGCGCGTCCCTCATCTCGTCGAGCGGCGTGGCCATCCATCCCATTTCATTTTTGACCCTTCCCACCGGGCCCCTCGCACAAGTGGCCTGTAAACGGCACGAAGGGGGAAAAGTCCCCCACAACCTGCCCGTGAGAAGCCTGAGGTTAGAGAAGAGATTACGGTACAGTAATAGCAACCGTCATCTCTCGATTGCCGTGCTATGTCTTATCCTACCTTCATCGTCGAGTTCGTGCCCAAGCATCCTTAGCCCAAAGACCAAACCCCTCAATGGCCGCCTTTTCAGACGAAGGATTCTATTACAACAGTCCATTGTACATAAGTGCAGGAAGCAGACACCGTTGAGGATCGCCCTTTCCCTCTTGGGAAGGACGCCTGGCCCTCCCGCAAGAGCAACCGGGTGGAGCTCCGCTACACACCCCTGGTTTCCCGCTTGGCTGCTTCATCTTAAGCGCAGCGCCCGTTCTTTCCTTCCATCGCATGCGCCTTCCATTGCCAAAATTCGGGTTGGCCCTGCCCCTCGAGCAAATCATATTCATCGTCCACCACTCCACAGGTTGGACAAACCAGGTCATCGCATTCGACCAGCCAGCAGCGCTGGGCTTGTCCTGTCGTGTTAAGCTGTCTGTCGATAACGGGCCCCTTGGCCGGTACGCTGTTTTGTCTGCTATTGTATCCTGGCGAGTCGCACAGCTCGTTTTGCTCTTCTGCTTTTCCCGTCGGCGACACAGACGTGGGCTTGGTTCGCGAATCCATCGCTAGGTCTGTCCAAACTGGCTGCAGCTGCAAGACGGCGATCCATCTCGCAGAAACAGCCAACGACCTCGGCCGCCGCTTTGCTCTGACCGACCAGACATTGCTTTAGTCTGGGCCATCCACCTTATTGAGCGAGGGACTTCAATAAGGTGGCTTGTTCCTGGCTGTCTGCCACCGACAGGTACTGCTGCCTCTCGAAGAAGATCAGCCTAGCTTTAGACGCCGAGGGCACAGCTCCCTTGCAACTCTTGGAAAAAAGCATCCTGATCCTGCGCGCCTGTCTCCCCTCCTCGGAACAAGAAGCGGCCAACAATCACAACAAATTCCCTGCAGCTGACTCGGATGCAATCGTACTGTGCTGTCTGCGCGCATTTGTCTTTTCGCTGATAGCAGCCGCGCTTACGCTCGTCAATTTGGAATCTTACCTATCGCCGCGCCGGAAGACTTCGTCGCATATCCCTCCCTAGCTCTGGACTTCATCCTGGTACCACACACAGAGATACTCACCCACGCACACACAACACACATATTCCCAAAAGACCAAGACCTTCGTCCCGGTAATTCGGCTTGCCGCCCACGCGACCAGGCCCGGTAAAGCAAAGAGTGGCGCAATGGCTCTCGAGGCACCCTTGCGATCATCGACAGGAAGCATCATGTCCAGCTACTCGGCGCACGCCGATATGTCGGTCTCTTCTGGCTCAGAGTCCCCCGCACTGCCTTCCCAATATATGGCGTATGGTTTCCCCCCTCCCCCCTCCACCTTCGATCAGCCTAGCCCCAAGTTGGCCGCATATATTAACCCTCTTCCGTGTAGCTCCTCGTCGGGCTCCGACTCCCAGTCGCTGCGCCCCCATTCCTTCATGAGACCTAGCTCGGCGCACATGCTCATGAGCCCGAGCAGTGATATAGTCGGCCCATCACCCGTTACATCGAACGGTACCGACGCTACAGAGATTGAGGACGATCTAGCAGAGGAGCACGCCGACGAAGCGAGGAGCAACAGTCATCCTTCAGTACGTCGAGCTTATCATGAGGTCGTCGCCGACCCGGAGCTATGCTGACCTCATGTTATAGCTTATGATGCTGCGGACCAGCATACCAGATCACATCCGAAGGTCCATGAGCGAAGAAGCCGTCTCCGTTATACATGCGCCCCAGAGCTTCCAGAATTGGGTATGAACGAGTGCCCGTCCCTATCACCAGAAGACAATGGAGTTGGGCTTGGTGGCTAACCCCGTCGCTAGAAGTCCAACGAAGCCTTCCCCAAGTCCAGCCTTTCAAGTTCCATGACGTCCGCCAGCGTGGATAGCAGCACAGTTAGCCCCCCATCCAGTGAGCCGTCGACAGTGGTAAGCTTCTCCTCTCCTGATCAGCACCTAGCCGTTTTGTCAGATGTTCCTAACATGCACAGTCGAAATCTCCCCCAAGCCATCCGCAACCCACGCTCGACACCAACGTGAGGCCGGTCAAGTTCGGCATAGAAGCTCCAACGCCGCAGGCTCAGAGTTTGCAAGAAGTGCTCGCGAACGAAAACGCAAAACTGCGGTCTAGCACCGCAAGCAGTCTCGAGTGTAAGTCGTAGCGGCATAATTCCAATTATGGGGGTTATTTTGGGCGGGCCACTGACTATTGCCCGCAGTAATACCGGAGAGCCACGAAGCGGAAGGGGATGACTACGACGACGCTGAGGATTTTGGGGCAAACGCTGGGACGGGCGCCGACTCGGAGATCAAGACTCTCAAGATAGCCCTTGAAGAGTGCTGGACGCTGTGCAACACTCTTGCTAACCTTAGCTCGATCCATCGTGTTCACGTGTTCAACAGCTCCGGGACGCCTGATGCTCATGAGAAGGCATGGAAGAGCTGCTGGAAGCTCTGCAAGCGGCTATATCAGAGCCGTGACGACGTTACGGAGTCGTTTAATGTCCGGACCAACTTGGATCTGTGCCGAGATTTTTGCCAGTCACTCTTTGACGTGCGACAGAAGCAGGACGAAGTTGCCGACTCAATACTGAGAGTAAGCTTCGAACTCAACAACCAGTAAGTCCCCATCTCGCGGCCTTTCAGCTAGAAAGCAAGGCTATTGGTGTTAATCAGGATCTCTGCAGTCTCTACAGCGCACAAGACAGTCGAAATCTGCCCGAGGCATTCAGGGAAAGAACGCTGGATTTCTACATCACACTCTGTCACCGACTAATGAAGCAACGAAGCGACCTGGGCGAGGAGACCGACTCGCTACTCCGCGCCTGCTGGACGCTGGCTGAGATGCTATTTAGCTTGCGGCAAAATCGACGAGACGGCAAGGCACCGGATGAGGAGCTACTGGGGTCCGCCGTGCAAGCATGCTGGGAGCTGTGCGACATCTTTCGGGAAGGCTGGACGCAGATTAGACCGGATAGAGGGACTCCAAGGCCGAGCCATATTAACTTTTTTTCGTCTGGATCAGGAGGTGGAGGCGGCGGTGGGTTTGGACTACCGAGCTTATCGTCGAACCACCAGCCGCAAGAGATAACACGCTCCAACAGTCGGACATCGATGCACTCAAAGCGTGAGAGCCTCCGCAGTCTTTCAGAAATTACTGTTGAGCGGCCGTCACGGCAGCAGTCGCACCCCATCATTCCCGAGACACCGGTCACCGAGTTCGAGGACACACCCATCTCGCCTGAGGCCAGCCCACAGCTTCCCAACATTATGGTACTAGGGAGCGATCGAGGGACCAAAAGGGATCACTGGTCCAGCAGCGCGTCGAATTTGTCGGGCTACAGCCAGAGCAGCCAACACACATCCAGCACCGCCACAACAGCCACCGCAGCCGTGGAGGACCTTAACATCACCCGGATAAAGGTCCTCATCGTCAAGGCCGCCATGAACATCGGTTTCAACCGCGAGGCGGCCATGAATGATGGCATGGGCGGCGCTGCATCGTTACAAGCCTTCGTCAAGAGCCTACCCACAGGTTCCTTCGGCTCGCTGCCCAGCCACGCCACGTTGCTGCAGAACTACAAAAACCTAGTATTAGCTGACTCAGCCTTCCGCGGGTCAGGCGCTCTGCCCGCACGAGGCAAACGTGTCAATGCTGTGGATGTCGCCAAGAGCGTCAATTGGATGACGCTGCGTTCAGGTCAATACGGCTTTCTGAAAGAGCTGTTCAAGCTAGTCTTCGGCTTCCACCTGGATGATGCCGACTCGAGAAAGAATGTCTCCATTGCTGTCTGATGCGGCGGCGTCTATTACGTCTGTGCCGCTTGGCGGCAGTAATGAGCTTTTTATTTAGTAACCATTGAGTCGGAAATGGGTGTGACATTTGGATCGACCATGGGGGCGAGAAAAAGGGGCTCAGCCCCGTAGCACCGAGGATGATCAAGCCACAAGTAGTCGACCTAACACACCTTATCACATCCAGAAAGCGAATGCCACACAAGCAGCCGACTGGGCTCGCCCGGGAGCCAGCTTCACTAGTCCCACACGCCTCCTTCTCATCCTCAACAATCTCCGCCTCTTTTGACCCACCAACTACCAACAGCTGGCGTCCAAAAAAAAGGCGGTCCAAAAAGGGGCAATCTACGACAGCTCCTCCGCCCGCTAAATCGTCGTCTCATGCATGATCGACATCGTTCAGCACCGGCCCACGACCGTGTGTTACTCGAGTCACACCTCCCCGCGTCTCACTCTGCTTCCATCGTCACAAGCAGGCACCCCTTATCCCACGAGTGGACTTTGAACGGGTTTCCTCCATATTATCTACCACATGATGGTCATGATGCCATATTGTCTGTGTTTATTATACCATCTGTTACACGCACCACCATATATCATTTTATCTCGATTGACGTTTAGGGGGCAAGTCCTACAGCGGGGTGTTGGATATCTTGTTAGTTTGCTTCATCTCGATCATGTGTTGTTACTGGGATAGAAGAGCGGGTAATATCGCCGTGCTGGTTGTTTTGCTGTTGTTGTTAGGATGCACGATACCCCCTCCCTCGCAAAAAGAACGTTGCGCGGTGGCGGCAACTATGGTTATATGATACAATGTACTCGCCTCATTATCTGCTTTTATCGCTTCCTCGCCTTTTTGTCTGGGGTCATTGGACTGTACGGGGTGGACTCGAAGGATGCATGACTTGCACTTCACCTTTGGGGTGGGAACGAATTGATTTGGGGAACAGGCACGAATAGCCATTTTTTTACACCGCCTCCCGTTTTTCCTTTGTCATTTACACCGACACAAACACACGAAGAAGTTGGTTCTCGTTATTGAGATTCGCCTAGATACCCATAGCTCTTTATCTCATCTTGTCTTTTCGGCTGAACGCTTCTCTTTCTGTCTCTTTTTGAATGGCTTCTATGGCGTTGGGGAGATGTTTGGGGGGGCGGGGGGCTGTTTTGTGAAAGGGAACCTAACATGTTTTAGTCTTGTAGAGAGAAAGGGTAGGGTTGATGCAGCAAATTAGGAGTTGGCGCAACAGGGGAAGCTGAGAGAAGGGGATGGATATCAAGGCAGCGTGGTTCAACCGTGTCGATACCTAGTGCGTACTTTTGCTTTCCAGCCGCGTGGATGTATTACTCGAGATTTGAAGCGCCGAAATGAAAGATGTTTGCTCAAATCAAACCCCATCTTGTGTATGACATGACCCTGTGGTCAAAATGGTAATAATCGCCGTTCTTATCACGGTGATGTGGGACCGGGACTATAAACAGTCTTAGTTGCTTCCGGTCGTACAGACTACCCACTCGTCTTCCCCCCCCCTTTTTCCTCCGGCCGTTACACCTTCTCCCCGCCGCCGTCTACCGCCACCGCGGCCCCTAATTACCCCGGGCGGAATGTTTCCCAGCTTGTATGTATATATGCCCGAGCAAATTAAATGCCTTCTGCCGTCCACAGCTTGTCAGGGTTATGCAGCGTTTACGTGTCTAGCATTCGAGTTTTTGAACTTGTGAGAAGAGGGGGGGGGTTATACCGCCAGTTCCTAGGACCAGACTGAGCCCTCTACATCTATGTATTTTTTTTCTAGGTCCAGTTCTTATGTTCTCACTCTAGTCTATATATATCTGGATTTCTATAACCCCAAACGCCCCGTTCTCCGGGTCTATTTCGTTACCCAACCATCCGAGAATCGTCTATTATTCGTCTATCGTCATTTGCCATATTCTACGCCCTCCTGAAAATCCCCCACCAAAAGCCCACACCTCTGCCCTCATCATCGTCGTCATCGTCACCCCAGTCGTCCTGCCCGGGGACCACATCCTCCTCGACGCAGACCAGCGGAGTGCTAATTCTTTGCGTCAATTCGTTCCGGAAGACTGTCAGAAGATTCTTGGTGATCTCGTCCCGGTGGGGGACCATGACCAGAGCCCTGGCCTCTTGACCCAGAGAAAGCTGTGCGTTAATGGCACTGGCCAGGAGTGCCGGGTGGTCGTCGTCGTACAGGGGGTCTGCGGCCAATACGAGGGGGTATTGATGGGGGACGGTGAATCTTGGGTCGGTGTCGGACTCGTCGTAGCTCCCCCAGGTCAAGGCTGCCACGCTGACATTTCCACCGCCGCGGGCTGAGATGACAGAGTGGTTGAGCGAGGTGTTGTGGGAGAGGTTGGGTAGGATGTCGGGGAGGTCCGTGAGGGTGACGGCTGTGTTGGGCGACCACACAGAGGCTGCGGCTAGGCCGAGGAGGCCTGTTCCTGAGCCTAACTCGAGGACTCGGGTGGCGGGACGACTTGTCTTGGGGTTGGGGTTGATCAGATGCGACAATGGGGAAGCAAACTGGTGGAGGAGCTGCGCCAGGACGTATGAGGACCCCCACGTTTTTAAGCCAAGCGAGTCGCCTGTCAATGGGGGTTCCCGAATCACTAGCTCAAAGGGGGGGTGGTGGTCGGGGTGGTCGAAGGGCCAGCGCCGGATCATCTCCCCCATTGCTGTCCGGCCACAGCGTTCGGATAAGCGTCTGCTGGCCTCTTCCCAGATCTCTTCACGCTGTGAGTCGTCGTCAAGCCAGGAGAGGCTGTTCTTGATGATGACACTGAGAAAGGAGATGACTTCACGGCGGTCGACGACATGTTGGTGCTGTTGTTGTTGCTGCTGCTGCTGCTGCTGCTGCTGCTGGTGCTTGAGGATCTCAGAGCGGATCGCCTTGAGGTTCCAGACTGGAGGTTCCTGGCGGAGGGATTTGAGATATGTGAGGAGGGTATGAAAGGCAGGCTTCTGCCAGAGGTGAGGGAGCTGCTGCAGCTCTGGGGTTGATACTGTCATCCTGGCCGAGAAAAAAAAATTTAAGAAAAAAAGAGACTTGAGAAAAGAATAACGGAAGAGAAGCTAAACAATGTAAACAAGAAGTAAACAAGAAGTCTAAGCGTAACGAAAGGAGCAATGCAGAACCTCACAAAAACTGCCTTTGATGCATAATACCGGTGTCTATCACCAGGAATTCTGAATATATGTACAATATTTGTCTCGGATTTCCAGCTCAGTGAGCGAGCGGTCTAGCCTTTCACCGCGCCCCCATCCCGGCCTAACCCATCATCACTCACGGGCAGGAAGGTATCCGCCCGGAAGGGTGAAGGGTGGTTTCTGGTTGCCGTGACCCACAACGTTTTTTTCTTCTCACACACGTGGGTCTGGGGAGATAACTGAGGTGATAGCCAAAGTAAAACCCCTGTTCAGCAAAACACCGTGGACCAGAACCCTGACCCTGATCGACTCAAGCAAAGTGAATTGGCACGCCACAGTTAAGTGGGGCGAATTCGGCCCCCACATTATGACATCCTTCACCACAGGGCTACCGCACGCGCCACATCCAGAGCCACAAAGCATGACTGTTTAAAAAACCCGAACCTCATTCCAAATTTCTTCCCTTTCCCTCTTTTTTTTTCTGTGTGAAGCCTCGTCCTCTTCAACGCTACGTTTCTATGCTACACACGGAGAGCTTTCGCAAGAAAGCTTTCAAACTAGCATATGAGAAATTCGGAGTAAGCTTCAACTTCTTTTTCCTGCCCGCAGCCTTCTAGAGTACCTCTTTTCCGAGGGGGGTATGAGGACGGAGGGTTTGCGTGTGTGAGGGAAAAGCTGCCGGTGCCGGCCTGCGCGTGAATACCACACGCCTGCAATTGGCATCAGAAAAGCAGGGCCCCGAACATGGACTGAGCAATCGGTTTGTGTGTCGGTGTCCCTCTGGGAGGGCCATTGCGAAGCTTGTGGGTGAAACCACCTTAGTGCAATACGTGGCGTACGGTTTTCCTCGTAAGGGGGAGATCGTATCATTCGATTCCGATTACTCTGTTGAGGACGAGGCTTCACCACACCATGCTTTTTTTCAGGTAAGTTGTACATTTTGGGAATACAGAAAGGACGAAGGATACTGCTAACGATATACCTGCAAACCCCATTATTACGCGCGACAACATCGAGAGGTATCTGGGGGATAAAGCAAGCCGAGCGACTCGTTTAGCAACACACAGCGACCTTGGTTGGCGGCCATTGCAGCATTCTTGCGTCATAATTGTCACGAGCACAGCAGCCATCAATCACTGCGAACAACTCATTTGCAACAGCCGTCGGCGACCGTTAATTTTCTACCAGCCCTTTCCACGATAAACATTACCCCACCGTTTCGCTCTATTTTCCTTGCTTCCGCCTCCGATATCAACAATCCTTCTCGATGAGAGTAACAACTACCACTCCGCCTCGACCGCATAGAGCTCGTGGCATCCGCTCGCGCCGTCAAGATCCAATACCGGCACACATCGCCAGCATCTCGTTCACAACTATCACCTCGTGAGGTCAAGTCCCTGCGCTATCAAATCCGACCTCCACGTCTCGACCACCTCAACTGCACCCCACTCACGTCGTCCTTTTGCGAGCTATTGTTGCCCTCAATGTTTGTGCTCCTTGCAGCCCAATATCATGATTCACTTTCAAGGGTTTCCATAATCTCTTCTATCTACAAGCAATATCAGTATTCTCCCCCGATGATCGTAATTGTTCTGCAACACACTGGGCTTGGGAAGATGACTTACCAATGATTCCATTGAAATGAGATGTGTTGCGAGGTTTTCCAGGTCCGCGATGATGTCCTTGCAAGCCGATCGTTGATATGGACATCTTCCAGCATAAGGAACCATCTCGTCTACAAGGGACATGGCCTCCTTTGCCGCGCGAATAAGATGTTTGAGTTTCCCGTCTCTATCGTTCCCTCCACTCTCAACCTGTACCCTCTGAATCATCTCCTGCATGGCCAATCTGCCATCCAAGATGCTCCTTGGCATTGTGTCAAACAGAGCATTCATATTAGACACCCCACGGCATGAATGCCACGTTTGGGCATCCTTCACGACCTTTTGTCTCCAGATTGTGTCGAGAAGGTGTGGAGTTTCTTCTTCATCGGGAGCCTTTCCCCCAACATAATCTGGAGTTTTAGCCCAACTACAGATCTCCCTCGTCTCGCGATCGAAACACTGCATAAACTTCTCACACATTTTGATTGATTCGGATATTTCGAGACGAAGCTTCTCCCTCACCTCGTTGAAATCTGCAATGATGGTGAGCTGCTTCTGCTGTTGCAGGGCGAAGTTCGGTTGCGTGGTCCCCTTGGAGTCCATTGGCAGGATTGGGTTTGCAATCTGTTCGGGTAGGGTTGCGCTCTGAAAATTCCTCCACGTCGGGGACGGGGACGGGGACGGGGAAGGAGCTTGGGTGTGCGAAATAGGCGACGTCGGTCTCTATGTCGAAAAGGGTGATATCTCTGGCAACGGTGCTTCTTCACTGGGAGTTTTTTATTCGATGGTGTGACGGTGATGGATTGTCGTTGCTGGCCAGCAGTCCTGTTGCTGGGCTTTAATATACTTGCGACTCGGCCACAGAAGAAGTTTGCAAACATGTTATACCAGCGCGTTTGTTGCAGTAGATGTATATTTGCTCACGGTGGTTTGCCGCAGCCCAATCAACCATGCGTTGGTTCTTTGGATGTCAATCGAAAAGCATTCGCAATGAACTTAGGTAGGTTTATCGTGATTGCTCTCTATCATATGTTTGTTATTTGTCAACCATATGCTAACGGTCTCTCTCGGCCTTGTGTCTATATCAGATGTTGTTATGCAAAACTGCTTGTAACATTCACGTGCGTGGTTTTGCATGCTCTGTCATTTATTTGTAGAGAGGTGCCAATCAACTGTGACAACAGACAGGCGACAACAGGCAGCGTGTGGTATAACTTTTGGCAAGGGAGTTTTACAGTTCAGTCTCGTCATGATGGACAGCAAAGCAAATAGCCCCCGACTTCAACCTGTCACATGGAAAGATGGTTTTGATCCTGATAGCAAAGCCATCTTGGGGGGAGGGGGCTTCCTTCGTAGGTTACATGAAGGGGAACTGGCAAAGATTTTCTCATGCAAAAAAACACACACCCCAAACACGTCAAATGCATTTTCATATGTAAAGTTTGATATGGCCCACTCGCGGGATGTTTTTGTTATGTGACATACAAAAGCCATTTCATCAACATCAGAAGACCGGAAACCGAGAATCTCTCATAGGTTGCTTAGCTGGGTGTGCCCTTGAATTAACTTCAATCAGTGCCAATCCATCTATTCATTACTTGAACTGGTCGCATATATATATTCAGCTTCAACTACTTGTACCGACACCGTGCCATGATGAATCCTTGAGGACTGGGGTCTGAAGTTGGACCACAAGTTTGCGAGGTGACAAACTTAAAATATATACTTCACGCACAGCTCAGACAAACCACACAAGTGGCATCGTTGACAAACATTTGGAGTTTGAACCAACTTGGGTATGAGCTATCGTCTAACAATACAAACTGCCTTCACATGAGAATAAACACCGATCAATGCATTCAACACGCTTCTTGCGCAGATCGTTTTACATCTTGTATGCAAGATTGACTTTGCTGTGCCCACCCGTCCTGTAATATAGAGAGACCGGACATTATCAGTACATTCACTGACTGTGATAGGATGTAATTATTCTTCTGTAAGATAACATTCAACATGGGGGGATATTACGTCGTGTGCTAACCCCTGAAGTTGCCCTTTACACCTGACCGGAGGACAACCACAGGGTTGTTGAAGTCAGAGTCTCGAGTAGGAGGAGCAGTAGGTTAGTAACTTGCATGACCTGCAAAACTGGGATATGCACTTCTCCCCTTTGCCACACCCGTAACTACTACTGGCCCATGTGCTGTTTTTGTGTTTTGCATTTGAGGCGATCTTTGCAATCTAATAACAAAACTTCTGCAGAGATCGATATGCTAGTACGTCCACCTATGTACATGGACGCAACATATGATAATAGTGAGCGACAAATCTATCTCCACAGCTGTGTAGTCAAAAGTTAACTGCAAGATGATCCTTCACAGCAACATGAGTGCTACTTCTTTGGGGAGTTTTTCTGGAAGTTGGGGGGTTATTAAAAGACAAGCATCTTGGGAGACTCGGAAGAAGGATTCTCGGTGCCTTTGGCATATATACATACTGTTATCACCTCTTAGGTTGTTACACCATGAGCTATTGCGTATTATCCACGTTGAATGACCAGAAACTAGGTACTTGGATGATTCCATATCTCCGAGCTCGAGCCCCCTAATCACTGCCTCTTCCAATACCTACCACATGTTACAATGTTCAACACCCCCTTAATTATTGCATGGGTTTCGTCGGTGGTTAATCAACTACGGCAAGAGTATTATGTCATATGCAATGACTTCCATGTATGTACCTGTCTGTAGCTTCTATTACACAAGTCTCCTTTAAGGCCGGGTGGTTCCAGAAAAATAAAATTTTCTAGGGATGAGAAAAGGTGTTCAGCAACTCGCTGAGCTATATCATTGCCCCATTGCTTACCACGAGGAGAGGAGATATCTATCTGGACATGAAAAGCAGCAAAACAAAGAGAGATGCTATCATTGTGTATATGTTATCGTTAAGAATGGTTCCGTGTGAAGCAACTAGGTAGGTATCTTGTGCAAACCTCCCACTCCACCATTCCTGCAACTTAGTACTGATCCTGTAAGTTCCTTTTTTGTAGCTTCAGATCTTGCATAATAGGTACGATCCTCAACCCCTTAAACATTTCTTACTCGATCGAACTGCGTAGGTGCGTCGTTGTGTATCGGCGTTTTTCTGCATATGTCTGTCTGTCTGTCTGTCTTGTCCCTACCTGCCTATAAACTACCTTACACAACGCAGTACAGTATCACAGCACGAGAAAATGTCTCGGTCAAATGCCATTGTCGGATATATTATGTCTTACCCGTAGTAGGGGATGACAACGATGTGTATCACTTCTTTTGCAGATGGGGGGGGAAGATCTTTGTATGACATCAGCCTCCCTTCCCACATGCGCAAGCTTCCATCGATTTGTAAAGAGATATCTTGGCCAGGTAAATGTGATGAACTGGGTTATGTGATGGGACGGGAGAATGTAATGATCGGATCGATATTACCCCCGGGGTATTGATGGTAATATTGACGTTGTAATTAGTGTACCTGTAGATTATGGCTAAATACGTGGTGCACATGTACGTACGTACATACATACATCGTCCAAGAATTAATTAGATTGATGATGATGACGATATGGGTGGTGATGAGGAGGTTGACGCCTCGGCTAACTATCGTACGTACTGTACGTTACGTGGCTTGCAGCAGCAGCAGCATTCAACCAAGGAACACCTTCAAACCTACAAAACAGTGCCGGATCGACAAACCCAAATAAAACGGACGAAACAAATCATAGGGATGGATGGATGGACGGTTGAACTTTGTTGTTCAATACAACACCCAACTTGTGAATGTGATTCTGACGATTTGTCTACAGTCGGGCCAGCCAACACTGGGTAAAAAAAAGCCCGGCCATGCGCTGCAACGAAGGTGCTGTGTACGGAATACGGCAAGGAGTGTATTGTATGCAGGTATGTATGTATGTACGGTTTAGTTTGGCCGAGACATTGGCTTGCTTGTGTCTTTCCCTGTTGTTGTAACTTGTGGCCCATCAAAACGGTCGGTCGGTCGGTCCTATCTCAAGTGCCCAATCTCAGTGCCCATAATCTCCAGCCCATCTCCCCAATTCTCCAAGGTTTCTTCTGTTTCACGCATCACGCGGGCCTGCTAACCGGCTTCCACTCACTGCCTGCCGGAGGCAGATCACATCACGCATCACAGCGCACATCATAACTACAGGTAACTAGCGCAGCACGTCACAGCGCGCAGCGCGCAAACACCATTTTTCGTCACTATCACTCACTCGTACCGTTTTTTACCTTATATATAGGGAGGCTGGGAAGTTGGCAGTTTATACTGTGTATGGGAAACGGAACCTTCCCACTCACTCCCAACGGCCGCAGCACTCGACATATTGTATTATTATTATTAACCTGCGGTAATAAATAAGGTGTGTTGTTGATCGCGAGTTGTTATTTCTGGGCTTGTCTATATGTCCCTGTATCGCATACAGTGTTAGGGTATATATCAGGACCAACGCAGGGCAGCTATTACTACTCCCAATTTTAGGTCACAAATTCGGCGCCTTACTGCCGTCCAACATTGTACATACATACATACATACATACATACATACATACATACATACAGGGAAACAAGGCCGGCCAGCCAGCACACAATGTTGATCCGTGTATGTAATGTGTGTGTTATGTGTCTGTGAGACTGAAAATTCAGCATGGCTGGACAGAGGTCGCAGCTCGCCACTTACCTACCACAACACACACACACACACACACACATCACACACACGAGTGCATGTATTTTATATACACCCAGCAGTGGTTGTAAAGGGAGGAGGAGGAGGAGGAGGCAGACACGCAGGTACGGAGAAGTAACTGCTGCAGTCTGCAGCAGCAGCAGCAGCAGCAGCGGGGTTTTTCCTCATCTGAAAAACACGGACCCCACCTGGCCGATACTTTGACGACCTCACCGAACCTACCTTTTCCAATACCTCGTTACTCTTCTGCGGCGAGCGTAGCTTATCGTGTATGTGACATGCAGAAGGTAGTTATCCAGGATTACTTATGTTCGCGGAATGGCATTGAAGGGAATGAATGGATGGAAAAGAATGGAACAAATGCTGTAGGCCTCCCTCACGACGTAAGTGTATGTACACATACACAAGTAGGTCTCTCTGCTGTTGAAGATTGGATTCGGACCTATGAGGTGAGAGAGCTGGAGCCCCTCCTTCCCAGGTCCCCCATCCCGTCCTGCAAAGTGGGAGGCGGATGATGAAGTGGAAGTGGAGGCCGGCGGCCAACGCATCCGCAAGTCTGATCGCAAAGCAAAGCCACACATAAGGCATGTACGTATGAACGAACCCTGCCGGATTCTGTCTTCCAACGTTTTGTGGTGACCATAGCTGGTGACCCCTTTCGGGGTATTTTGTTGTCAGCGTTTATATTGGCCGCCTGCCGATGTGGTGGATGTCCTGTCTGGGCAATCACGGCGGGGCTTCCGGTCGACGGTCGGGTCGGGCTTTTTTTGCGAAGCGCTCCCAACACTGGATGGATCGCCGTTTGCAGGCCAACGATTTTTTGCGCAATACAGTGTATTCCCAGAGCAATTGGCCGCACTGGACATACCAATGCAGGACTTTCTCTTCCGTTCCTTTCGTTGCGCATTTGAGAAAACCGAAAAGACCAGCCGCTTGCAAAGCTGAGCTTAATTTACCTTACCGCGAGGACGTAAACGCAGTTGCGCGTACGTAACTGCACCGACCGAGCCCACGGTATCCGCCCACCCTCTTGTTGAGAAGTCGGGGAAAAGTTTACCTTTTACACTATGCGGGGAACGCTATTGGGAACTAAAGAAAAGATTCACGCGCGGCGGGTGCGCTACGGGAGACTACGGGCGAGTGGGACTGGGACCTGTTGGTTATGGAAAACATTGTCCATCAGTCTGTCCGCATTAGCTTATCTTTTCCCCACGCGATAGTTATAGTGAATTGTTGCCGACGGACGAGTCGAACTGAGCGGTTGGTGAACTGAGAAATTCGGCCGATAGTCTCTGCATCTGAAAAGCTTCGTCCGACGGAGAACAGAACTCGCTTGTGCGCTCTAGTGACTATGGTTAGTGTAGGCCACGCGGTTCCATTGCATTTCTGTCCGCATTTGCATTTCGGCCCATGAATCCCATATTGATCCATCAACCCTCGGACACCATGTTACCTTACTTTTTACCTTGATTATATGATGTGCGTTACACCTCCTTCACCATCCCACCCGGACGAAGTGTGAAGCGATGGAAGAGCGATGGAACCTTGTGTCTATCCTCTTGGCCTTTGACTGGTTGACCGATCGGCTGCTAGATCCGGCGCTGTCTGACATTCCCGTCCAGGAACGTGATATCAACTTCTTCCAGAAGCTGATAAATTCACTTGATAAACAAAAGACAGACGGAACGGTCGTGGTGATATGTAACCGGTCTGTAGTCAGCGGTTTGCAACGGGGTGCTTACAAACATCTTACCTCGGTCACCCTTCTTCTGGTGGTCCATATTCGGTCTCTTGCGTCTTTTCCCGAACTCGAACTCGCTCGCTTCTGCGAGACACAGACAGAACTTTTTGCTCGTTACAGCGCGCGGGGTCCGCCTGTTCATGTATGCTGATGTCTGTATGCACGTATGCACACACGATGTATGTAACCGTAACCATCCAGAGCAATGCAGTCTTTAGCTCATGAGAAAGATGGAAACCGATGTGCGTGGCAACAGCCCATGCGAAATCGAGGCTATTTTTGCTGTCTGTGTCCTGAAACCAGAGCTTTGTTGGTTTGACAATGACTTTTGGAATTTCCATTGTAAAACAGCAATTGCTAAAGAAATTCCAAAATTGCACTTCCTATTGTCGTTTCTTTTGGAATTCTTCATCTTTCAAGTCTTTTGATCTCGCGTCGCCGAGACCTGACCTGCAAAGAGAAGAGGGGCATCGGTACTTATCCAGAATGGGAAAAATGGAGGGGCGGACGGCCAGTTTTGTCTTCCGGATCCATTGGCAGGTGTCGCTTCCCGCTTCCATTCGCTTTCTATCTCAGGTCTCGCGACCGGGCCAGTCCGGTTCGATAAGACATGCAGCTTGTTAGAATAGTTCTGGTCCTGACCCGGAAAAAGTGCTGGTGGACAGAACCAGTCAAGAGTGGAAACTGAAAGCGGGAAGTCTCGGCGAGCTCACTACCACCACATGCCACCTGATGGAGGGTGGGGGGCAGAATTGGGATAGAGGAAGTAGAAAAGGAAGGCACGATGTACCGCCATGTAGCGTCGTTGTAGTCGTTGCCTTGTAGCGATTTGTATCCTCCCCACCACACTCTTGATTCTTCATGATCCAAGCCCCCCAAAACTCAAAATCGGATCCCAAAGACCCGGCATTTCGACCGCCTACCTAGATTCATCGCATCTCAGCTGGCCCTCGTCGCTGACATGTTGGTGTTTTGTTTTAGGTATTCAAATACGAGACGTTGGATGTTGTCCGAATGCCTGGAACCGTAGGAAGCATAAAACGCAATCTTTAACGGAACCTACCATTGAATGACGATGTCTCCACTGCGAGTCAATCCCTCAAAGGCGAATGGAGCCAACGAGAGCGAGTGCAGACACCTTCTCGTTCCTGGCTTGGGCTAGCTCTTACAGTAAGGCTGTTGAAGATCCACGCCTGGCAAGGTGGACGATCCTCTCTGCCTCGCCCCGTTCATCCAGTCGTATGCGAGGCCTTGCCCATCGCCCTCCCGATCCCCATGCCCACGAATCGAATCGAGCGCCTGCCTTGCTCACCTCATCTGAGCTGCGGCCTGCGAGCTGCGAATAAGCGTGCAGTCGGGCCTTTCCCAAGAAATGTCGTGCAAGTGTCCATACATATGTAAGCACCTGGTATCTGTAATATATCCTTCATCCTAAAATATGTTAAGTTGACCGCTTCCGCCTGCCTGGGTCTGGCTCAGCAAGCGGAAATGTCTGTCACAATGTACGGATGCGTGCTTGTGAACCTGCTGTGTCACCACACGAGTTCCTTCGCTGCCCTACGTGCGGCGTGCGCGCACATCATAGGTCTGTACAGTAGTACTTTTCAGATCGTGGAGATGCTGGAACGGCCCTATTGTGCCTTTCTTGTGCTGCTAGGGCGTGTAAAAACATCTCACTTATCATGTGAAGGGTGCTGCCTCTGGGTCATACAAGTCAACGGACAGCGCCACTTCGCACAGTACGAAGCTACTGTGGCACGGAGACAACGTTGATACAACAATCCGTGATGGCTGAGCAGAGAGCCAGAATTAAAGCTGATGCCTGAACGTTCTGTTTATGTTTTGATTTCGGAAAACCAATCGCCCCCAACTGCCCGATCTTCTCTTCATATAACTCCTTTCGGTCGACATCTTCGGGGTATATCTGACGAAATCCCCGACCCTGAAGATACTGTCCACAGTGCGCTTACCGGTTCCCTCCCGCGAGAGCACAGCAAAGAATAAGCTTCGGCAAACAGTGTCAGAACCCAGAAGTTAAACTCGCTGACATCATTAGCATTGTCTAATAAGAGCCGGCGCTCACTGGACTGACCGTCACACACTTGAAGCAAATCTTCCCACCAGAGGCACAGAGGTGAAGAACCATGGTTTGAACCAAAAGTGACCTGTTTGAACGGCCGGGTTTATGACACAGTTCATCTTGAACTTTGGGCACGTTCTGCTCTTTTCATATTGTTTGTTTCACCGTCGGCCTTGCGTTCAGACGTTTGAATGTCAAAGCATGGGCACTGGACCGCGGACAGACCGAGTATTTGGAGTGGTTGGCAGATTCGGCCAACGAAATGCACAACGTGAAAAGGCTGTCGACATGAGACCGACTGAATGGTTCAGAATCTCAAACACGCTGCAAGGGGGGCCCGTCGCCTTCAGATCCTCAAGCTAAGGACGATGCAGAGTGGGGCTTCGGATTGGACCATTGGCGCGCGCCCAACGAAGACATTGGAGCTCACCTGCTTAGATGTTTCAGTGATATTGACGTAGATGTTTCTCTCATGCATCACCAGATCAACATTAGGCGACTGGTTGCATGTTAGTTGAAAACTCAACTGGTCTTCCAACGATGAGTCTGTTCTTCACAATCATCAGACACAGAGTGCCGATACAGAAGACCTTTAGCAAGCCACGCGACCACTGCGACTGCGGCGGAGGCAGCATCTCGTAGCTAAACTGCATTCGTATCCCACTGTGCATCTGTCACCCACCCGGCAATCAAGCCATTGATGACCCGCATCTCGCATGCCGTAAACCGTACACCGTACAGAGGCTAGGACAGCCGGGCCACCCCCAACTGGGGCATGTGCATGTCTCACAAACGTCCTTCGCCAACACGCGCGGTGGCCGGCTGACTGGCCGAATGAGGAGAGAAACCCAAGTGGTAGCCATAAAAAGCCCGCAAGTTGAATGTTCAGGCAGCGCTGGGAAAGCAAACCTAACAAATGCTCTCGAGTCATCTGGCTCCCTTCGATTCCTCCTTCGTGGTGGGGTATTTCTGGGAAGCGGGAGCATGGAAGCGACGATTACAAAAAAGCACGCCCCGGCTCTGGGTTCTCGGCTGCCCTGTTTTGGGCGTCCCTGATCTTCCCACCCGGTGAATCATCTACATTAGAGGGCGCGGTTGGAAAGAAATGCATCGAAGGAGTTGCTGGCTTTTGTATGCCCCCAACTGGAATCCCTTGACTCACTGCAAAGCCAGCTGGCCAAGTTCCTGAAGCTTCAGGGCGGGAAACCGTCTGAAGGGTTCTTACTCAGGTACCGCATAGTAGAAACCTACCTTACATACACATCATCCCTCGTTCCCAGGTTGTGCCGCATCCCAACCAACTTTGGGCTTTGAGTGTGCTACCTACCACCTGGCAAATCTGCGCAGCAGCTTGGAAGCCGCAAGCGAGTGGATGGGCCTCGTACGCCTTTCCCGTTCGCCGAGCACAGCTCCGAAGGCATCGTGGTCCGGTACCTTATAGCTTGCCAAACGCCGATTACCATTCGGCCGACGGAGCTGCTGAGGATGGCATGTCGCTAGCCTTTATAAGTCATGTCCCGTAGCAATTTTGGAAGAGAGTGATCTCTGAATGAGTCTCGGTTCCAGGTTGCCTTGGAGACATCGGGGCGTGGGCCGACGCGGCAGAAGCAGAAGCAGAAAGAGCAGACAGCCACGATCCGGTTAGCTCGTCCGCTAGTACTAGAGCGCCGGGGCCATCAAGGGTCCCCGCCCACTTTTTAGTCCAATTCATCTCATCAGCAGTAACCACTGGGCAAAGCAAGGGCGTGATGATGTTCGAGACCGCCCTCGTTCTAAAGGCCGCCGCCTTGAAAGGGCCTCTGAGTCGCCCTCGGTGTGTTGAACACAATGCCCGACTAACGAATCTAAAACCCAACGGCTATGGAACGTGGGCTTGACGCACAGAAAACGAGTTCTCTGAGCCACGTCAAAGACTCTCCAAGGTTTGGGGCAGCAGTAAAAAAAGTAACTTTGTACTTGCAGAACAAGCCCCATTCTTTATTCTGCTGCACAATTACAACTTCCGTTGAAGATTCGGTTGATGCAGCACGCCGGGTCGATCCTGGCCATTTGCACCCAAGCATTTGCCTGCCAGCTACTGTGTACCCTCGATGCTCACCCGCAAATGATAGATCCCTGTCGGGCACAAAGACGAAGCGACGCTTGTGCTTGCTTTGTACCTGACTGTACCGCCAGACCCCGGCCCCAACCGCTGGAGCCCCATCAGAAGCCAGTCAAAACCTTGCCTGGCCTGCGCCCAGTCACACACCACGCCATATGGGAATAAAGGCTGGTGGGCTTAGCGGGTGCCCCGAGCTGGAGAGTTACACGCCAAAGTACCCAAGGTACTTGCTGGGAGATCCCTCTTTCTGCAACCACTCCGCCCTGATTCACTGCTGCCACCCTCAGTAGCCTCTTTCGTGCCTCTTGGTGGTCTCCGCTCGGCCTGCTTTCTCTCGGTGGTGGCTCTCGATCCCAAAGTACGACATTCGTGCTTCCTTGCAAGTCCCTCATTCCCCTCACTCACTTCCTCCTCTTTTCACTACTCTCCGGCACGATTCTGACTTTGATTGTCTTTACTCTCGTTACCGACCAAGCATCAAGTTGTTGAGCATACCTAATTACTCTATTGTTGTGGCCGAAGCCTTGGATCTAATCTGCCCGTCCGTGCCAACGATGTAACGACCTGGAAATCGGAACTTCCTACGCCTCGAGGTTGCTTAGACTTTTGACGTCCCGAAATCCAAGCCGGTCGGCGTCAATCCCATTCCAGAGCTGTAGCAGCTTTTAAAGAACCTCCCGACAAACCTCTTCCTACCTGCTACCTACGAACAACACCTAGAAACCGCGGGGGACTTGCATCTTGGGATTTCAACATGGCGTTGGATATACCCGAGAGCGGCCTCCTGCTGGAGAGCTCGGAGATGGTCATGGAGGGTCTCCCGACGCAGGCTTTTGCTCTCTCGTTGAGCGATGAGACAATTGAGCAAATGATCCGCTGCGTGGAAAATGGAGGAGAGATTGAATTGTTCTTGGGGAGCAAACCGGTAAGCTTCCCGCTTTCGCTACTGCCCCAGATGCGTTCCTATTGTTGGTTTTGGTCCACAATAGACAATAGCAGCAAGGCCCACCACGCGCCCTTCACTTCACGCTCAACATGGCACCATGTTGCATTCTATTGTTCGAGCTGGTGAATTGGGGACTATTGTTGCTGCTGCGCACTGTATTTCACTCTGCTTTTTTGTCCCTGGGCGTGACTTCCTTCTAACTTCGTCCACAGTCGTTCTTGATCGGCAGCGAAGAGGTGAAGATAGCCAACCCCGAAGATTCGATCGAATACGACCTCTACCATTCCGATTCCGCAACACCAGAAGCAATCACCCGATTACCTAATCCTACCATGTCGATTCTCCAAGCCCCCAGACGCAAGCCCAAGGTGACGCAGGCAGCGAAGCAAGCCAAGCCAAGCCATGGCTCGAGCGGGGAGGAGGTAGACGATGCGATCGCGAACCTGAAGAACTCCTATGCGAAGGTTGAGGCGGAGAAGCTGGAGAACTCGTATGGCCGTCTAGAACAAGAACTACTGAGAGAACATGGGGCTAACCTCGAATCTAGTGCCAAAATTGTTGACAGCGTGGTTACCACTAAGGGGGGCAAGCTGAAGGCAGGCAAGACGAAGACGCTGCTGAAGGCACAGCCCAATGCCACATCCCGGTCATCACTACCCGCTAGCCCTGCGCTGAGCGGTGTCGGATCGCCCTCACTCGGGCCGATCAGCAATCCCGCCCAGGAGCGTGCGAAGCAGCAACGATTTCCCATAATACATGAGTTGGCCGTGCGGGATATGACCTTCATTGAACTTAAGGACAAGTACGATGGGGATGATAAGGAGTTTATGAGGATCCTTGAGAAAGTGGCCGGCTTTGGCGACAATCAGCAGAAATGGACATTGAAGAAGTTGTATTGGAAGGAGCTCGACGTTTTCCAATACGACTACGCAAGTGAGGAAGATCGACAGACGGCTATTGACAACGCAATCAGACAGTACGACAAATCGCGACTGGGGGCGTCGGACCCGCTATGGCAGAAGCTGCTCCCGGAGTCGGAGCGTGGAAAAGGAACATGTCTCAGCAAGCTCCAGAAGGCTATCATCGAAAAGCAGTCGGCACCTAAGATCAACCTCCACAAGGCAGATGGTGCCAGCGTTAGTGGAGACTCGGAGAGGGATGATTCTACAAGCTCGGGAGCCAAGAAGGGAACAGTCGGCGGCGAGCCGATGTCAAGGTCGAGCTCCAAGACTTCACAGACTGGAAAGAAGAAGTTGTCAGCATCAGAGCTCCAGGCCAAGCGTCTTCTGTCCAATACCAAGAGGTCTGGAGCAGGATCGACGACGACATCAGCAAAAGCATCTCCCAAGGTCTCGCCGAGTAAGCCGACAGCAAAGGCGGCCACTGGCGCCAATGCTACCGCTGGCAAGAAGGGTAGAGGAGCTCTGTCCAAGGAGATTATTACGGATTCGGATTCGGACTCGGAAGAGGTGCCTTTGGCGAACTCAATCCCCAAGTCAAAAGCTGCCGCGGCAGCTGCGGCACCCAAGCCTGTCGAGCGCGCTACCGCTCCCGAGAAGCTGCCCAAGGCAACAGAAAAGCAGCGCAAGGAATCGCCTGCGCCTGCACCTGTGAAGCCAAAGCCTGCCCCGAGCTCCAAGCCGAGTCTGAAGGAGCGAGAGAAGCAAAGGGAGAAGGAGCGGGAATTGGCCAGGGAGAAGGAACGAGAAAAGGAGAGGGACACGATCCGGGCCGAGGTGGTTGCCAAGCCCGTGAAAAAGGCTGTGGGAACCGGTCTCAGCAACAAGCGAAGACGTGACGACGATGTCGAGGACGGTGATACTAGCTCGAGCTCAGGCGCCCCGCTCAGCAAGCGGCCCAGGCCTGTGGGCACTATAGGCGCTGTGAGCAAGGCTACCCAGCCCCTCCCGGCTGCGAAATCTATCAAGCCGCGCGCAGATTCCAATGCCAGTCAGAACAGTCGCGCCACCACCAATTCTGGAGTGTCCGTGAACAAGAGCAAGGGCACTTCCCCTGTCAAGTCGTCACCTCTCGCATCATCCCCGCCTACCAATGCCTCGGACTTGGATGAGCAGCGGCATCGTCAGCCCTCCTCGCTAGCTCGGCAACGTGAGCGGGAGCGGGAGCGTGAGCGGGAGATTGACCGCGAGACGATGGTTAGCAGCGCTAGCAGCAGAGCTGGAAGCAGTAGCAGCAGCGTCGGTGAACTGCCCTCGTCTGGTGGTTCTGGAAGCAGAAAGCGGCCGGCTGAGGATTCAGGATCATCGTCTGGAAAGAGCAACAGCAACGGCAACGGCAACGGCAACGGCAACAAGCGCCAGCGGCTGTCTCAGGAGATCCTGAACAAGGCCCATACTTTCAAGCAGTGTTACACTAGGTATGAGAAGCTGCACAAGGAGATTTCGGCCCTGAATGACCCGGACCCGGATAAAGTGTCGGACCTGATCGAGATGCGCAAGCGGCTGAGCGAGATGAAAGAGGAGATTTATAATAAGGCTCCAGTCGATCACTAGCCAAGCCACCTCGAAGACGACAGAACAGACAGAAGACTGTTATGCATATGAGCAGCAGCAACAACATCCATGCAACGACATAGCACGAACCCCAGTTGCTCAGGGGGACGTGGAACATCTGGTTTTCTTATTTCTTTTGGTTTTTTTTTGGGATTTTGGAATTTTGAACTGTACTGTATTTGTACAAACTGTGCATCTACAGATACACAGCGCATTTTTTACTGAGGTGTTATATCTTGCATTATATGCCCCGGAAAGGGTTCAAGGATCAGGGATATGGTTGGCATTTCACAGGTATCACACATTTCAAGTTACAATATGGCGTTATGGACAGGATCAGACATATATGTACGGAAAATGTACACAACAAGGAAACGGTCAACAGGTCACACAAGGGAATAAGGGGAAACAAGGGGATTCTTCTTTTTTCCCTCAGGAGTTTATTTTTCTTTATTTTCATAATGATACCAGGCCAGCTCTTAGGAGACTGCAAGCCACAACCCAACCAACCCACACTCGCGGATAGGGAGGTTAGATGCATAAATATCAATAAATAAACAAATAAGTCATTAAATACTGCATGCTGCATAACGTGGGAATGTGAGACTAATGAGTGGCAAAACTATCAAAAGCTACCAGGGGAAAAAGGGGGGGGGGGTTTTCCAGTGAAGAAGAATGGTGGGGTCTAGTCTACTATAGACAGACGCATGTGTGAACCCGGAGTGTCGGGGTCGAGCTAACCCAACAATCGTCACTATATATGGGGAACGCGCGACTCTAGATCTGTATGTATATACATACAGTAGTGCATACATATTTGGTGGAGCAGGGCACACCACCACCAACCAACGCTGCTGAATTATATATATACTATGCTTCAAGCATATATCGAGCTTTTTTTTATAAAATCTGGTGCAACGATGATGATTTAATTAATTAATTAGTTAGCAGTGCAGTTTAGAAATGGGGGCATCTCAATAATTAGGTATTAGGTAAGGGCAAATCTCAGCAACGGGCATCAGGTATGTATGTACGGGGGTATTACATGTTGTTTTGTTGGTTGTTGTTGTTGTTCTGTCAGATATAAGGAGGAGGAGCCAGCCAGCCAAGCCGAGGAATGTATATGTATATGTATGTAGGTAGTCAGTAATAGTAATTCTGGATCAAAGCATAAACCTAATCAGTGTCTGCGTTTAGTTACGTCCCGGTAACCAAGATACGTAACCTACCTACCTACCTGCCTGTAGTTAAGCTATATGTGCCTGTCTTCACAATATTGAAAAAGACGAGTGAGTAATAGTAGAGAGGTTCTTTGTTAAAAAAAAAAAAAAAAAACGCACACATACACACACACTACTGTATCACCCAGGCACACACACACACACACACACACAGAAAACTAAGATAAGAGTAGTAGTAGTAGTAGTAGTAGTAGTAGTAACTTCATGGGGAGTTTTAATAAAAACGTTTAAAAGCAAAGTTTTGTAGTAGTAGTAGTAATCGTTTCATATCCCGACCGACGGCCAATTCCCATACATCCATCTCCTCCCCCCTCTCCCTCCCATTCTCCCATTCTCCCATTCTTCCTTGAACTACCTTTCTCCCCCCAACATTATACCGCTAAAGATGTTCGTAAAAACTTGCTGTTGAGGTGTGCGTTCGTGGTCACCCCCCCCGACTAACCGAAGCGTGTATGGCCCCCCTAATTGGGGTTGGTTTTTTTTTTTTTTTTACTGCGTCTTGAACAGCAGGATGGCGCAGTGTCCGAGGTAAAAGTAGATGAAGTGCTTCGTTTCTGTTTTTTCCCCTCTCATGTCAGTTCTTTATCCCTGATCCCTTGCGTTGTACCTGCACTTGTTCCTGCGTTTGCCGTGTGGTTCCTGCATTTCCTCTGTCCCTTACTCCCCTCTCCCCCAGCCCCTCCCTAATCCTCCCTAATCCCCTTACTCCTCCTGCTCCCCTTGCTTCCCTTTGCTTCCATTCCACCTCTGTACGTCCTGCGACCCTCACACGGCCAATACAGAATAACGCTGTGTAAAGGGGAGGAAGGGGATGGACAACAGGGAATGAAAATGCAAGAGAGGGGGGCTCACCGTGCGTGACAAAGCTCCCAAAGTTACGTCCAACGATGCAGTGCCAGGTCGGGCCCTTTCTCTCATCGAACTACACAGTATCCCCCTCCCATCAGCACCGAAACCTAACCTAACCATACTGTCCGGTATCCGGGGTGTAAGGGCTTACGGTTCTCTTGATATGTTGCGCAATGTCCTTCTCTATGGTGAACTTGCTCATGGCCTCTTGAGCTATCCATCCAACTGTCAATCTCTGCACCTATATTGCGTGTCCGTGTGTGGGGTGGTGTTGGGTACGTACCGACTTCGATGGCTTCCTGTTGCATGTCCTCCGTCTGCATCACGAGTAAGCCTCTCGCGTAGACAACCAATGGAAGTTGGAGGTAGTCGGAATGTGAGGCGGGTGGTAATTACCATGTCTGCGGACTTGATCTGGGCTGTACACACACACGCACACATTAGCATGCGCAAGGAACGATTCCAGAGGGAGGGATGGCGTGCATACCTTCCAGCTTGTCCACCTGCTTAACATCGTCGGTAGGCATCTTGGCGGTGTTGAGTTAAAGAACTTGGCGGGGAAGTGGTAGTAGTTTCGGGAGAGTAGCCGAAGATTTGCTGCAGACTCAATTGTTAGCACGGCGTTGATGAAGATGCGCCCTTGCGGTAGATGAACGTTTGTTTGCGCCGTTAGTTTGGGGGAAGGGAACGGGCGGCGGGGGGTGTGGAAGAAGGGAGGGGACCGCAGGGCTGAAAGCACAGAAAAGGGAACTGCATTGCGCAAGCAGTGAACACTTTCTCCCTGCTTGCGCACACACACACATTGGTAACTGAACGTACGTTGTGTTCGATTGTGTCTTGAAGCTGTCTGTGTTGTGCCTTGCGGTAGCGTTGTGTGACTGGACCGTGTGCAGTGAAGTCAACAGCCACCGTTGGGAAATCTGTAAAGAAAGCGCGGAATGAATGGGACGGCAGGCAATAAGGTAAGGCTGTGGCAGAGCAGTTCAGTGTAACCGATGTCGCGTGTGTTTGGATTTGGGGTGCGCCAGGCCAAGCCCAGTGGGTTAACCCGGAAATCGTACCGCTACTGTGGCAGGTAGGTGCCCCAGGCTGTTCTGGACCCTTCCTTTGCGCACTGCACACACTAAGTGGTGCACTGTGGTGTATTACACTGTATGCATAGCCGGTGGATCACAGTCTGCCCATACATACCTGCACTGTGAAAGCGTACTGTGTTGGCGGTCGGTGCAGCAGGTGGGGATCAGCTGGAAGGAAAAAAGTCTGATAAGATAAACAGTTGTGGGGGCCTCAAAATTTTGGGAACTTCTTCCGTGAAATCTTCAGTTGGAAAAAGTCCATTCTGAAGAAACATCCCCAATCAACATCCAACTCAGAGCAGTGCAGGCAGGATGACGACGCAATCCTCAAGAATATTCGTCAAGAACCTGCCGCCAAACATCACTGAAGCTGACTTCCGCAAGCACTTCTCGGCTCAGGGCCGCGAGGTCACCGATGTCAAGCTAATTCCCCAGCGCCGCATCGGCTTCGTGGGTTACAAGTCGCCTGAGGATGCGACCAAGGCGGTGAAATACTTCAACAGATCCTTCATCCGACTGTCAAGGATAGCGGTCGACATTGCCAAACCTGTAGGTATCATCGCCACTGTCAACGGGAGTCGATCCTAACTGATTCCAAGATTGCAGACTCTGTCCCAGCTGCTAGGACACCCTCTAAGCCTGATGTCTCAAAGGCTGCTCCTCTACGGACAATAGAGCCGGAAGTCAAGCCGAAAGAAGACACCAAGAAGAGGAAACGAGATGATCTCGATGAGGCGGATCCTCAACTCCAGGAATTCTTGGAGGTGATGGGTCATGCACCAAAGAAGACAAGAGATGGGGACGTCAATGCCAGGCCACCGTCACCAATGGCGGTCGTTGATATTGAAGGTGGGGAAAGTGACGATGAATACCAAGAAGTTCCTCGTGCGTCAAAACAACAACCGGCAGGGCAAGGAGAAGATCTCAAGATGATCGATGCCATGCCCGTGGCAAACTCAGAACCCCCTGCGCCTCAACAACCGCCAGATGAAACAGCAAGGCAAATACCGGATGTATCTGCTGGTGCGACAGATGACGACTGGCTTCGGTCAAGGACAAGTCGTCTGCTCGATCTAGTCGATCCGGACGACCCTAACTTTGTCGCTGCTCGGGCTCCTGCTCCTGCTTCTGCGCCGGCCGCGTTACAGCCACCAGCTTCCGGTGATGCTCAGGAGGAAACTGTTGATCACGATGATACCCCCGTTGATGATGCTGCTGAAAAGCCATCTCAGCCAAAGACACATGATGAAGCCGTACGGTTGATCGAAAAGACGTCAAGGCTGTTCCTAAGGAATCTCAGTTACACCGTGACGGAGGATGATATCAGGCAACATTTTGCCACGTTTGGAGAACTTGGAGAGGTAAGCTGGAACAGATCTTCTTACATGTCTCGCAATTACCCGCCTTTCAATGATGAACCCCAGATAGGGACATCTTACACCAAATGGTGCATGATGTGAACTTGGGCTCGGTATTTTAGTAGATGCTTCGAGTAACTGACAGAAAGGGCCGATACATGTTTTCTTGTTCTTGACAGTTGACGTTGATGTTCCTTTCGCTAACTGTGCATTCCAGGTGAGCCTCCCCGTTGACAATCGGGGCCAAAGCAAGGGCTTCGCAATGATCCGATATGCAGAACCCGCGTCCGCACTTGCCGCATTCCAGACAGATGGCTCGACCTTCCAGGGTCGCATAGTTCACATCCTTCCCGCAGCGGCCAAACGCGAAGGCAACAAGCTTGACGAGTTTGCAATTTCGCAGCTGCCCTTGAAGAAGCGGACCCTGCTGAAGAAAAAGGCCGAGGCTGCAACTAGTGCTTTCAACTGGAATTCGCTCTTCATGAGCCAAGACGCGGTGAACACGGCTACCGCGGAACGTCTCGGCATGTCCAAGGCCGAGCTGCTAGATCCCACGGACGCGTCTGCTGCCGTGAAACAGGCTGTGGCCGAGACCACCCTCATCAAGGAGGCCAAAGACTACTTTGCTGCCAACGGCGTAAACCTAGACGCGTTCAAGACGCAGCAACGAGGGGACACCTCGATCCTGGTAAAGAACATCAAAGACACAACCACCGAGGAGCTGCGGAAGCTCTTCGAGGATCACGGCACAGTGCTGAGAGTGCTGATGCCGCCCAGCCGCACCATTGCTATCGTCCAGTTTGCGCAGCCCGCACAGTGCAGGGCCGCATTCACGAAAAAGGCTTACTCCAGGTTTAAGGACTCGGTCCTGTTTCTCGAGAAAGGGCCGAAAGGCCTCTTTGTAGACGCTCCTCCAGTAGCTCCTGATCGTCCCGTTGGCTTCCAAAAGCCGTCAGTTTCCGAGTTGCTGGAACGCAATGACGGTGATACCCAGGATGGTGCAGTGGAGACCGCCTCTCTCTTCGTCCGCAACCTCAACTTTTCCACAACGACCGAAGGTCTCAAGAAGGTTTTCAGTCTGCTAGACGGCTTCGTAAGTGCGCAGGTCAAGACGAAGAAGGATCCCAAGAAGCCTGGCCAGGTCCTGTCTATGGGCTTTGGTTTCTGCGCGTTCCGAACCAAGGAGCAGGCGCAGAGTGCACTCAAAGTCATGGACGGTTATGTGCTAGACGGACACAAGCTGCTGGTCAAAGCATCACACAAGGGCCTGGATGCCGCAGAGGAGCGACGTAAAGAAGATCTGGCCAAGAAGGCGGCCGCCAACAAGACCAAGATCGTCATCAAGAACTTGCCGTTCGAGGCATCCAAGAAGGATGTGCGGACGCTGTTCAGCACCTACGGTAAGCTGGTTGCGCTGCGCATACCGAAGAAATTCAACTCGTCGTCGCGCGGTTTTGCCTTTGCCGAGTTTTCCACAGCGAGAGAGGCGCTCAACGCACTCAACGCACTCAAAGATACCCACTTACTCGGTAGACGGCTGGTGCTCGATTTCGCCGCCGCAGAAGAGGTCGACCCCGAGGAGCAGATCAAGGCGATGGAGAAGAAGATGCGGGGACAGGTCAACAAGGTCGCCCTGCAACAGCTTACAGGGATGGGGAGGACCAAGGTCATTATTGGCGATGACAATGATGAGGATGAGTAGTAGCATGATTACTATTGAAATATGCTTTTTGAAATTGCATAGCATTCCGCAATTAGATCAGCAGTACGTACTCGGTACTCACAGTTTGTATTGAAGGTTGTGTTGGTGGTTCCGCAAGCCAATTCTTTGTGCATGTATCCCTTGCGCAGGAAGCTGTCCGCTGTCCGCTACATCCCTCCCCTCCCTTTGTGAAGAAATATACCCCACCTTTTTTCTTCTACATCATCCCTCACTCCAAATCCACTACTAGATCAGGTGTGTCAAGGAAGGGAAAGGCTGGTGGATAGGGCTTAATCTTGTATGCATGCCTCGGAAGGGTAGGGTAGGTGCGGTGTGTTTGCTCCCCTCCCCTCCACGGTCCGACAAGTCTTATCGTCGACTGCACAATGTGAGATGTGTGTGTGGTGGAGCGGGGCTGCGACTTGCATTGTTTCCATGAACCTATGACATTACTCTCCTTGCGTGCCAGTTAGATGTCTTTTGCAGGTGATGCAGTGTGCTGCATCTCGAACATGTCGTTTGTCTGGCCATGCGGTGGCGGTCTTCTTCCTGGCGTCCTGTCTGTCTCTGCGCCCTGCTGCCCCCCCTCAGCAGTTAGTTAGTCTTGTCATTGTTGATAGCTAGTGGTGATGACCCCATCCTGGCTTCCCGCTGGAATCCAGCTTCATATAACTTACCGTGCACCAACACACATATAGAAAGCAGAGCATTCCTGCGCTTGCTGTTGAGCATATTTTATATCTTCGGACTGGCTCGCATCTGACGGACTGACAGAACGTAGTCCATTCCTTTCCTCTCGTACTCTTGCGTTTCTTCCCCTCTCTCGTTCCTTTGTTGCTTTTCCATCGTGCCCGTCCCTCATGCCGACGTGAAGCATTCAGTCACTCGTTCATTCTCGTTTCTCTTTGTGTTACATTTCTCCCTAAGCTTCCAGCCATCTTCTGGTCTGGTCTGGTGACCCAGGCTACCAACGGCCCAGCCCACCCACCACCAACCAGACACGACGAGCAGGAAGTTGGAGAGGGAAACTGGAAATGGAAATGGCAATCCGAGTCCCAGTCCTTCCATCCTCCTCTTCATCATCACAGTGCTATTCTCCAACAACCATCCCGGATTTTACCTCGAATCGCCATGTCAACTCTCGAAACTCCAGCTCCAGCTCAGACTCCCACCCCAGACAACCCCTCTCCAAGTCTACTGGCAACATCCAACACAGCAGCTCCCTGGTTAGGTCGTCATATTCACAGCCACCATCGCTATCCATCCCTCCCACCTTGGGCAGTACATATGGCACTGGGCCGGCACCGGCGTATTTTACGAGATACCAGCAGCAGCAGCAACGGTACCAGTTCCACCACCACCAACAACAACATGGGCCCGGACGAGGAGTGCAAAGACCACAGGGGAACATCAACCCGATCTGGCTATCCACGCAATTCCAGACGTACCGCAAAAAACAAGCCGACAAAGATGACAAGAGTGATCAGAAGTGGCCCGACGTGCTGGAGGAGGCTTTCCTCGATGGTACTCTCCCGCCCACCTTCTTCCTTTTAATCGCTTTGGTCGAATGATCAGTGTGCTAACCCTCAACGATAGCGTTACTGTTGATCCCACAGATGGGCAGAAGGAAATACACAATGCGACAGCAACAGTACGGCAGAAACATGCTGATCGGGGAGTACCTGTGGATCGCATACTGCCAGTCCCTACCTCCAGGAGTCGAGCCGGACAGGAGTATGTGGCGGGAACGCAAGCAGGTGTCGAGTCATATCCAGGTGCTCAAGAACTTCTTCCAGCATCACCGTTGCTGTAAGTTCCACCCCTCCCATCCGCGTTCTGGCTCCCTCCAGTTTTTGTTTTCCCCCTTTCCCGTCTGTTTTCTGTAGCACCTTTCCGTTTGAACACAGCTAACACCTCTGGTGTAAAGTCCACTTCTTCTTCCCAGGAAAAGAGCACTACAAACACCTCGACTCCAACAAATACCGCTCGGACCTGATGGACAATGAATCCTTCAAGAAGAACCCTGTGCTACTCGCGTTATCCGAAGGCCGTTTGCCAGCTGAGCGCCCGAACTACGAGTATTTCGCCCAGATTTTAGCGTTAAACGACCAGATTGCGGTACGCCCGCGAAGGTGCTGGATTTTCGTATCCCATCCGTCCCTGCATTTATCCGAATCTGGAAATGCCACGCTCCCAGGGGGTGAACGCCTCCATAAAGACGAATACCCCCATTTGAAACGGAATCTGGAGAGGGAGAGGTGGGCAAAGGAGGAGCAGCAAATATTCAAGGGGGGACTGCTGCATGAGTTTTGCAAAGAGATGCACCAGACCGAAAGCAGTACGGTCAGAGAAGTCTCTCGAGATTGGGAGGTTAAATTCCCGACCCTGAACCAGCGACTGCAAGAGATAGTCGATCTGGATCACGCAGAAGAGAATCTGGAGGTTGGCGGAGGCGTGGATGTGCTGCACATGAACATCACGCTCGAACTCAAGGAAAAGAGAAGGCCGTTCTTCCCGTCGCAGTCGGAGCTCAACAGCTGGATTGAAATCAACATCGAGCAGCCTCATTTGTTGAGTCATCGCTGGAAGGTCAGCACCAGCTTGGTTCGGCCAACCGAGCTTCTTGGGTACTCTGGGGATGGGGAGCAACAGGAGGAGGATCTGTACGAGTCAGAGGCGGAGATTGCCATCCAGTACCAGCACCGACCGGACTGCGACAGAAACGGAGGATGCGGATGTGCTGTGTCGCAAAGATGTAGGAGGGATTGGGTTACCGTGCCGTTTCCCGCGGATATCTGGGCGCACATGTTGACCAACGCAGCGGAATATCCTGCTCATCCGTTCCTCAACTCTGACCCGCGGAAGAAGAGAAGGGCCAACAAAGCCACCAGGAGGGAGGATGAAGACGAACACGGCGATGGGGTCGGGTTGATTAAAGACGCAAACGGAGAGGAGCTCACGCAAATGGACCTCGTCCGGAAGATTGCTATGATGCAGGAGATTTGGTCATGTCCCCCGGAGACGGGTAACAGCAGTGGTGGTGGGGACAAGTGGACGCGCAGAGCATTGATCCTTTGGACGTTCGAGACGGTTCACAGCCTCGACCCCAACGGGAAGCTCGTTACTGCGTCGAACGGAAAGACCAACTGGCGGTTTTTGACCGTCATCGACCCGACGAGTGCGTTCCATCAGCAGCGAGCACTTGTCTCCAATACGAACATCGGTTCGGGGAACTATGGAAATAATATTAATGTTAATACTAATTACAGCATGGGGGGCAGTGTCGGGAGTGTCTCACCAGTGGTATCCCGGGATGCCATCATGTCGCCTGGTTTGAGCTATCTGCAGCAGCTCAGTGCGGGTATGAGTGAGAATTTCGGGGCTGCCGCATGGGATGCTGGTGGTGCAGCTGCAGGTGGTCATGGACTGGGTAGCATTTCCTCCCTGTCTTCCGCCAACTCTCAGGCTGCCGCATACAATGCTCAGCATATCCTGCCGTCACAGACGGGATATACGAGGCTCCCGGGAACTCGGGGGCGCATACCGGGATCCAGATCTGGATCGGGCAGCCTCTTTGTCGACAGCAATAGCGGCTTCGGAGGACATGGTGGACTAGCCACTCCGCCACCGAGTGCATCCCTGACCAACTCATTTGCGCATCAGGGCCTCTACGACGCCGCCGCACACGACAGTACCGACTCCCTGGCGAGCTACATGACCGTCACCACAGCTGCCACGGCGCCGAGCTACATGGCTACCAACTCCGACGGCCAAACGAGTCTGGGCGCCATGGGGGACCCTTTCGTCGTCGGAGGCCATTCGGCGTCATCTTCGTTTGATATGGGCGCGGGAGTGGGCATGAATGCCTATCACCACGATGGTACGTCGCACGACACCACGTCCCTATCCTGCTGGGACGGCGTTCACAGCAGCGCTTGGATGGCGAGGAGCGGCGTCGCAGCTGCCCAGCAGCAACAGTATCAACTCCAGCTTGATCAGTCCTCTCATCACCAACCGCAACCTCATAGTCAATACCAACATCAACCGTCACTGCACCGCCAGCAGCATCAATACCAGCAGGAGCAGATGCAAGTCCATCCACAGTTCCTACAGCAACGACAGCAGCGACAAAACTGGCAGGCGACGACAGATCCGAACCTCTGGGCCCCAGTCACAACAGTCGCATCAACACCTGTGGCTACAGTTGCTACCGCGCCGGTGGGTCAGAATGACGAGTTCTATGACGCCCAGGAACAGGCAGATGTGGAGTGGACGCCCACATCTGATGGTGGTGCTGTTCGTCTCGGTCATGCAGCTGCCGGTGCACAGAGCTCCTCTGACCACGGTCTAGATGCTGACCATGATGATAGGAGTATTGGTGAAGATTGGGTGTCTGTGCACCAATCACCAGCAGCTGAGGCAGCCGTGGACAACCATGCGGACCTCCCACACGATTGGGAGGAAGTAGGAGCCGAAGTCACCGGCTCTTCTCCTCCTTCCCCTTCTGCCACACGCAGAGCTGCAATGTCCGAAAGCCAAGCTGGAGCACAATACACTCATCATCCGCATACCCAGGATCTGGAAAGGCGGTATCCACGCGGTCAGAAGCGCAGACACGTTGACAGTGACGACGACGAAGACTACCACCCAGAGAATTGTCGTCCAGGCAGCATCTCGAGGTTATCAGTTGCGCATTCTAGTGCCAGAACTATTAGTTAATCACTGCATCATAGAGGGAAAAGGGGGACCGGGCTTGGTGTTTCTTACATTCTGAATGACTGCATGAGTGGTGCGTCTGGGGTCACATTCTGTTGATGACGCCCTCTTTGCTTTTCTTCTATCTTCTTATCCCCATCTGTTGACTTTCTCGGCGAATCTGTGGGGTGTCTTTTTCTTTTTTCGCTTTCTGCGAATTCTCCTTGCATCATGTGGCTCAGAGTGTGTATAAAGCGACGAGCTGCTCATAGACATGTCGCGGAAGGAGGTATTGTGGAGTAGAGACTGTTGGCCGGGACAGAATCTGACTGTAGAGCTCCATTTCTTTCTCCTTCGAGTTGAAATGTGTCTCTGAGTGCTGTCACGGCTCCACCTGATGGGTCCGATTTGTTGCATCGAGGTTTAGCTACACGGCTCTGTTCTTTGACTGCCGACTGTGATCGGAACTAATGTCAAGTTTTCCTGCGCGTAGGATGGGAAATTGTGGTAATAATGTGTCATGTTCCTAATTCTCAATAGTGTTAGTATCTGTACATCAAGTGTGTTACTCTCAACGAACCTGTCTCTACATGTCCCGTCCGATCTCGCATCACATCCCCAAGTTTTTGTCACTCACCTTCTGCTCTTGTGCGCGTCATCTTGCCTTTGTACACGAGTAGATGTACACGCGTTATTTGTGTAGAGCCCGCGGCCCATATCGTAAGCCTTCTGTCCCTTATTTTAGATCGTACTACATGGAGTATGGTTGGCGTGGTGTTGTCAAAAGACGGAGAGGTGCAAGTGTGAGAAAGAGAGATGAAGGGGGAGATTCTGAAATTCAAGGAGGGGTTTGATACTCTTTGGCTCCTTCCCAAGGTGATGGCATCGAGGCTATGGCCTGTTCCTTCCCTTCACCAAAAACGGCTGCTCGCGCCTGCCGTTTTCCTACCGCGTGTAGGGAATTTGCCGTCCGAGTCCGTTCACCGCCGTTAATTCGGGATTTGCTGCGGCAAATGTCCTGTCATAGCAAATTATCTCAAAGGAGCATAGTGACGATAATTTTGGGCATAGTCGTGATAGCATATGAGGCCGTCATCAAGGCATTGGCAACCCACAGAAGTCAAGCCAGAAAGTCCTGGAACTCCATGAAGATATAGTGACCGGGAGAGAACTACTTCAATATACCTGGAGATACGTGGTGTATGCTTTTCCTAATGTTTCGGGAAGTGTTGTGGCTTCAGGTGACGAGACTGATCCATTTGTGCCAGGGCGTGGATGAAAACAAACATCTACCCATCATCACGATTACTATCGTGACGATAACCAATTTCCTTCTCGTGTAGGTAATGTAAAGTCATAGCGTGGAAAGTGTGTTGAAGCTAGGCTGCTGAGGTAAGATCCACGCACCACTAAATCTCTTAGTTCGTGCATTTACCGTTACCGGGCTGCACTTATGATGTCTACCTTAGTCCTGGCGGAGGTGGGTTTCATCCCAGTAACTCAGTTGTGGGGCATGCAATCGTCTTCAGTAACTCAGCTTAGGGCATGCAATCGTGCTCAGTAACCCAGCTGTAAAATTAGCTGTCGCGGCCACCGCTGAGGCGCGGGTTAGTGAACACGATTGCATGCCCTAAGCGGGGCTGCCGGACGCACTGCCAACCACCACTTCCAACCACCACTTCCAACCACCACTTCCAACCACCACTTCCAACCACCTCCAACTACCTCTTCCAACTACCTCTTCCAACTACGTCGGCCAACCTTCATTCTTTGAATCGCTATGGAATACAGTCCATTTGATGCACTTGGCTTAGATCCAAAGATACACACTAACAATGAAATTAAATCGGCGTTTAAAAGAGCAGCACTCCACTGTCACCCAGATTGTCGACAACAACATTGGATGCCCTTGAAGCAATGGCCTACCATGGACCATTTAACAGCTTCATTGACCTACTTGTTATTTAACGACAAAGCAAATGCTGTTCGACTCTTTTCCAATTATCCCAGGACATTCTTTCCGAATTATCCTTCTAGAGACCCACGTATTTATCAACCAATTCCGAAGCGCTTTCGCCAATTTGTTTCATGTCCCGAGTGCGGAATGGTTCTTCGCAAAGATTCACAGCAACAACACCGGGCCAAACACCAGTAAGCGAACCATGCGGACAACCATAAGCACTCTCCTAAAGAAGTCGCGTGCCCTGTCTGTAAGGGTACATGCGAGGACCTGCTGCAACATCTTAAGTCTTGTTATTTATGTAGCTTTTGTGACGGCTGCAGAGATGCAGCACTAAACGAAGAAGACCTCACCACACATCTAGTAAAGGACCGCATCCTATGTCCACTCTGCTCTGATTCCTTCTCCCAGAATGCAAGGGCGCTTCATCTCTTAACAGTACATTTCTGGAGGCTACGTAACCGATGTCACCCGACCCACCCTGATTTTGACGCCTATCTTACTGGAAGACATTCTTTAGCTTAAATGTCCTTCCTGCGCTACACAGTAAGAAAATCGAAAAGGGTCAGCTTTAGTTACATTTAGAACAGATACACTCTTTTCGAAAATGCGAATAATGCCCAACTAAGGAAGAGGATGCTGCGTCTAACAGTCACATTAACGATACCCACGGCTTCGACCTCTGCCTAGAGTGTCGGCTCCGGATGCTTAAGACAGAACTCGATTATCATCTCGTTAATAAACACTCGCACAAACAATGTCCTTATTGCGAACGAGTGGAACCAAACCAAGACGTGCTGGAGGAACATGTCGACCTTAACCATCGGCCTCGCCCTTGTCCAGTTTGTTAACAACCGTAACCACATGGTCAGCTCGACGTGCACCTCTGTATAGAACACGGATGGCTAAAGTGCCTGTTCTGTGAAGAGGTAGACGGAGAAGACAACATGCGAGCCCATATCCTAATGACGCATAATGCGACGGAATCGTGTAAGGAATGCAACGAACCACAAACATCAGATAGACTACCTTACCACCTTCGAGAAAGGCATTCATGGGAAAGGTGTCTTTATTGTCCAGAGGTGTATCCACCGAATACAGCTCGCTGCCGAGAGCATATTAACAGCTATAAACTTCAGGAATGTGTGCACTGCTATGACCTCGTCCCCGAAGACACACTCGCACCAATACATCTTCGACGCTCATTCACGTTACTGTCCTGTCTGTTCCGTGGCAGTGCCGAACGTGCAAGACCGTCTTCGCCACTGCAAACCCGACGGGATGTCTCCTCATCACCATACGAATGAGCCCTCCGAGCCGGTTCGGAGTACTTAGAAACGTCAAGCAAGAGGCGAACCCGACAGCCCCCATGCTAAACGTCGCCGTACGAACGAGTCCTCCACGAGCTCGACGCCGACTGCGATGTGGACGGGCGTGTGATCGTTGGCAAGGGAAACAAGTACTGGACGTATAACTGGCATCCGCCACCAGGTGAAATAGAAATCGTGAGCAGATTAATATCGATTTGACGCCCCTCGCTAACGACTGGAAGGCAAGTTATTATCCTGTGCCGAAAATGCTCACTAGGGCGAACTTTGAGACACATGCCGAGGATCTATGTGACAGATGAGACGGCTGGTGGGTGATTCACTCGACCTGTTGCGTAGGTGATAAGGTCGGACCTTTGGTTGGCCACGGGCGGAGCGGACTGAAACCCTTATAGTGAAGAGGAGAACGATGATATAAGGGAATGCATGCTACCGGTGAATAATATCGAGTGACTCTGACTGGTTACACGTTCGCGCGCACACACACACACACACACACACACACACACACACACAAGATGGAGGGTTGCCTAATGAGGCGCAGGCAACCGAACGGTTGGTTCTCTGCGTGATTGGGTCCAGTTCTCTCGGCGCTTAGCCGTCCTGCTTTCTGCCAACAATAAAGCGGGGGAGCGTGCTTCGTTCTGCAGTCTGTTTATGAAGGCTAGTAGTAAGATTTAAAGCGAGAGGCTACCGAATTTTTCGCCTTACCTGTTAAGTTTGTCGCCGTTGAATCCCCTTGCGTTGAGAGATCAACTAATTAGTTCGTTACTGGGTCGTAAATATGGCTGCTGGCCCGAATATCACCACCTTGCGCCGCGTTCTCAGTCAGCCGAAACCGTTCGTACCCTGCAAAACTAAAGCCTGCAAGAATACCAGGGGCGCCTGGCCAGATTTCCGCGCCGATACCATCACGGTTTGGGACGACTTCAATTTGGATAACCTTAATGAAAGCTACGGCCATATTCTTGACCTTGACGTCCCAGAACAAAGGCTGGCGGCCCCAATTGAACCCGGCCAGGTGCTTGCCGCCGCCATTGAGATCGCCAAACCCGACGATATCAGACACCTGATCAGGTGGAACGATAAGGTGATCGGCCCGACTCTCGATTTTGCCAGGGAGCACCTCAACCTCCATGATGGCGTTTTCCTACGCCACAAGATTTCGGCTCCAGACAACTCGGCCTTCGCCAGGATCAACGATGGGCGCAGACCGGTCAGGGTGGACCACTTCATCGCACTTGACGAATACCCTCTGTCGAACCTGGTGATCGGCCTCGGGAGACCAAGCTCGAAGTTTCAAGGGAGGAAGCTGGCCGATCACCCCGGAAATGCGAGCAAGGAGAGCGAGCTTCTGGCCGCTGAGGCAGCTGGCGAACCTATGCGATATTGCGAAGACTCGATACGGGTACATTTCTGACGGACGAAGACCTCGTGGCGTGCTGTTTTAGCAGGAACGCGCCGAATTCAACTTGGAAGGTGGCTCTCATGCCGATTCCGTGGTCCAGGCACGGCGAGAATCAGCTCACGAACGGACCTTGCGCTATGGTGGCTCTCCATGCTGGCGATGTCGGCCCCTCAGCACCGCACAATCGTGGGGGGGGGGGAGGAAATAATCAGCATCAATGAGTGGGAGGTCCGCTACCTCGACGACGACGAGCGCGGCTGGGTGCGTCGCCATAGGTACTCGAATTTCGAGGAGCCCGCGGACCCCCCGCCTCCTCCGCCGGTCTACCGGTCCCCCTCGCCAGGAGGCAACGTCGCCGCCAACGCTGCCGCTTTCGCAGCTCAGGTGGGTATCAATGCGGACCCCTTGTTCAATCTCGACGCCACGGCTGATGCCAGCTTCGACGACTTCGATATCGATGCCTACCTCAATCCTGCCGGAGCTGGCAACGCCATCGCGGCCAACCTCGGGGATTCCAATGTTATCAACCCCGCCGGCCTCAATGCTGCTAACACCAGACAGGGATAAGCAAACAGCTATGCCGCCTAGTGACTTAATGATTAAAAAGAAATATCTTCTCTGGCTAGAGGAAGGAGAACGATGTCAATCAGGGGGTAACTTACTGAGGTAAATGCCCTTTTTAAGCATTTGTCGTATAAAGGCCTATAGCATCCTCACGTGCGTTACGCATGTGGAGCTTCACATTTTGGCACTTTGGCGGAGTTGGTTATTCTAAGGCACCGGATGTGCTCTCAAATGTTATAAGGCCGTACCGTTTTCCTATTGCTTTCGACTTCTTTTCCTCACGAGGCTAATGTAAACTTTATGTTCTCGGCATTTTAGGCTGATAAGGAGACTCAGAACTTTTATGAATTTGTGATAATTACGGCGTGGGAATAGGAGGCTAGTGCTATTGCCATAGACCAAGAATTACTCCTTAATGCGTGGAAATATGAAACCTTCCTTATAATCCCACTTCATCAAGGCGCAGAACGGGTCGGGCATTCTTAACCTTGCAGCCAGCTCGCCATCACAATCATAATACCACATAGGTGGCCTGGCATTTAGCTGTCGGCGTATCTTTGAGCTCATACCTTGATTTCCGTGCCCACCACCCTTTGATATTCGCCCTGACCGTCGTCTCTTTGTTGCTTCCTCCCCGCTGGTCCCTGCACTGACAGGACAAGTCCTCCAATCGTATTTCCTTGGGTCAACGAACGTATAGACACGCTCCCTAGCTGTTTTGCTCCTCAGGTCATACTTGATTTGACAGCCGCGCCCGTCAGGAAATGCGTAGACCGAGATCCTACCCTTCTGGTCCGCATAATACAAATTCCAGTCAAACATCATCTCGTCGAAATCCAGGTAATCGCTTATGGGTAACTTGAAAGTCTCAAGCTCTATGGCGGATATCATCTCGGGGGTGAGGCGCGGGTTCAGCTCCGGAGTCGTTAGAAAATGGGGTACAGTGAGGGCCGTACTAAAGTCGCCGATTTTGTCGTCGATAATCTGCCGGGTCGCAACGTCGATGCGGATAATACCGAGCTGCTGCAGCTTGATAACGTCTCGGAGGATCTTACGCACCAGCGCCGTCCGCAAGTTCTCCTCGTCTTCCAGGCGGCCGAAATCCTTGACGACTCCCCGGATGGGCGGGGCCCTACCATCCTTGCCCAAAAAGCGCGAGCGCATATCCTCGGCTCCGGGATACTCAACGTCCCCGTTAAACTCGAGTTTGAGGTCGTCGCTGAACCGAGTCATCATGGCGTGCTCGTGCTCCTCATCTAATAACACATAGCCGAAGCACCTGACGGCCAGCTCCTCATGGCCAGCTTCTTGGAGGCGACCAAAGGCGCGGCACTCGCAGCTGAACGGCTCCGAGTAGTTGTAAAAGGCGCTCATCAATTCACGATCGTCGGGGTCGGTGTCGCTTGCGGGACCCAGCCAATTATGGTCGTAGACGAATCTGAACTGCAGGCACTCGGGTCAATTCGAAGCTCTCTTTCCTAAATGTTCATATGTAGGGGTCCCGCCTACCAGCTTCAATGCGTAGATCTGCCCCAGGATTTTGACCTTGAAGACATGTGCATGGACACCCTCTCCGAGGTGCTCGAGGAATTCGATCTTTTGCGGGCCCTGGAAGTTGAACGGCTTCAGCTTGGGGCCATCGCATTTTGGCAGCGGCACCAAATCGGCGTCAGATTCGGGCCAGTCTGGATACATGGTTGAGCCCGAGATGCTTCATGACCACTCTGGGGATGATGAGGAAGAGAGAAAAGAAGGAAGGAGAACGCGAGGTCGAGATTGAGAACGTATGAATTCAAGGGAGGGAAGAGGCGCACAAAGGTGCCCTCCCCTCGAAAGTATGTCATTTTTATACGATACCTGAGAGAGCGCAAGCTCACGTTTCTAAGGCTGTTGTTGTTCGAGGCAGCTGGGTCGCAACAGGAACAAGAATGGAATTCAGTTAGTAATCAAGGGTTAGGGTTATCGTAGGCTTTTGCTATGGCTAAATTGCCGCCACAATGCACTGTGGTGACCCTGTGGGGCTTCCATTATCGACTCGTCCTTAGGAATCCCCGCACAGGGGTGCGACACCTGCCGTTCATGTTCAAGGGCAGCAATCTCAAAGCATCATTAATACCAGATGGTCTTTACGTGTTTTCCAAATTCCCCTTGCCTTGGGTTTGGTCTCTTGTCGCTGCTATTCTCACGCATATTTGGCTGTGTGGGACCCCCTGTTAATCGTGGTGAGAAAGCATTGCACGCGCCGCTTTTGTGATAAAAACTTGGTTCAACTTATGCATCTTGTTAACATTGAGTAGTTCTACCTGAGGCCGAAGTTTGGAAGCGGTTACTGTTGATTTGGTGTTGTTGTGGCCAAAAGGCGACTTGTTGGTTACAGAGTGGAAGCGGTTACAAGTAATCGAACCGACTCTAAGGGAGTCGGCTAATCTAGTGTAATCTGACTCAGCCGACGAGTAAAAGTGTAATGCTCCGATGTTGACCCCACCATGCCTGTCTTATCGATAGTGCTGTCGATCCGGTTCCCCATCCGCGCACTCCAACAGCACAATCCAAAGGATGGCCAAGACCTCTGGATACAAAGTCTCCGTCCGTCTACCTTGCATCAATAAAATTCGTAAGCAATAGCCTCTTCTTCTATCTTCATTTTGTCATGGCCTGACTAATTATCAGTGAATGATCAACACATTCTTCTCTGTCTCGTCCTACACCTGCTCCTCATCCTTGACCTTGGCAAACACCTCCATGAAGTCCTGAGGATCCTGAGCACCATCAACCTCGTACTTGCCCTGAATGGTATAGTGAGGCACGCCACGAATGCCCTTGCTCTTTGCTTCCTGCACCTCGGCGTCGACCTCCTCCCCTCCCTTCCCCATTTCCAGCCACTCCTTTACCTCCTCCTGGTCAATGCCGGCTTTGACGCCCACTCCGATGAGCGTCTCGTGGCTGGTGATGTCGCCCGTGCCCTCAAAGTAATCCCGGAACAGCTCCATCACGATGCGGTTCTCCACGTCGCTCCCCTTCGTCTTGCCTAGCTGGATCAGCCGGTGCGAGTCCCGGGTGTTTCCGAGCTTTCCCGCGAAGCTGAAGCTGATGCCCTCCTGCGTTCCAATGTTCCGCAGGCGCTCCTGGAATCCCGCGGCACGCTCCGCCCCGAAGCGCTGCGTGAAGCGTTCCAGGATAGGGACGCCCTGCTTGGGCGACGTCTCGTCCAGGTAGAACGGGGACCAGAATAAGGTGAAGGTATCCTCTTTCCCGCCGGGATACACCTTCCTGTAGAGTTCGATGGCCCTGTCGAGCTTCTTTTTGCCAATGTAGCACTGTTTATCATTAGGTCGGCTGCGCTCCTCCGGGTGTGAGCCAGTTCGAATCTTCGCGTACGTACCCAGGGGCAGACGTTGTCAGAAACAATCTTGATGGTAAAGTTGGTCATCCTGACTAAAAGTGGTTGTGCTGTATGGCACGCTGGCTTATAACCTGTCGTGGCAGTAGGGAGCCGCAGGAACAAAGTGGTGCTGGCCGATTGACGATGAATGAAAGGAAGGGGGACGTGTGCAGCTTCAAGAGGTGCTCTGAGGTGGACGGGATTTGCTGCAATAGGCTGTTCCTTAATGGCTATCCTCAGGAAAGGGAGGGGAAGAAGAAGATGGGTCAAGGTGCAGAGGAAGACGTGGGCGGCTGGATCACCAAGGGACGGAACATGGGTGGGTCCCGGGGATGGAAGCGGCCGAGCGCCAACAACCCGTGACGCATGCCGTAACAGGCACCTATGTAGGTATTTACCGTGCTGTTGGACCACTGCCAGAATACGAGGCACAGTCGGTCCCAGGGACTTTTTGAGGCTGCAGTCGCTGTCTGCTGTCGCCTAGCAGGCAACAATCAAAACCGCGTAATATTGTGTCGCGGCGTACATGAGACACAGTGAACTCCTCAGAATCTTTTCTTGAGACTCTTACTCGGCACAATATATGGATCATATTGAGACAATACGGGAAAAGGTGTGTTTTTTCTAGGTGCCTCAGGACGGTGATGAAGTCGCCGTTGCTCCGGCCGCTGCGCTGCACGATGCGCTGCCTGGCAGCCTCACCCTTGTCCGCCGACCGGACGCCGAGGATCAGCTTGCTGGCCCCCAGCGCTGCGTACTTGACGGCTGCCTCGAAGCCCAGGCCCGTGTTGGCGCCCGTGACCAGCACCGTCTTGCCTGCAAACGACACGGTCGGATCAGCAGGCGGGTGCTTGACGCCCCAGCGTAGCTTCCCCATCAGTTCCAGCCCCAGAGGCGGTCCGCCCGGCTGTTCGTGGGCCGTGATAAGGTTTAGGTCCGACATTCCATTTACTAGTATGCACACTGCGCATTAGCTTGGCCAGTCAGCACAAGAAAGAGAGACGGCCCTTATAAAGCTGTGCTAAAGCAGTGTGGAGAAGAGGGAGGAAGAAGGAGAAAGTGTATGTAGAGGAAGAGAGTATGGGGAGGAGCAAGAGTGTGTAGAGGAGAAAGAGTGTGTATTCGTAGAGTAGAGAGGAAGTTCTCGAGGGATAGTGCAACGCTCCCGTCGACAATGACGGGGTTCCGTCCGCATTTCACCTTGTCTGTGGCAGCGATCGCAGGCAAAGCGGCGGTACTGGGTTGCGCTGAAGCTGTCCTCTGCCGACGCCATAGACGGCACCACAATAGCTGCCATGGCACAAGTCTCGTGAGGGGGCTCGGTAGTTAATTAGGGGTTGGCCACGCACACTTAGGCTCTCGGCTCCAGCTCGAAGCATCCAGGCCTTAGCGCAGAGTGCTGAGAAGATATGCCTCTCTGTTCATATCCTTGCACATCCGCCTGGGTACGACATCCCGTGAATCCCCTGATATGGCCGCTGCGGCATCGGCATCTAACATAATCCAATTAACGGCTTACGCAATAAAACGGACCTGCCAGGAGGGCGTGTTACTTTTATTGCAAGGTGGCGGTTTGAACCTGGTAGGGTGGATACGTGAAAACTACTGCATTGTGAAGACGACAGCATTGTGAAAACCGACTGCATGGTGAAGACCAACTGTATTTAGTCTCAAGTGCTCAGCCCCAACTTAGCGATTCGCCTTTTCCGCATATAACTGGACCCACCCACCAATTAAAGGACATAACTATCTCAGAAACTCAGCGATTCAGTACCTGAACACCTACGAGGACGCGCAACACCGTTGCAATCGGTAGGGCGAAGACCGGTATCTTATCGATAAGGACTGCCGATCCGCTGGCTGCCCACCTGCCCACTTGCCCTTCGGGTTAGGGATGAAACACGGGGTTGAGCGTCGCAGAGTTCGGACCATCTCCGCATTCTTTACACTAGAGATGGCATCTTTCGCACGAGAGCAGGTGAGAGAGCGAGAACTACCTGAGGGGCCAGAAGAGGGCGATCGTCACCTTAAGAACCCCGTGTGGTTGCTCAGTCTTAAAATACTGTCTTATTGTGACAGATGCACGCAATGGGGATCACGCACGCCGGTTAATACACCCTTATGCGATCCAGCCCATCACCAATGAATCGCATGCCTTACAAACAGGACCACTCTGTGTCCCAACCGATCGCAGACCACCATCCGGGTCAACTTGTAAGTGGTGACGACCTGTTTTAGAAACAAATCTCGGCATGGTAAATGAGTCGACCACGCAGCGGTAACACCCAAGAAACACCGTGCAGCGAGACAGAAACGGAAAGCAAGAGAAATGAATGTATGGCCGTCAACCGGCGACCTGCGCTTAGCGGCCCCAGGTACGGCGTGTTGCGAGCGAATCGCTGGCAGCACTGCTCTCGCGACTGCAACGTCCTTTTTCGCAGCATCGTCGCGAATCTGGGACCTGGCGCGCATTGATCGCACGACTGGATGAGAGCGCATCGCGTTTCGGTGATGGCCCCTGCGACCCCTGGCAATTCCAGGGAAGAAGGCCAGACCCGACAAGTCACTGATCGCCAACCTTTAGCGGGGAAATACATTTGAGGCTTTCAAGAAGCAAGCCTCGTGCACGCGGCTTACCGCCCTGTCAAAGGGCAAAAGTTACGACGACATCAAACAAATCGATTTTGCCGCTCTGCCCTTGCAACAGCCCTCATCCATGGCAAAGATCAGATCACAAATGGGTGACCCGGGAAGGACCCGTTATCCTGGATTGCACCTCTGCCCACCATCACTGGCCCTTTTCTGCAGTCGTTCGCAGCAAATGGCTCCCACCTGTGACAAGCCGCCCGCACACCCGACGCCCATCAAAGATGGTTGTTCATGGCCTGGGCGCGCGGGCTCGCAAGTGGTGAGCCTGTGATGTTCAAGTGAAAGTAAATTGTTCCAGGGCCACCCATCGCTGCCCTGTCCATGGGCCTCGAAAGTAGGTTGCTCATAATGCGCGCCAAGCAATTACTATTCCTTGTCCTCCCCGCGTTGATCTTCCTCTCTTTCTCTTTCGATTGTCGTGTTATATGGCTGCGCGTTCTGCAGGTGTTCGCGTGGTTTGGTTCCCGTGGAAACTTTCCGGGTTTTCTTCTAGTTTTCTTCTAGTCGTCTTCTTTGACACCTCCGTTGTGCTTCTTCCGGGCCGACTGTTGTACATACCCGTCATCGCCCTCACGCACGACCGGACTCACTTAGACTTCGACGGCGCTTCTTAGGTTGGGGACTGCTTAGGTCATACGATATTAGCCCAACGGTGCTCTTCTACATCGGCCGACGTTCTTTCACTATCACTCGCTCGTCACTCTTTGACGGCAACTCTCCGGGCCGGGTACAATCCTATTGTTTAACCTTTATTGTTCCCACCCCCTATTGTTCCCATTGTTCATCACGATGGGGAGATAATCGAGACTACATAGTCCATCACCTCATCATTCTCTTCTGGAAGCAGCTGGTCTGATCTTTCCTCGCGCTGGACGTCACTACAACTACGCTGGCCGTGAAGATTGTACTACCTTGGATCTCGATCTCATCTTTCTCAGAAGTTCCATCGCGTCAAGATCGGATTGCAAGACTACTTACAGGCTGCTTACACGCTGCTTACACGCGTAACAAATAATCACCAACCGCATCATAATCCGCTATAAGAAGACAAGCTCGCTACTCTCAACAAAACACACATCCTGTTTCCTTTCAGGAACTACAAGTTCCAAGTTCCAAGACAGAAGACAGCAACAATGGTCGCCTTCTCACGACCAGCCTCGGGCTCCTCCTCCCCTTTGGTGGGTGGCCTCGTCAGCCACTTTGCCATCCTCCTCTGGACCGGCTTGGCCCTCATCCCCGTCTGTTCGGTGAGGTCTCACAGCTGGGGCGAGGAGACGCGGCGCGTGGCCCTCAATGGCACCCTCGTCGGCCCTCCCGGCTACGAGCGCCATCACGAGGTCCGCGGCACCATTCCCGAGAACGACATCGTCTGGCTGATCCCCCCGAATGGCCGCCCAGACGGCGCGGTCATCCACACGGACGACAAGATCGCCAAGCCCACTCAGCGCAAGCTGGACAGCTCCTCTTATTCCGCACAATTTCCCATGCTGAAAGCCGCTCCCGGCGATTTCGTGACGGTCCGATACCAGGAGAACGGCCACGTGACGGGGGCGGACAACGTCAACCCGACGAAGCCCGTCAACCGCGGCACCGTCTACCTGTACGGCACCACGAACAACGACCTGACGGATTACAACCTGGTGGACATCCACCTGAACTGGACGGCCGACGGGACGGGCGGCGACGGCAGGGGCCGCCTCCTGGCCACGAGGAACTACGACGACGGGCAGTGCCACCAGACGCTCCCGCCCGGCGGGGACACCGAGGGCATCGCGACGTACCGCGCGCGGTACTACGAGAAGGCGGCGCAGGACCCGATGGGCATGGACCTGTGGTGCCAGTCGGCCGTGCAGATCCCCGCCGACGCGCCCGTGGGGAAGCCGTACACGGTGATCTGGCTGTGGGACTGGCCGGACATGAACAAGCAGGGCGCCGCCGTCCCGCCCGCCTCTTTCCACGCCAACACCTCCGAGTACGGGGAGTACTACGTCACGAAGCCCGAGATATACACGTCGATCCAGGACTTTGACGTGGTCGACCCGTGCGATCCCAGCATCGCATACTATTCCCCGAGTTGTAATAAACAACAGCAACCGGTGCGTCATATAGTGGGCGGGTTTACCGGGGTTGTGTTGTCGGCGGTCGTCAACTTCGTGTCGCAAAAGACAAACTACAACGAGGCGGCGGTGCGATCCCAGCTCCTCAACCCCTGGCTCGTGCACGTGCCCCAGGCGGGGTTCAAGAACGTCACCGATGCCGCGTACGCGCCGCCGCAGAACATCCCCTTCCACAAGCTGATCGGCATCGGCGAGAAGCCGGCCTTCCCGCTGGCGAGCAGCATATTGGATTCGTCGCATGGTGATGGTGCGGTGACGACTGGGGGGAGTTGGAATTACACGGGACCGGCACCAACAAATGGAAGGGGATCATCTGGGACGAGCACTACGGCTGCACGAGCTGGGGCTGCTACTACTACTACGACGGTTACGGTGGCCGTGACGGTGCCGACGACGGTGTATGTTGAAAAGACGGTCACGGTTGCCGCCGCCGCTAATACTGGTGGTGTGTTCAAGGGTAGTGCTGTTGTTGCTTCTGCTGCTTCTGCTGCTCCTGCTGGTGGTAGTGCTGGTGGAGATGATTATGCATCTACGGGAGGTGCGGGTGCGGGTGCGGGTGCGGGTGCGGGTGCTGAGGGGGTGGTGCCAACACAAGATGCCACCAGACCAACAGTGCTTCCATTCCTGGGCACCGGAGGAAAAGCACGCGCGGAGTGGGCGAAGAAGAAATACGCACCCTTTACCGCATAACAAACCCCCCCCCCCCTACCTTACAAAGAGACATATACAGGACCGTTTTATTACGGAATACACACGCTCGTTACATACATAACCTTTTCTTTGTACCTTCTTTTCTAACTTCTCAATTTCTTTGCCATATATATATATACATGGGTTAGATGTTTGGATAGTAATCTATTGGATCAAAATGTGTAGTTGTGGTGGGGAATGTTTTTCTTGTCGGATCTTTGTGGGGGATCTATCTGGGGGTTGCATGTATGAGGACGTAAATGTGTGTTGTCGTCACTGGCTTGATCCAAGGGGACGGGATATGAAAGGACAGAGACATAAGGTGGGGGGCGGGGGGTGAGGAGCATATAACCGGCGCTTTTTTTTGGGGGGGGGGGGGACGGAAGCTTAACATTAGCATTCCTTTTTATTCCATTTTACCGCCGGCATGGCCATGGCAGGAAGAGGGGGGGGGTGGGTCAAAATACAAATACAGGGTGCATCATCAAGCGGTATCAACACGGAGGCAGGGCGGGTCACATGATATAATACCCTTGCTTTACTTACTTCCTTTCTTTTTCCATCTCGCCAGCCGGGCTACCTTATCCTAACTCTTGTCAGGATCTGTGTCGACAGATCTAGGGTTAACGGAGTTAATAGGAGGTCAGGAGTCAGGTCGGAAAGCATTCATGTCAATGCCAGTGTCCAGCTAGCCTGGTCCATACATAAAAAGTTGGAAGATAGTTCAACAACGAAAATTGTTTTTAAATTGGTGTTTTTGCATTCATGATACTGTGAGAGTACATGCTTACTTGATCCTCTGATGTGGGGTTTGGGTTTGAACCTTTCCTCGTTCTCGAACCCAAACGTCATCAAGTCCCTCACTTCGGCAGCCCGTTGCCCCCCGGATCATCACATCTCACCGCACTGAGCAATAACCACATCCAGATTCGGCACGTCCTTCCCCCGGTACCCAGTCTTGGTGGCCTCCATCTTGCGGACCACGTCCATCCCGTCTACCACCTTGCCAAACACCACGTGCTTGCCGTCTAAGAAAGGAGTAGGGACGGTGGTGATGAAGAATTGCGAGCCGTTTGTGTTTGGACCCGCGTTCTATGTATTCTCATTGTCAGTCCTCTTGTCCTCGTTTATATCGATCCTCCCACCCCAGTCTCACACACACGCCCTCTCGCCCTCTCACACACAATTCAAGCAGAGGGAAAGGAACATCAACAAAGGATAAGGATCGTGAGAAGGAGAGGAGTAAAAGAAGGAAACAAGGGAGACTCACAGCCATCGAGAGAAGTCCAGCCTCGGTATGTTTGAGATTGAAATTCTCATCCGCAAACGCCTTCGTCCCATAAATGCACACAGACCCCGTGCCGTCGCCGTTGAGGAAGTCGCCGCCTTGACACATAAACTTGGGTATCTTGCAACAACGTTAGTGAGTGGGAAGGGCAAAGTACAGAAGGGGGTTAATTAGAAGGGAGACAAAAAGGAAGGAGGTGAAAGGGGGGAGCGCTTACAATACGGTGGAATTTAGACCCCTTATACCCCTGCGGCCTGCCCGTCTGCGGGTTTTTCGATTCACCCGTGCAGAACTGTCTGAAGTTCTCGGCCGTTCGGGGGACGACGTCTTTGAAGAGTTCAAAGGTTATACGACCCAGTGGCTCTCCTGTACACACACATGTGAGTTTACAGCAGAGATGAAAAGGGGGAAAGGAACAACAGAAGTGCGATAGGGCTAGAGTGAGAGCGGTGCTAATATGGAGGAAACGGTGTCAAGGAGAGGAGGGGGAGAGTGGGGTGAGATTTGATGGATGAACGCAACGAGTGGAATGAAGTATCGGCGCAGAGTGGGAAGTAGAAGAGGGGCAAGGAGGAAGACTGTTTAGAGAGAAAGAGAAGACACCGATATGGTAAGGGTGATGTGATGAGTAGAGGGATGCGAGGTAATAAGAGAGAAGATTGGGGCGTACCTCCGAGAGTGATATCAAAGAAGACTCTGTAGGACTATTAGCGTGTGTCCATTGGAATAACGACTCATGCGTCTCAAATGAGCAAAGCAGGTGCAACATACAGCGGATTGCCATTTTCGGGAAGTACTGTGGGTGCCATCGTGCAGAAGTAAAAGGGCGGTTCAAGTACAGCAGCAAAGAAAATAATGGTTGTCCGGACCTGAGGTCTGATATATGAAATGTCGCGCGTATTTATCCTTCTGTGATAAGTACCCTGAATTTAAGTAACTGAAGGCGGTGCCTCTGCTTTTATATGACTTTGGTGTTGCTGGACGGACAACACTAAACTTAAAGTCCGGGTCGCTGGTGCGATTGTTATGGTGAACCAGAGTAAATGCCTTGGCTGTTAGCGGCAGTTGGCTTGTCAGCTGTCAATCGAGCGCCAATTCGCCTGCCCACTTGTCCTGCGCAAGTGCTTCGCAACATTCAGCAATCGGAATAAACACTACAATACATATCGCTCAGTACTTTTCCGAACTGTTGTTGCGCTGTCATCAACTTTTTTTGTCGTTGATTGATGATTAAACGTCTCGCAACCGAAGTGCTCAGCGATGCATCACTCTGTTCTCCCTTTGTAGGTCACATTACATGGACTAGTTTTCATTAATCAGCGGTTGTATAGTGTAGCGGTTATCACATCGGATTCTGATTTCCTCAGAACATCTTCCGGTAACCCCGGTTCGATTCCGGGTACGACCTCTTCGCCGATGAAGATCGTCCTGTTTCTTCTTTGCTTCTTTTTTCGTACTCCAATCCAACTCTACCTGATTTTAGAGTGCCAACAACTCCCCCCGTGCCTTTCCTTCCCCCTTTGAGACACTCCATCCCACCCTCGATTCATAATGATATGATAGCAACAAATGTATTTCCCATGCTACCTACTACAATGCAGATATCTACATGCGTGATGTTGCTCTACAAAACTAAAAGATACTCTTGACAGAAAATACCATGCCCTAAACACAATGATGCTAAACCTTTCATGTGTATCATGGTACATAACAGAAGCAAAAGCAAAAGAAAACCCAAGGTATATCTGTTCAACAACCACGCAAACCACGCAAACCCACAACACGCAAACCGCCCAACCAACTCACCAGCCCACAACCCCTTTACCTCTGGTATATACCCACCCCCAACCTCCGTGACATGTGATGTTGTGTTACCGCTTGAAATAACTCCTCTCGAGCGCCCTCAACCCAAGATACGACACAAACGCAAAGCCAAACGCCAACTCGAATCCCACATCGCCACCGAATTCCGGCCCTCCACACAGCTTTCCGATCGGGCCCGTGTACCAGACCTGGGACATGCCCAGCGCGGCACCCATGATGCCAAACGCAAACGCAATGATGGCCGCGATGCCCGGCGGCAGGGCCTTCGGGTTGGTGTAGTCCTCCGGCTTGTACCCCCCAAACCCGCGCTTGAACACAAAGTGCTCCCCCAGCGAGATCGCCTCGTAAATGGCCAGCCAGTAGCCAATGATCAACATGAAGTTCTCCAGCCAGCTCTCGAAGTGGTCGTACCCGGGAATGCTAATCGCCACGTACACGCACGTCCCCAGAAAGGTCCAGACAAACCGCGGCACGCGCTGCGTTTCCTTGGCGAGGACCTGCAGGGTCAGAGAGACCGAGTAAATCTATTCTTTACTGTCAGTATAGTACTTTTTTTCCCAACACATCTGGGCTTTACGTACGTTCGGGCAGTTGTTAGCAATAATAGACAACGCCAGCACAACGACGCAAAACTCTCCAAACCTGCCCAGCGGGGGCACCAGCACCGCTGCCAATAACCCACCGATGCCCGAATCGAAGTAGGCATTCAGGTAGGTCTCGTTGCTGATGGTGGCCGTCATGACCGCCGCCCCTAGTAATTCCGTAAACACCAGCGGGATGAACAAGCCCCCAAAGGTCCACAGAAACACCGACGTGCGCGAGCGGCTCACAGGTTGGTAGACGGTGTAGTCGGCGGCATAAGACGTCCACCCGGTCGCGAACCCGTAGACCGACGCAGCGAAAGAAAGGATGCTGCCCGCCTCGGTCGGGCCCGTGGCCAGCGGCAGCAAGCTATTGAACTGCCCCGAGTGTGCAAACTCTCCGAGAACCACGAGGAAGATGATGAGACACGGCACCCACGACCACCGTTCGTAAGCGTGCACGATCCGGTACCCAAACAAACACACGATCAAGGTCGAGACCGCAATGACGAGGATCCCAGCCCAGCCGGGCATGTTGGGGTTGATGGCGTGGAACAGCTGCGCGCCGACGATGACGTTTACCGAGGACCAGCCTAGACAGGCCAGAATGTTGAAGACCGCAACTAACGGTTACACTTGATGTCAGCTTATCCAACCCCCCCTACACCCATCTTCATTAATAATGCTTACTGAGCTTGACCCCGTAGTATCCGAACCAGAACCTGCTCAGTACCATCTGGCGCAGCCCAAACCGAGGACCAAACGTCGAGAAGAAGCACACGGGCAAGATGCCCAGGATGTTGACGAAGATGATTGTCAGGGCCGTGTCGACGAACCCCAGGTAGAAGATCGGGATGGACAGCGCGCCAATAGCGAAGGAGCTAACTACCATATTGGCTGACATCCACTATATAACACCCCAAAAAAATAAAAATAAAAAATTTTGTCAGTCAGCAAAAGGGTTGAGTTTTGGGTTCTGATCTTACGAGGGTCCCAATCTTGGACATGCTCGAGTCCGTCCTCTCATCGCTCGGCACGCGCTCGATGCCGCGCTGTTCGACACCGAACCGGCCGGCCATCCGCTGTAGCCTGGCGTACAAGCTGTCTCCCGCGCCGAACTCGTCCGTACGGACGACGTTCTCGTCAACGTAGTAGCCGACTTCGCCCGTGTCTTCGTGAACATCATCGTGGTACTTTTCGTTCTGCGATCCCCCCCCACCCTCGAGGTCGCTTTCTTTTTTTTTGAGACCACCTCCGCTACTCATCGTGTCGACCCGTCTCACTTTTTTTTTTTTTTTTTTCTTTTTTTCACACGGATGTTGAAACCCCCGCCCCCCTCGGTATGGTTATTGTTGTCGTTGTTGAAGAAGGGGAGAAAGAAAAGAAAGAGGGTTGAAGAAGGCCGATGAACGCCCGTTTTTGCTCAAAAGGGCCGCTATGTGGAGACAAGACACACACACACACCCGTTATATATATATTCAACGGTGGTCAAGACAGACACTTGACACTTGGACGACAACGACCATAAATCCGTCAGTCACCCGTCAAGTCGCTCTCAGATTGCTCTCAAGAAACCAACGCGGTCGGGATGCGCCGAAGACAGGCCCAAAAAAACATCCAGAAAGAATGGAGAACGGAGTGAAGCGCGCCCGGGAGCGGGTAGAAACAGAGCTTTAATATGTTGTCTAAGGTACATAACTCAAGATACAGAAACGAAAAAGATAGGGCCCGACCTAACTAACTAACCTAGGCCATAACCATATGCAAGTGAGGCACTTAACCCACACATAGGTACATGGCATCCTAATGGTGGGTGGCGTTACCCTACCTCTGGGATGGGGGGAGCGGGCAGCAGCCATATCCATCCCTGGTAAAGATCCAGATACACTACATGAGGCAGATACATATGGAGGGTGTGTGCTGGGATTATTTGTGTCTCACGCGCCATTTGGATCTGGTTTGATAAGGAAAAGCAGATTTGATGTGCGCGAGAAACCTCAGCATCATTCTACCTTACCGCGGCCTAGTTACTGATAAGCGGCAAGGGGGGGTCGCGTGCAGACTTGAGCGACCCCACACTGATGAACCCGTCGACCCCAATTGAGGAAGGTGGCCACGCCGAGAGCTTGGAAATCGTGAGCCAAAGCTTGTATGTACCAACGAGGTGTTGTGTCTGGGCGCATGAGGTACATTGGAGCGCGGAGCCGGCCACGCTCAGTGGTCGGTCAGCTTCGAGGCATGATAGAATGGAATACGCAGGTTGCCGGTCTAGAAACCACACAGAAGACAGACAGACACAGCTGCGATACCCGTCGGATCCGCCGTGAGGAGGAGACCATGTAAGCAAGGCATGGCAAATGGGTCCTGCATGCTTCCCGTGCCTTAATATGGCTTGATGCCGATTGCTAGGATCTTGCAAAAAATATCGCCGAAAGAAATTTGATATGGGGTGGGCAGCATGCTGTAATTGTACCACTCCAGCTACACCGCAGTAAATGATTACTGTTTACCTCGGAGCTGCATGAACGGAGGGGCATCGCGGGGAATGGCAGGCCATTGACAGCCACCTCGATCAGGTCAGTTTCGACGGGGACACGCTGCTGTACTGAAGCGACAGATTCTGTGCAAAGCCTCCCGGATAATGCCAGACGTTCATCTCGTAGGACGAGCATCTCGAGTTCACAGAATGGGGGCTTTGTCTCGTGAGGGCCGGCGCGACGGGGAAGGGCGTAGCCGTTGTATAACTAGTTCGCCCAAGTTGCAGTGATCCGTGTTTCCTGTCGCACGACATTCAGCCCGTGACTGGAAATCTACCATTCCGTCGATTAACCTTCTTTTCTGGATAGTTCGCCGACGGGAGTACGGGTTCCTGCCAAGTGCCAAGCAGATGGAGCATTGGCGATCAGAGGCACACGTCACGGGTGGTGCAAAAGCGAAAGCTGGGAGATGCCCACCAACTGCAATTTGTTGGATACGTTTGCCGGAACACAGATGCGGAGGATTTTTTGACCCTCGGTGTCACTTTCGGGCACACGCCTAAACAGGTCACATCGTAAAGAGCTTATCATCTGTGCGGGTTTGTGGGAGTCGTAAGTCATTGGCGGCGAATTCTGATGTCTTTTGTGAGGTCCGATTTGTTGGATTGTTAGGTTGATTGTTTGTGAGCATGGGTTGCTGATAAGCAGATGGTAGACATCAATTGGTAAGAAGCTTCACTTCATTGGTAAATGGTCCGAGAACCGCTCCTTCCATCCTCTCATCGTCAGACTCAATTCGGAAAGAATACCCCCAACCCTCCAATCTTGTCACACACAAGCTGAGTGCAAGCCACAGGAAGCTACTGTGTAGCAAGCGACAATTGTGTGGCAGAACATGGCCGGAAGATTGAGAGCTCATCGCATTCACGCGCAGAGATTTGTGGAGGAGGCGGGCGGTCGGCGGAGTCCGCTACGGCCGATTGCGTTGCAGGCTGGCTCGTGGACACACGTCCCTTCGAGGGACAGCGGGCGGGAGCTCCCATAGCTGGGACGGTGATCTCCAATGTCTCACCTCTACATCCCATTCTAGGAGGAGGTCTGTTTTCGCTGCGTGCATGCTGGTTTGGTTGGTGATCGGAGTCTGGGCTCAGAGAAATAACATGTCGTGAACGCACGCATGCACTGCAGCCAGGCGAGGAAGGCGCGTGGTTGAGCGACTGCCACCTACGTATGCTGTAGTTGGGGCAGTGACGCAGTGCAGCAACGTGGTGGTACCATGCAATTCTCATTTCCTCATGTTTCCATTGCTTCCATGTCTGACCCTGTTGAAATGAGAGTGAGATGGAATTCCAACCTGAGGTTGAAAGCCATCCGCATCCATCCGCCACTATACATTCACCGAAGTGGACGACGACCCAAGAAACCCAAAGGAGACGGGGTTTTCCCTACCGGCTTGAGAGGATTCGACAAGCCATGTGAGAACGATACGAATACCACCATCCACGCACTTCCGCTAAGGCTGTTGTGCGACCTTCTTGTCTTGGACGTGGATCTTCTCTCACTCCTCATGAAATAGGGATGTAATAAGAGGCAGACGGAGTGATGCTGAATACTCTAAGCCTCCTTCTTGGCGGATGCGATCGCTCTTATTGTCCTACATGGCTAGTATCGATCCTTCATCTCACCTCGTAGCAGCATGCAAAGTAGATGTCGCTGGCTTGGTCAGCAGTGTTCACAGCTCACCGCTCTTTACCATATGTAAAAGATGAAACGCCTATGTCTTATGATGCTGTTTCTGTCTCCGACGGCCACCGCTGCCCTTTGCCTTACGTTCGGCAAGACACGGAGAGGGAACACGGGAGAGAAGGAGAACTAGTGAGGCGGTTTCGGATCTTAATTGGACGACAATTGGAACGCGTGTGTTCCCAGGCTCAGCACCGCAGGAAAAAGCGTTGGCCTCGGGCCTGGACGGGCTGAATTCAACACCGCATATCTATGGCTCTACCGCCCTGTATCACATTCCATCTCTGAACTGCATGGCGTCTTGCTATTTGCTGTCGGAGAAACTTTTCGGGTTCTTGGGGGCGTTCACGGTCGTGGCACATATACTCTTCTATCACCTCCTTGTTTTTCTGTGGTATTGAAGAGCTTCCTCGATTTTCTTGGCATACTAGCAGCTATTCTGAGATTCCGTGGCCCTATCGAGGCTTCTTCAGCCCTCGGCCTCAATCTCGTAACTATTCGACTTGTGCTTGGGCTGGAACTTGAATTCTGCCGGAGCTGGGCCGAGGAACATGTCACTACAACATGTCAGTGTCAATATTGCAACTGTGAGCCACACCATTGGAGAGAACATACCTGATCTTGATCCAGTCCTTGTAGTTCTTACTTGCAAGGAGGGTCTCGAGATCGTTCCGTCCGCGGTAGGCAGGGGGGCGCTCGTTGATACTCGGGGGGAGGTACTCCAAAAGTCCGATTGGCACATAACGGGTGAAGAAGCTGAGAAACTCGAGCAGGAAGCGCCTCGTGAAGTTGACGCCAAGTTCGTCGGATCCCCAGGCCTCCAGACCATAGCGGGCAAACTTCTCGATGTACGTCAACCGTTCAGACGCCGACTTGTCCAAATATTGTCCCTTCTCGATCTCCTCGAAGACCCACGGCTTGATGATCGCACCTCGGCCGATCATAACACTGTCCACCTTGGCCTTTTCCACGTGGTCGAGGTAGTCGACGTGTGAGTAGACATCGCCGTTGCCTAGGAAGTACATCTTGCCTCCATTGGGCAGTGTGTTGGCGTCGGCCTCGCGAATGGTATCAGCCAATTCGTCACTCTTTTTTTCGTAGGATTTGATTAGGGCCGCACACTCGGCGATATAGCTCCAGTCGGCAGCTCTGGTATAACGCTGCTGTCGGCTCCGGCCGTGCAATGTGATGGCTGCACAGCCAGGGGCCCCGGCCGTGTCGCGCATTTCCGGGCTCCCAAAGGCAAGCCGCTCAATGAGCTTCTGCGCCGTCGGCTTGTCGTCCCTGACTCCCATCCTGATCTTGGCAGTAATCGGCACATCGTCCGACACTGCATTCATGCCCCTGATCATCCGCTCGAGTTTCGACGGTGAGTCTAGGAGGGCAGAACCGGCGCCCGTTTTAAACACCATGTCGATTGGGCAGCCGCAGTTCAGATCGACGAGCCGAAGATGAGGCAGGAATCGCGTCAGGGCTTCAGTTGACTTGATGGCAACCCACGGGATGTTGGCGGCAATTTGTACACCGAACTTGAGATCCTTTGCATTGTCGTAGTCTCGGATGATCGAGGTAGGGGTATAGCGGGGAGGCGTGACTTCGCTCTGGTGCGCCCTCATCAGTGTCCAGTCCGCTTTCGCTCCCTGCAGCAACGGCATTCCCAGCGCCATCTCCGAGTATGTCACCTGAGCACCGAGCTCTACGCACAACCGGCGGAAGGGGAGGTTGCCTTGCGTGGTCAGAGGAGCCAGAGTCGGGGTTTCTGGGCCAAAGTAGAGTCTTCTCTTCTCCGACGGCTTGAAAGGAGGCTCGATATATTGAGCCCGGTAGTCTTTGGCCACGTCCTCGTCGCCTTTTTGTTTGTGATGGTGTGTTCGATAGCGTTCGGTATCCTGGCCAAGCCATGCGAGGTACGCCTCGGACTTGTTCAAGTCCACCTTCTTCCTTGATAAGTCCACTTTAACTTGGGGCGCTACCATGTTCACGACGCCCGGCTTGGCCTCGTCACCTTCGACGTCATCCCCTGAGGCGACCTTGGTGCTGTCGACTGTCAGGACAAGCTCTTTGCGGCCATCCTCCCGCTCGATTTCCTGCATATGACTCGACACGAAGAGACATCGCCAGCCGGACGAGCACCTGCCGTGAGTTTCCCAGACCGGGCATTTGCCGCCAAATGTCTCAAGATCGGCGCGGCGTCCTTCCTTCAGGTACTTGCGCAAATCATGGAGGCCATTACACCTTTCGCCTTGTTTGCACGGCCGGGGAGAGAACTCTGGAGTCCAAGCCACTGAATTGCAAAGTCGTATGGCATCAGAGAAGGTGCCAAACTCTCTCTCTTTGTTCTGGCCGCCCTTCTGCTTCTTGCGCCTCCCGTCACGGCCACCACCGTCGCGGGCATCTCGAGCATCTCGCTTATCCGACGGGTTAGGAGCAGTCCTGCCCTCGGCAGCGTCATCATCCATAGCAGCATTCTCTTCAGCTGCCCCTGTCTGACCGGGGGCTAGAATGAGATACCTGTGAGCCGTTAGCTATACTCTCAATCGGCAAAGTGGAAGGAAGGGTGACCTTACTCTTGCTTTATCGGGGCTACGCCCTTGACTCTATCTGTCTTCTGTATCTCCGGGGCATCTTGAGAATCTTGCATAGGCGTGTCGAGTTTCACGCGTTTGGAGGCTGGTTCATCAGACGAAGCACCGTTGGCTCCATCCATAACCTGCATCTGCGACTCTTGAGACGCCATATTCCTGAGAAACGGAAGCTCGAATATAGACACACTCAATGAGCATTCAGTTGCTCTCGTCTATCGAGATTAGTCCCCTCAAAATAGTGGGATGTATCTGTAAAGTGTTATCAAGAAACTTTTTGGCAGGGAAGTTTTCTACCCCACAGCGGGGTTTTTGTCAAGTTGGGCGGATGTAACACTGCTTCGGCAGGAGCCCTGGAGCCAGCCTCATTGACCAGGAAGGAACCAGATCTCTGGGAGTCGTATTATGCAGGTTGGCACTACAAATAGTATTTGGGGTCCAATTCAGTTCTTGTTCAGTACAATCTACATGTATGGCACTCAGAAGCCTTTCGGTACCAGCTGCTGGCCTCATCGTCAGCGTCTCACGTGCACAGGCATATCAACCTACGGGCATGTCAAGCAGCCCTGAAGCTGCACCTGGAAGAGCTCAGGCGACATGTTACCCGATCCAAGACCGAGTGACATTCGGCCAAGGCGTCCTCAATTGACAGCCCATGTATGAAGAAGCCGGGAAGAAGCAACGTCTAGGTCTATTACCGCCCGGAGATCATGGGTTCGCCAAGGTCACCGCTCCGATGTTCGAGACCCGGTACTCGAAGCCGGAGGCTCTAAGGTAGTGCAACCCACCCATATGTATCTGGTGAGCCACCGTTTATAGCCGGAGACAGAAGCTGGACCGAGAAGCTCGGCAGTTCGCAGCGGAGCCTCTCACAAAGCTCCCGAAGACTCCCCCTGAGAGCTTGAAGCTGGAGGCCACGACAATGGAAGTCGCATCTGCCCAGCACAATGATACCGCGGGAAGAAGCAAATCCCACAGTGGGGGCGGATGCAACAGAGGTCAGAAGTGGAAGTGGCACCCCACACAGCCTGTTTATGCAAGGGCCCGCACTGAGGGCTGACATCTGCGACCGGCCCATTTGCCCTCCAATTAAAGGTTTATCTGAGACTTGCCCAAACTCATCCCTGGGACGGGCTTGGTCTGGATTTTGTGTCATTGCTTTGCTGCAATACGTCTGTCGCAGATCTCCATCATAAACTTTCTCGGCAACGATACTGACCGCCAAAAATAACCGAAAATAACAACAATTGACCGCTTCTCCTGGGTTGCTAGACCTCGATCTACCTGCTTTTGTTGGACAGCCCGCCGAGAAATGATCATACGGCCGCACAATGGCTGACCAAGCCAGAGGAGCAGCAGCAGCAGCAGCAGCAGCAGCAGGCCGAGACAGACTGCAGCAGTCGCCCGTCAGAACGAAGGTTGTACGGTCGCAGAAGATTGCAGAAGCCACATCACCCATCGAGCCGCGACGACCACAAACGGCATTCGAGCTCGCCGACGTCGATAGAGATAGCGAACGACAGGACCGTGCTCCGCCGATACCCCGCTCCCACACTCCCGGGCACCTATCGTCCAAGAGCCAGGCAGGCGGCGGCGGCGGCGGCGGCAGGCGGAAGCCGTCCGAGTTGTCAATCCGACAGCGCTCACAATCATCCGCCGGAGGCGTCGGCTCAGGGGCCACTTCTGCCTCTCTCTCGGCTGCCTCAGCGGCCTCCTTTCACTCCTCCGTCCCTTCCTCAGCGAGGACAGCAACCACACCCATATCAGCACGTCACGCGAGCAGCAGCGGCTTCCGCGCGGGGGGCGATGGCGAGAATGGCAGCAGCGAGCCGACGAGCGCGGCTCCGAGTATCACAGGTACAACAACACGCGACCGCCAAGACTCGTCAGGCACCGGCAGCGGCAAGGAAGGCAGTACCAGCAGTAGTGCTACGCGCCGGCCGACCGCATTACGCTCTACTTCTGCTATAGCGGGCGGTAGCAAACCCGTCGGCAGCAGCAGCAGCGTATCTATCATCGCGGGTAGTACCGCTCGCGGCAGCGCAACAACACGGGGTGGTGGTCGCGGTGGTGGCTCGGCAGCACGAATACCCCAACATATCCCCTTTCCACCTCTAACAGACCCTAAGACATCCCCCGATGTGCCCGCTGCTCCGTCATCCGGGATGTACTGGTCCCGAGCGCCAGTTTCTGGGTCTGCACACACCCCGTTACGCGCCCACACGACAACGATAGTCGGCTCCAACGTTTACGTATTTGGCGGGTGCGATAGCAGGGCATGTTTCAACGATCTCTACGTGTTAGATGCAGACGCCTTCTATTGGAGTACTCCACATGTCGTTGGGGAGATTCCCGCGCCCTTACGAGCAATGACCTGCACCGCGGTGGGCAAGAAGCTGGTCATCTTTGGCGGCGGTGATGGCCCTGCCTATTATAATGATGTCTATGTGCTAGATACTGTCAATTTCCGGTGGTCTAGACCACGGATACTAGGCGACAAAGTACCCTCCAAACGCAGGGCGCACACGGCGTGTCTCTACAAGAACGGCATCTATGTCTTTGGTGGCGGTGACGGCGTGCGGGCACTCAACGACATTTGGAGACTCGACGTTTCTGACGTCAATAAAATGTCGTGGAAGTTGATATCCTCTGCGGAAACAGGCAACGGTCCCGGGAACAACAGCCCTGTGGGAATAAACGGTCCAGGGAGGCCCAAGGCCAGGGGTTACCACACGGCCAACATGGTCGGCTCCAAACTTATCATATATGGAGGGTCGGATGGCGGGGAGTGTTTTAACGATGTCTGGGTGTACGATGTCGAACAGCACGTGTGGAAGGCGGTCAACATACCCGTCACCTTTAGGCGGTTATCACACACAGCCACGATAGTAGGGTCGTACCTGTTCGTGATAGGGGGACACGATGGAAACGAATACGCCAATGATGTGTTGCTGCTAAATCTAGTGACCATGTCCTGGGATAAGCGGAGGGTCTACGGCCTACCCCCCAGCGGCCGGGGATACCACGGTACGGTGCTGTACGATAGCAGACTGCTGGTCATCGGAGGGTTCGACGGCGGCGAGGTGTTTGGGGACGTCTGGATTCTGGAGTTGGCGGTGCATGCCTACTACTCGCAGATCAGCCATTTCACGATCGAGGTGTAGGAATCCATCGATTGGTAGGTAGGCTGTCTGTGGGTTTTGTTCTGCGGGTGTGTGTTTGATGCATATTAGCGAAAGAGCGCGGTTTATATGAAAGGAAAAGAGAGAAATTTGGCGTCGTGGTTTTTCTTTTCACGAAAAAAGATGGTACAAAAAGGGAAGGAAAGGGAGTGTGTGTGCGTGTGTGTGTGTGACATGAATGTACGAGACGACGTCTTCTTCTTTTATATATACGGGTGGTGGTGGCGGTGGTGGGTTTTTGTTTTTTTGTTTGAACTTAAGGGGCTACTACTACTCTATGAAGATATGACAGACACATCTATATATAATACCGCTACAACACACAACAGACAACTCGCAGTTTTTTAGTCAAATGCTTCTCTGCTGATTAAACCTCTGCTCTCCTCCCCGTTGCTCCCCGGCCAAACCAGCTAATGCCGCCATGTTACGTATGCTACTGTTATACAATGCAAAAAGCACTACAAATGGAACTCCGCCAACGCCGGAAGCAAGCTCGGAACTTTTGAACTCCTCTTCCTTTCTCCCCCTATCCAATATTTGGTACATGAGTGGTAGCCAAGATGTCCCCGTTAAGGGGCGTTCCAATGGCTCGCCGAGAGGTAGTGCTGTTTTGATGGATAAAGCTGATAGGGTGTTCATAATTCGTTTAGTGAGCGGCAGCCTTTTCCTGCTCCTCCTTCTGAGCACGCTCGCGCTGCCTCTTTTGCTCCTCGAGTCTCCTCTCCTCAGCAGCGACCATGTCTAAACACATGTTAGTACCAATTTCAATACGCTTCTGTGCGGTGGTCAGTGCTTACCCTTCCAGAGGTCCTGACCCTCGTACTCCTCCTTATGGACCTTCTTCTCGATCACGTGCTGGCGGGTCGGGTCGTTGGGGTCGACGACCATAACAGTCTCCCAGCGGCCCTTTCCGGACTTGGCATCGGAAGTCTCCAAGGCAGCGGTGGCGATCAGCACGGCGAGCGTCAGGCCCTGGGCGTAGACACGGGCCTGGACGAGCTTCTGAGAGGTAGAGAGGTACTTGTTGCGGCTGACAATGCCGAGGGCGATACCCATGGCAGCAACCCAGGAGGTCAAGACGATGGTGTAGCGGTTCTCACGACCCCACTCCATGAGGCGCTTCGTGACGGGCTCGTGCTTGCGCGCCTCCTCCATGGCAATCTGCGCCGCGTCCTTGTACCTGTTCATCGGGTCCTGGGCCCTTTGGAAGGCGATAGAGTACCGCTCGGCCGTCACCATGGCGCCGACCGTGGCCGTCGAGGTGACGAGGAACGACCGGAAGGGCAGGGTGAGCTGGCGGAAGGCGGGGTACCGCTTCGAGGCGAAGACGACACCTCCCAGAGCGAGAGCCAGGCCGATGGTACCACCGATGATACCGCCCTTGAGCACCTCATTGTAGTGCGCCCGCTCTTCTTCTTTGCTGATAACCTTCATCTTGGCGGTGTTTTGGTACTATTAAGAGTTCGAAAGTATGTTTCTGGTGGAGTTAAACACAATGTTAGAAGGTTCGTTGCGTAATTTGTGTGGTGGCCGTCAAGAGCGTTTTGTCTCTCGTCTCTATGACGTCTATTTGGTGACGTCTTACCTTGCCAGATTGGCGCTTCGAAAAGTGGGCTGTTTCTGCGTTGGACACAACCGTAACACGCGCCAAAACGTCGAGATGGAGTCTAAATGCCAACTTATATGGCCAATTGAAGTCAAAACGAAGTTTATAAATCTATGCGTGGCCACGATAATCCCTAGGAAGAAAGAAAGACGTCGAAAGAGCCCGTCTGTCACCGGAAACTTTGTCGCCGCATCAGACGATTGTCAAAGTTTCCCTCTGTCCCAGAAAGGCCAAGCAAAAACCTGATGATGTAAACGCACATGAGGCCGGAACCAAATCCCGAGGGTTTCCCGCGGGTCCTGAGCACGGACCATCTCATCCAAAGTCGCACGTCTACTGGTGGTTGCACTTCCCGGCCAAACACCGAAACATATGATTTCTGTTCCTATTTTCGCCGTTCGCAATCATTTCGGCGAGCTGACACTTCTGGGCTTTGAACTTGCTTGCTTGCTTCTCGAAAGCAGAAGGAGCGACGGGAAGGGAGCTGACCAAATATAGGAATATCAATTCAACCTGGGGATGAGGCTGAGTCCTTATCGCCGTTGCAATCACAACCCCAAGACTTCGGAGTCATCGAGCTCACGTGCCTCTTGCATCAATTTCCTCCGATCGCACCGGCGGCGAGATCCGAAGACTTCGGAAGTCGCAGGTCGCACGCAGAGCAACTTCGTAATAATCCGCGCAACGGTGCCCAACCGGACACTGTGCTCCATAAATCATTCATCAACCCCACCAAAGCCCTCAAGAATCGCAGCGCTCAATATAATGCAAACTCTGACTGACCTCAATCAATCTTAGTTCGCTTGCCAGCCCTGAAACTCATCCCCATGGTTTTGGTCCGGCGTGTCATAATGATGCGCCCAAAATGCGACTGTCGACGGCGTTGCTTATTACGACACCCTTGCTTCACACTACCTTCACACTACCTTCATCAGCCAAAGACTAAAGTCGGAAAACCATACCTTAGGTGGTGATTCGTACTCCTCGGATCCGGTGGTGCTAGCACGCTGTGAATAAGGCGGGAAGGAGAGCGGCCGAACTGGCGTGCTCTTGAGGGTTTTGTTAGCTTCAAGTCGACAAAGACGTTGAGCCCCAGAATTTATTGCCGTGACAAATGGATTCAGGGTCCTATCCACCTTTCAGAATTCCGGCGCCGTTGATGGACACCGCCGAATCTTAACTCTCTGTTCACGAGCTGCCAAATCTTCACCGCCTGTCAAAATGAGGGTTCCATTCGTCAAAGTGACTGGAACACAAGTGGCTTTGGAACCCTTCTGGAAGAGTGGCGCTCAGACACTGTCAGGGGTGGCAGGCTTTCAGCCCGCCCATCCCGCCGGGACAAGTCTCCGGTGGGCCCTTTGTTAAAAAGGCCTCTTGCGCCTCACCGCCATCCAGAAGGGAAAGAATGCAGTCCCATCACCACCAAAGCCGCCTTGGCGTCTTTGCTGCTGTGAGTTGCGGCCAAGCTTCGCATGTCATCTTACGGGCGATCACAAAACGGTTGGGTCCGTTCTGGCCATTCTTGAATTGTAATATAGAACGCATGTGGGAAATGCCATGTGTCCGAATTGCTTAACTGTGCGCAGGCAATAGTTACCCGGCTATCTCAATCACACGCTGGACTGCGGGCTTAACTGCGATCTTAGCGGACAGCCTAAGTAGCGGATCCCAAGTCCGACCGGCCTGTGATCGCAATGCAAGTTGGAGAGCGTTTGGAGGCCTAAGCTAGGCCCAATAGACTGAGAAACTCCAATGGGTGCTTCTGTGAATGTGATGACCAAGATTCGTAATGCTTCGTGTCCTCAGTATAGTTCCCTTGTCGAGCTATGAGTATGCATCGGGTTTCCACAACGGACAAGCCGTCAGTTGTAAGTAGAGGCCAGTCTAGACTTATAAGGGCACTTTACATCAAGTGATTGAGCAGGTGTCACAGCCCAAAGGCCAAGACACCGACAGCTGCCGGGCTCGTGACGGCTCGGCACCCAAGCCGAACTTATCGGCAAGGACACGGACGGCACTTTTTAGGTTGACCGAGACGGCTGGAAGAGTCTGGCTACACAGGCGGACAAAGCTCGCTAAGATAGGAATCTTACATAGAGCGGACAGCGACGCCAAATGATAAGGGCGGTGATGATGACGATGCCATGAACAGTGATTGAGAGAGACCCAGATAGCGATGGCATGTATATGGATAAGAACTCCGCGAGACTGTGACGACATGTGGCAGGTCGAGGATGCACCTCACTGACCTCAATAGCTTTCCCCGGTCGAAGGGCCGGCGTAAGGGCAGATCATGGAAGCGGTTTCAACTCACCAAAGAAAGCATATCCTGTCAACCTCCTGCCGATCCTCCTTGGTGTATGACCAAATTACTCCGCCAAACAGCTTGTTGCTTAATTATCCTTCTGCCATCTCGATATCCCATCCTTGAGTTCTGACGCGCTGTCTGGGCTTAACGTTAGTCGATGGGGAATTTAGAGATGGAGGGTTACATAGGCACGAGTCTACTCTAAACATCTCCATGGGTGATCTGGAAATCGCCCATGATGGACGTTGCGCAATGAGCGCGATATCCGGCAGCAACTTGCGTTACAGCAGACGCACCACCGCATCTTGGTCCCACCGGCGATGGAGGAAGCCAAACGGCATTCAGCGCACGCCCAGAGCTCTCCAATGTCGCAGCAACCTCCACATTGGACACCGTCGAGTCAATTTCAGCACTAATGGAAAATAACTCCCCAATCTCACTTCACTAGAGCCGAGATCGCAAGCTACCGACCACGCGAGCGACGCTAGCTGGCGCACTGTGTGCGCAGCTTCAGAACGAAACCAGTTCGGGGAGTCTCCAGAACGCTAATGTTAGCAGCGCAACCTGCTTGGCATTGCGTCGCGGTTCGCAGGGATATTCCCAGCGACAACGACATGCTGACGCCTGACGGGAAGACGCTGAGGCAAGCTGCCGCGTTCAAGGTCTCATCAGGGCCGCGTGCAGTGTGGGGATACATCGTCGAGGGCATCAAAGCTGCAAACCATCGGCTCGTAAATTGTAATCACTTCTATCTTCCGCCTATCCGCGCCTCCCGCCGTTTGCTTTTTGTAAAGTCAGGCAGGAGTTAGAAGCCATTCGAACTTGTGTACGTGCATGTTACCCGATCGGGAAGGGATGTGGTTAAGTTGATGCGGAACATTTGCTTTTCCTGAGGCCAAAATGCCCCTAACCCAAAGTCCCCCGTTTTCCCCGGCTGAGGGAGGTGATGGCGATTAAACCACACAGTGCGTTCTCGTTCAATGACAAGGGAGCTTGGAACTTACAGGTATACTATTATGAGTCAGTCCTGGCGGCGTCGCGGGCGTGCGGCAAACGCAACAGGTGGCAGAACCCTTTTGTTTCATGGCTCACATATGTGGCAACCTTGGTGAGCTCAAAGCCAGGGACACGGAGGTCTCACCCTCACCGACATGCCCACTTAAAGCCGCCTCAGCGCTTAGAACGCCACCTCCTGCACCGCACCAGGAGAGGCTCACCTGGTCCGAGATTTGTTCTTCCGTTGGGCCAAGTGAATCTGTAAACCGAGGTTTGTTGCGAAAGCCTAGCTGGAGACTGGCCGGAATGCTGCCGTGTTAAACAGACCACGCGAGAGGACGTGCACACCTGAGCTTCTGGTTCGGCTATTCTGTGGTACTGGGAAGGTGTCCCCGGCCTTCCCATACGGTACGTCCCACAATACAGATTAGATTCACATGGCAAACAGCAGACGGATTTCGTGTCCCGTTACACCAGATGTGCAATACGTATGCTTTTACACCGAGAACCGACAGGATCTCGAGAAAGAGAACCTGATTCAGGAGAATGCAGAGAAACAAGAAAGTATGCCAAGTGAAAGCCCATGCATATCAGTGTCCAAGCTGCTTGAATGAGACAGGTCCTTATTCGTAGATTGGATGGAGAGATCAACGGTGAGTTCCACCGCCTACAGACGCACAGTGCAGCTGTCCAATCCTACCACGGTCCAGAGCCTCCCCTGTCTCGATCCGAAATCCACGCCCGGCAAACCCAGACCTCCTCTGGTATAGGCGGGTTGTGAGCGCAATAGTGGCAAGCAAGGAGGTAGCTACGGCACCGCGCTTCTCGTTTGTTTGTTTTTTCGCTTCCGCCCGAGGGAGGTGATGATGAATGGTAGGAAATAGTTTACTAACCTTGGTGGGATCGCTGATGAGAAACGATGTGTGTTGCCGATGCCGTATTAGTGTGAATCGTAGCCTGCACCTGTGAGGACATATCATGTTGAAAACTCCCATACCCTCGCGAGCCTCATCCCGTCCTCCCCATCCCAACCAAAGCTCTCTCCCTGACGCGGCGTTTGCTTTGTACATACGTGCTGTACGACTCGAACAGACGCTGGCGCCGGTCCAGATACAAATCACCAAGCCCCGCGAGAACCCCGAAACCCCCAGGATCCAGCCTCGAGAACTACGGGGCGCGTTGCATTCGCGAATCATTGCATTGTCGCCTCGTTGCCGCTCGCCTGAGAGTTATTTCCGGACTATCTTGGCTTCAGGCGGGTGCTTCGACATCATACACTACATCAACGGGCTAGCATAGCAGCTCACCTCGGGAGGCGGTACTTTTGGCTTCTCTACTTAAGCTGTCAGTCTCCCCGATTCACCGAGGCACGGCCGCTGTGGAGAGGTCGCCGATTCGTGCCTTCCGTTTCCGCAACTTATCCAGACTTAAAGTTGCGCCTTCTTAGTCACTTCCTCTCACTCCGGCCCACTCCGTGTTTGTGGTGTAATAACTTACACTTACATTGGATTTGGTGGGACGGCCAGCGACCGTTTACAACGCCTCGCCTCATCGACACCAAAGCATATGCCAAATCCAGAGCTTACGAAAGACGCGGGGTATACTATTTATTAAGGACACTGTACAAACAATTCGTCGTGGAATATTTGTTCCTTCTTGGCTTTTTCTCCGACCTTCCTCCCTCCCATTCACCACCCATTCCCGAATTTGGCAGGGTTATCCACTTTTAGCAACAGCCATGCGGCGTTCCTGGAAGTGGTTTAATTCGAGCGCGAGTCCCGAGACAGCGGAGCCCACCATAACTGGGACCACTGGGACCGACTCAAATAATTGTTATCGCGCATCGCCTTCTGCCTCTGAGGGCCACTCTCCCGCCTCTATTAGTTCGCCTTCTTTACTCAACCACTCTTCACCGTCTCCGTCACCCACACCGCAGCCGGCGACACCCAAGTCGCCCGTCTTTGGCCGTTCTAGTCTTCTGTCTATCCAATCTGCCTCGAAGCCGATTGATATCGAAACACCGCCTCGAGATTCCCCATCCGCATCGCCAATCAGGCGCAACCCGGTCGGCTTTGCCAACGACGACGACACTTTGAGCGATACTCTGTTCCAGATCCCAGTTACTGGTGACATCGATATCGAAATGACCACAGGCCCGAATTTCGACTCGGCCATGGGCCGCAGTCGCCAGGACTCTTTTGTGAGCGCAGGCCCGAAGCCTATCTCGATGGCCAACCCGAATCGCGACCAAGGCAATCGCGGCCGTAGGGAAAGTCTGGCGGGCAGCTTGATGGGAGGTATGAGTTGGGGAGGCATTTCGGTTGGCAGCTTCATAAGAGAAGAGTAAGTCCTATTTCTGTCTATCGCCCGTCGCATTTTCGGGTTTCGATGGCATCTATCAATCGATTCAGCCCTCTTGTGTGTGTTGGCTTTATTTTTTTGGTGCCTTCGTGGTGCGCTCCGCGCCGTCGCTTGTCACCGCCGCCGCAGTCCGGAGCCGAAAACTAACGGGTCTACAGAGTGTTGATGACTGGCACATCGCCGTATCTTAACATGGCGACCCAGTCACCGTCTTTCCACTCCTCATCCTACATCCCCAAGCTTGAGGCCAACTTCATGCGCGACTTCATCTGTTGCGATCACACATGGCCAACTCTGCACGATCTGTTACAACACTATGAGGAGAACCACCACGCTGCAGCAACGCCGTCGAGGACGTTTGATTCTTTCGGCATAAGCCAAGGTAACGCGCGCGCCTCTGTAAGTCGTGCCACTCCTACGCCATCGGCAACATCAAGGGCGCAGTCGGCACAGCCGATGCAATATCAGCAGGCCCGTCAGATTGGCACCATCGGAGCAAACATGGGTTTCGGCGGAATCGGGCAGATGATGCGGCAACAGCAACTGCCGCAGCAGACGCCGCTAACCGCAAAGGTCAACACGCTATCACATATGAACGACGAGATGGATCCTGTCGGCGATATGGAGATGGACGAGACGGTGGGTCACATGGACATGGACGACAGCCAACGCACCATCCAGCAGACCAGGCAACTCTTCGGCCAGCAACAGCGGCCTCAGCTTCATCTCAACAGCTCCGGCTTCCCCCAACAGGCTCTTCGCACTTCACAACCTACGACGCCCGCCGCAGCCAGCTTCGGGTTCCAGAACAACCCGACTGTGTCATCGGTCAACACGCCGACCCTCACTACGCAACAGGGCCTGCCGCAAAGGGGTAATGCATTCCCTGGCGCTGATATCGACGAGGATGACGAGATCCCCGGAATGCCGATGAAGATGAACCTTGGCAACTTGAATCTGAACACTTCTCAACTGGGCGGCCTCGGCTTTGGAGCTCTGGGAACGATTGACGATCCGGCTAAGCGCCTATATAGCCCCGGAGGCACGACGCAGATGACCAGCCAGCAGAAGGCTTTCGACCAGCAACTGCAGATGCAGCAACAGTTGCAGCAACAATTGGCGGCTATGAACATCGATCTGAGCCAGCTCCCGCCTGGTACGGATCCGGCCACGCTCCTGCAGCAGATGAGCGCATTGATGATCCCGCCAAGTGAAGAGCACAAGCCCTTCAGGTGTCCTGTCATCGGATGTGAGAAGGCCTACAAGAATCAGAACGGTCTGAAGTAAGTTTCCCGGATGCAATCCTATTCCCATCCCAGGATTGTACCCTAACAGCAATGATCAGGTACCACAAGACACATGGACACTCCACCCAGCAGCTGCACGAGAACGGCGATGGTACTTTCTCCATCGTTAATCCGGAAACCAGTGCTCCCTATCCGGGCACTCTTGGTATGGAGAAAGAGAAGCCGTTCAAGTGTGATGTTTGTGGCAAGCGGTACAAGAACTTGAACGGGCTCAAATACGTATGCTACAATCCTGCCTTGTCTTCTATCCGCCCCTCCCTTGCTGACCATTTCAATAGCACAAGCAGCATTCGCCCATGTGCGATCCCGAGATGCGGGCTCAACATCAGACTCTATTGTCGTCGATGATCGCCAATCCGGCTGCTCTCCTCGCCATGCAACAACAAGGGGCGCTTCCGAACATCACTGAGGATACCATGATGTAGGAGCATCAGTCATCGAGCAGTGACGAGACGAATTCCGACCCTACAGATTCGCAGTAAACTGCGATCATCCCATGGGTCCTCGCAACCTCGCACCCATAATCTTCCTTTGAGCTCGGTGTATCTTCTTTCGCATTTCGCCTGGCGTTTCCGTGTTGAAAATTGGTCTTTTACGTCATTTTCGCCAGGAAGCGTTCCGAGGCAGTTGTGTCGAATAAGATATCCCCGATCATCGAGCGAGTGCGAGTCAGGCTGATACCCATACCACCACCATTGTTTTCACCATTGTTTTCACCATTGTTCTGTCGCACTTTCATGCGACGAAGATTCGCCATGGTCTTCAGACTTTTGTCAGAGTCTTCCATTCGATTTCCTGTACTTTTTCACCTGCCCAGGCTTAGTCCTGTTTGCCTATTGTTCGATTCGACCTTTTTTACCCGGACGAGACGATGAGAGAAGACTTGAATCGGCGGATATGGACTCAAAAAGAAAAACGAGGGTTACGACTTTAGACGGATTTTTTGGGAAAAAGGCCACTGGGCTAGACATCCGACGCGAACATTCGATTGACGCGAGTATTTCGTTGCCGGTATCCATTCGCTACTACTCTACACCTACCTTCTCTCCCCTCTTTTAATGTTAATTATTTGGTCGACGTTGCGTGGATGACGAATTATAGACGGACTGCTTTTCTATCAGGTGTTTCCGGAAAAGGGAGGGGAGGGGGAGTCGGTATTTGTTTTTTCAGTTATTAAATTGTCTGTCTGCATTTTGTCGAAACGGGAAGCGAAGCAAGGGGACACCAAAAGAAGAAGCGGGTAGAGCAAGCGAACAAAAGCAGATGATACCACGGAGGGCAGGCGGTCAGGTTGGGCGTCAGCGGTGTCTTGTCTTTTTTTCTGTTTCTTTTTTTTTTCGTCTCTCAATCGGCGGCAGACATGCATTATTATCTCTGCATCACAATCAGCATTTCTCTCTCTTTTTTCTGTCAGTCAGGTGTTAATCAGGGGTGGTTGGTAGGTGGTTTCTCAAGGATTATAAAAAGCTTTGTCACAAAGTGTGGTTTTTTCGCAAAAGAACGGAATTTTATAGATTGGTAGTCTCTACACTCATACTACGTAGTAGTAGTCTCATACAGACAGACTCTCAGATAAAGACTTATAAAAAAGGGTTACCCACTTACTCCAAGTTCTCGATGACATGTCTGGTATACTAACTGTTTGACTACCACGAAGAGCATCACGGACGAACGATCCTAAAGTAATTAATTAATGCGTCATAACTGATGTGTATGGCAAGGAAATAATGCAGATAAGCAAGTGGGAGACAGAAAAAGCCGAACTGCAAAACACATGAACACCTAAACTACCTTCTAAAACACCATGAAGCAGGTAAAACTAAGGCAAATTACTTCATACAACAGGCCACACTAAAGCTCAGAAAGGCAGTTATCTGATACTTGCAATGCATTAATATTTTATCTCCAGCAAAGTAAGTTTAAGCGCACTGCGTGTAGTGGGTAAATGTTACGCATACAAGTAGAGCTTTTTTTTTCTATCTCCTACCTGGTTTTTAACTACACGCAGTCCGGCGAAACCTACTTTCTATAAGATTCATTGTAGTTAACGGATAATTAACACTGCCTTTCTAAGCTCTATTAATATGGCTTATCTTCTGGAGCAGTAACTAATAAGTCTCAGTTTGACTGCTTTAATTATGAGATTTTAGAAGAAGCACCCCCCCCCTTTTCCCCCCTCCCCCCACTTGACAAGCTATGTAGTTACTACGTTCTTCCAGTAAGTACGTGTGTGTGTGTGTGCTTTGTAAAAATTCCTCGGCTTTTGCTTCCCTAGTTACACACACCGTGTATGTGTGTATGTATGTACATGTACCTCACTTTTAGGAGACCGCCCTTACCGAGGTCTGAGAAACAAAAACCAGCCTCCTCCTCCCTTATGGTTGGTTGGCTATGCACGATAATTATAGAAATGGGCACCGTACCTACTTTACAACAAGACTTTTTTTACTTAGTTAGTACTACCCCCCCCCCCCTTTTTGGTGTCCAAATTTGGCAAAGAGAGCTAATTAATAATAACAATGACGTGTTATATGTATGGAGGCGGAGGCAGACGCAACCGACGTTGGATCCGGGGACGTTAGCTAAACCCTTGTACGATAATTACTTGGTGGATCGCCTACTACACTACAGGTACTGTCCTGATATTCACCAACGTAGTTGTAGGTCTTATGTGTCTGGTCCTAGATGATGTATTCACTCTCCGCTGTGTCTCAACTCCCGTCTAGGTATGTATGAACAAGGATCCCAGCCGAATGAATGACATTAGGTACATATACCGGTTCCTGTGACAATAATAACCAACTTTCAACGTGAAAGAGGATTTAATCGATTTTTTTCGTATCGATGATGGTGAGGCAAGGTAAGAGAAAGCAGTTTCATAAAAGAGAGACAAAGCTATCTACGCGTTCCTTCGAGATACAAAAACCAACTATGCCCCCCCGATACTCATAAACCCAACGCCTCGCAAATGTTTTCAACCCATCGACCACCGAGTCATAAACTAACATGATTACATGATTTTTTGTCTTTCTTGATCCCTTCTTCATTCATCGATAATAACAGTGTGGCCACACCAAAAACTGTACAACAACTCCAGGTAGTGTACGATCACAAACGTCTTAACCCAGTTGTCACCCCTACTCACACACACACCCAACGCTTATCGCCTCCCAGTCCGCCTCGTGACCCGCTAAGTCATCTCCATCCCATCATCCTCATCAATCTCACTACCCTCCAACATCCCCTGCGTCTGGTTGGAACTCACGCTCTCTTTTCGTCTTCCCCCGCTTCCCCCGTTATCCCCAAAGATCCTGCTGTCGATGCTGCCAGCAGCAATCATGTCCAGCTCGTCTCCGCCTACCACCCGCCCTTCCATGTCGACTTCCTGTGACAGCTCCACCAGTGCATTTCTCGGCAGTCTCTGGAACCCTACCGATCTAACAATGCGTCCCCAGTGAGTCATACAAAAGTTGGCAGCCCTCTTCCTCAACCACTCCTCGTTCGCAAGTCCCGCACAGTACCACGTGATACACGCGTGATCCACGTCCAGTTCCTTGGACAACCTATTCACACACAACAGTCTCAGATGCGGAATGTTATATATGTTGGACATCACCAACAACCCAGCCACATCTGACAGGTCGGCCGTGATATTCTCATCCTCATCTCCCGCTCCCCCGGGGTCGATCCTATCCGTATACAGGTAATACAAGAACGCCTTCACCACACTATATGGCTCAGGGATGTGCATCTTTTTCGTGTGGAATTCGGCCATCTGGCTCGCCCAGAGCCTGGCAAAATGCGGCCACCTCGCTTGCAGTATCAGCCGGTGCACATGTATCGGCGGGGATGTCGGAGCGTCAGGTGCCAGCCATGTCTCACTACTACTACTACTACTTCCATCGATCGTGTTGACGAGTGCCGACCCAAGGATCTCGTCGTCGTCGTAGTAATCCCGGGATAATGCGGTCACGACAAAGTCCGTACCGGATCCGGTTTCAGGGGGCTGGTTGAACAGCTTTGCCAGGTCCGCACCCAGACCTTTGCTCGGCTGCTCGACATGCCGGGTCCGGCTGGACGGTCTGACGAGATCTGCTCGGGGCTCAGGGGGGGTGTACCCCAAAAACCCATACCTCCGCAGATCAATCTCCATAATGTCGGACAGGTACTCCTCCATACCATTAGCCCCTAGATCGATGGCCGCGGGATCGGTGGGACACCCGAGCAGCCAGGCTTTCGTGCCTTCTTCGTTCATCGTGCAGTAGTGCCAGCGGTAGCCGGGTTTAAAGATTTCGCGACCCTCGGCTAGCTTCTGCCACCTCAAAGAACCCAGGTCCAAAGCGGAGAGGGAGCATTCTTTGGATGTGATTGTTGCTGCAGGGGTGACGAAATCCAATAACGTGCCAGACGAATAAACGTGAAAGTGGATTCCCTGCATTTGCGAGGGTACATTCGGGGCGCTGACGAATTTCAGGGAGGAAATGGCGCCAGGTGCTGGGGGGGCGTATTTTTTGAGGTGGAACGAGGGGGGGTTGACCTGGGCAGTTCGCGAGTTGGCTGCGTAGCCAGAGGTCCCGACAACTGGGGACTGGGCTGACGCATATGATGGCCGGGGGGAGTTGGCGTTTCTGCTCAAGCTCGAGCGATCCAGAGACCCGATCTGAGGCGGCGACTCAAAGGCCGGGCTCCCCTTGAGATCCAGCCACCAGAGATCGCTGACCTTGTCCATGTCCTCGCTCAGCCCGCCAAAGACCCATACCCGGTCCCCCCATATGTAGGCTGAGTGATCGAAGCGCCCGACGAAGCGCCATGCCCTTGACCATGTATAAGTCTTTAGATCCAAATAGCAGATGTCGTCGAGGACGTAGTTGTCGTGACCGGTTATACCGCCGACGATGAACAGCTTGTCTTCGTGCAAGACGGCGGCGTGTCTGGCTCGTCCCTTCGGAACCGGACCGGACACCTGCGGTTGTGTCCAGTGCGCAGTCTTGAGGTCGAAGATGATCAGGTCGGACAGGTAGGTTCTGTGCTCGTTCTCGCCGCCGAATACGAGGAGCTTGTCTCCTTTGTACAGAGTTGCCGTGTGGCCTGGATACATGTGGTCAGCCAAGGACTTGGACAGTGGAGCGGGGCAGCCAACAGTCTTACCCATCCGAACGCCGGGAATGTCTCCGTAGTTGTCGACCAGGTTCCACTGGTAGCTCACTAGATCCAACCTCAGGACGTGATTGTACACCTCGTCCGTGTACTGGTCGAACCCTCCAAAGGCGTAGATCTGGTTGTTTCCGCAGTATGTCACCGACGCATTCACCAGGCAGGCGGGTCGCTGACCTAGAGTGCGCGTCACCTTGGGTCGGTAGCCGTCCATCGTCGGCGCGCGATTCTTTAGGGGCGAGTTGGGCATGATGTACGTGTTGTTGGACGATGCCGCCGAGGCTGGAGTCAAGGTCGAAGCCATGGATGTAAACGACGACTGGGATGCGTGTGCTTGCGCCGAACCTCCAAAGATGGATGCGCCAGAGCCTGGAGCGCCTGCAGGTGTCGACGGCTGTGCCATGACTTGGGCGCAAAAGATTTTCTCACGAAGAGCTAATCGGACATCGCAGTCAATTCGACATAAGTTGAATAACTCGAGCTCGGGAGGACTGAGATCTTTCACAAAGAACGGCGTCGGCACTGTGTATGAATGGGCTTCTTTGTCAAGGCGTTCCTGGATCGACCTGACCTTACCGCATACCGAAGTGATGTCTGGGCGGCAATTACTAGCGCCAGGGCGCGATGGACTGCTGCGGGCCGCCGAAATTGGTGGCAAGGACCGGGGCTGGCTCTTGGCGAGACAGGTGGGGCGGGCAGGCTGCAACAGCTGCGAGAGTCAAGGCTGGCAGGTGGTGGAGGTTGCCCTTGACAACGGATTGTAAACATTTAAGGTGCACCTTCCTCTCATCACTCTTTCCATTCTTCCCTTCCTCTGCATCACACAGATACACTCTTCAATCCGCAATCCCTCCACTCCTCTCAACTACTCTCGAATCCCCTCGCAAAGCACCAAAAGCTATCCTAAAGGCCTCGCTCAAAAAACTCCAAGTCCGCTAGATCACTTCGCTCTCGTAGCCATTTGATCGCCCGTCCGACTTACAAGCCCGATTTCGCCAAGGCTCTTTCGATTTATCGAACAGTGACATTGCAGAAGATACTAACCCCTCTCCAGCACAGCAACACACATACAGTCAGCATCATGGCAACTGCATCAGTATCAACACCCCTCAAGTCCCATGCGGGGCTCTTCTCGACCCGTACCGCTGGCGGACGGATGCCCTTGACCCCTTCCCCCCGTCAACGCTCCATCCCGGGTAACCTCAACTCGTCCCCCTTTACCCCTGAGAGATCCAGCCACGACAAGCAAAGGGTAGCATCCAAGTCTGTCTACGGTAACAACCTCACTGCACACCTCGCCAAGTCAACTGCTGCTGCAAAGGGCCACCGCGACTCACCCAAGTCCAACATCGCCCGTGGTGTTCAGACTCCCCGGAAAGCCCTCGAGCTTGGCGTGTCCGACTTCACTCTCACCGGTACTGGTCTGCACAACAAGACACCCGCCAGCACAAAGACCAAGAAGGCGCCTCTCAGACAAAAGTCCAAGACCACTCTCACCTATGCTGCCGACCGCTTCATCCCTAACCGAGGTGCCAGCTCAGCCATCGCCAATGTCGGATCAGGCAAGCTGGACATGGACAACAAGCAACGGCCAAAGAGCAAGGGCAGCAATAGTGATGCCTCATCAGTGCTTGCTTCTGCAACCGATGACGCTATCGCTGCTCTCGAGGGACTGAACATTGACGATGACGAGGACTCTGCCTCTTACTCGCGCCCGTCGCCCAACTCTGTGGCTTACCAGGACTCTTTGGCTAATGCCTGCGGAGTCAACCTCAACCAGCGCATCCTGCAGTTCAAGCCCGCGCCCCCTGAGTCGTCCAAGCCGATCGATCTCCGCCAGCAGTACAACCGTCCCCTGAAGCCTGCCAACGCAAGCTCTGCCCAGTTCAGACGCCGCATTGCGACCGCCCCCGACCGTGTTTTGGATGCCCCCGGTCTTATTGACGACTACTACCTGAACCTGCTCGACTGGAGCTCCGGCAACCAGGTTGCTATCGGTCTGGAGCGCAACGTCTACGTCTGGTCAGCCGATGAGGGCAGCGTCAACTGCCTCCTGGAGACCAGCCCGGATACATACGTCAGCAGTGTCAAGTGGTCGGGTGACGGTGCCTACGTCGGTGTTGGCCTTGGAACAGGAGAGGTTCAGATCTGGGACGTTGCCGAGGGCGTCAAGATCCGTAGCATGTTCGGCCACGACACCCGCGTTGGTGTTATGGGCTGGAACAAGCACCTTCTCTCGACTGGTGCCCGCAGCGGGCTCGTCTTCAACCATGATGTCCGTATCGCCGAGCACAAGGTTGCCGAGCTCGTCTCCCACACCTCCGAGGTCTGCGGCCTCGAGTGGCGCTCCGATGGCGCTCAGCTCGCTACTGGCGGCAACGACAACCTTGTCTCCATCTGGGATGCTCGCTCCCTGTCCGTGCCCAAGTTCACCAAGACCAACCACAAGGCCGCCGTCAAGGCTCTTGCCTGGTGCCCGTGGAACATGAACCTCCTTGCCACTGGAGGCGGCTCGTACGACCGCCACATCCACTTCTGGAACACCACCTCGGGCGCTCGCGTCAACAGCATCGACACCGGATCCCAGGTCACCTCCCTCCGGTGGAGCCCTCACTACCGTGAGATCGTCTCTTCCAGCGGTTTCCCCGACAACTCCCTCAGCATCTGGAGCTACCCGACCCTGGTCCGCAACGTCGAGATCCCCGCCCACGAGTCCCGTGTCCTCCACAGCTGCCTCAGCCCCGACGGTCAGATGCTCGCGACCGCTGCTGCCGACGAGTCCCTCAAGTTCTGGAAGGTCTTTGAGAAGAAGGCTGGCTCTGGCTCTTCTGTCGCCAGCCTCGGCGGATCTGCCAAGGCCACCGACATGGGCAAGCAGATGACCATCCGGTAAACGACAACTAACAACAACATCGTACTCGATTGACCACAATCCGACGAGTGTCAGAAACTATCAATCAACAAATGTCGACAAATACGAACGGTAAGTATAAATAAAGCGTCTCGGTTTATCAACACATCTGGCATCTACATCGGTTGGGCGGTTCGGTTCCTGCTGTTTCGTCATTTCAAGCGCGGCGTTGGGGATACACACCGGCAAAGCGATACCACAAAGGAAAGGGCACTGTCATGCAGGAATGAGGTCATGAATCTGCTTGGTCATGAGTTACGACATGGACTTTGGTAATAGGGGTTGGGTTGGGGAAGGTTTTGTGACAGGGTCACACAGGATTGGAGAAGGCGTGGACTTGTACATGGGAAACTGAATCGGATTGGATTACATCAGATCGGTATTGTTTTAGTATACGGTATTTAATCATGGAGTTCTGGATGGGAAATTTGAACGGAGTTTGGACTTGACTGCGCTCGTGCTTCTCGAGGTGCACCGATGTTTCTGATGCCTTGCTTGATGTTCGCGTATATCATGATCAAAGTCCCCTTTCTCCTCCCCTTGCTTTGGGGCTGTCTGCGTTGCGTGGCGATGAAAAGGGAAGGAACGATAGACCTGTGCAAATTATATCTGATCTCGATCCTTTGGCGGGACCCTTTCATCCAGACAACCTTCAATCCTCGCCAGGTTACGGCACATTTGCTCACAATTATATGCCTCGACTAGATGGGTCATAACGGACGGCATCGACAAAAGCAAGCCAGCGAACGACTTTCAACGTCCAACGATTTAGAGGGGCATGCATGCGAACACAGATGGATGTCGGAACATGGCGGGTCGAACAGTCGATTTCAAGATTGTCCATAAGATAAACGTTCATTTACCAGACATGGGTCACTACCATATAAAAAGCAGGGGGCCCTAGCATTTCTACCTTTTGATGAGCCCCGTACCTGTTCAATAGATATGTATGACCAGAAGATTCTATTCAAACTTTGTCCTTCAACAGGATTAAAGTTCACGATTTACAACATATCGTTGTCACGTTGATATCATTGAGTACAATACACACAGACCAACCCCAGCTTACGCACTGCCGGCCGGGTAGTGGGGCATGTGGCGGGCGCCTACTTACGCACTAAAAGGTTCGCCTGACTAAGCTGGCTGGACCCCAAACCTCTAAGGACCAAAGGCGGCACCTTTGATCTTACCGAATACATCCAATTCCTACACGGCACAAACGGTAGCAGGGTACCACTACAGACACAATATCGCAGCGAGCGCATCGCACACCAGACTCGCTAGATATTGCAATTTTGCAACCTTACCTAGAAATAACAGACTGCGGAAAAACTACGATTGCAATATCAAACGTGCAGTTCAGTGCAAAGAAGAGCTCCGAAAGGCCAGAGGTCGCGCGACATCTGCCGCGGCTCGCTCGCATCACCCCTCTTATCACGTCAAACTCACAACCAATACCAACAACTACGAACCCCACAATCGCTTGCGCAGCATTCGACAGAAGTTAAATTGCACGGTCTGGAGTAGAGTAGTGGAAGCAGGCTGTGTGTCGGTGTGTTGAGAGAGTTACGCGTGCGAGGCGGCGAAATCGGAACCCGAGAACCGGCAACATCCTCCATCAGAGTAATATTCATCGGTAATCGCCAAGATGTCGAACGCAGCTGTCGGAGCCGTGTACGAGCACATCATCAACGAGGTGATTAGCGCCGTTCGTATTGATTTCGAGGAGGCCGGCGTGGACGAGGCGGCGCTCGACGAGCTGAAGAAGGTGAGACCGTCCATCTATTTTGTCATCAATTTCCATCCCTTTCATACCTACTCGTCTTCAAAAATGGCACCGCGAGGTTTGGTTATCGTTAAAAAAAGAAATAAAAAGCAAAAACGAAATCGAATCTTGGGCGGCGACAAGTGTCGTTTTGTTGGGCGACACCGGTGAATGTCCTGCTCGGTTGCCTAGGCTGCGGTGCGGACTTTGGGGGAGAGGGGAGCAGCAGCGTCCGTCGGGGGTGGGCGACCCAGTGCTATTTGGGTCTCTTTTTAAAGTTCCCACCCGGTTGCCTGATTTTTGGGGAATTAAATCCGATTGGACCGGGGTGGCTGCTCCATTGTGTGCAATCACGTGGGCCCTTCCACGCAGTCATACCCCTTGGGTATCACACAACTTGATTCGTCGAATGTGTTTCGTTGCTAACAATGGTGATTCAAACAGAATTGGCAGCGCAAGTTATCGGCGCTCAACATTGCCCAGTTCCCTTGGGATCCCAAGCCGGAGGCAGCGAACGTCGTTCAGCAGCATGCGCCTGTTGCTATCCCTAACACCCCTCAGAATGTTGCGGCTCCTCCGCAGCAACATGCTAGCTACACGCAGGCTACCCTGAGCCCTCCCCAACACCACCAACAGACACCGCAGCCTCTGACTCTGCCTGGCGGTAATGTCCAGCAGCAGCAGCAGGGTACCAATGGCGTTCACATCAAGACAGAGCCGGGTGTCCCGCAACAGCCAAAGCAGGACCCACCTCAGCCTATCATCAAGCAGGAACCTGGCACTGCCCCGCAGAACCCGAACGCTCATCCGGCGTACCCCGGCCCCGCGAGAGGTATGGCAGCTCAGCGGGCTGCGCAAGCTCTGGAGAGTCAGTACGGCGCCCGGGCCGCAGCTTCGATCAGTGCCATCCACCACGGCATGGGGTCGCAGATGAACAACAACCCTGCTGGTCAGCCGGTGCAACCGCATCAGCAACAGCAACAGCAGATGTATCACCAGCAGCAGGGGCAGCATGCTCAGCGTCCGCCGCAACAGGGGCAGCAGCAAATACCTCAGCAGCAGCTGAACGCCCAGCAGCAGTACCGCCAGGGTGTCGCTGCTCAGATGATGCAGCAGCGGATGCAGCAACAACAGCATCAGCATCAGCAACAAGCGAACGGTGGTCAAAACGCTCTCCACGCGGCGCAAACCGATGGACCGACTGACGATTCTGCGTTTGACGCTGTGCTGATGCAGCGTGGGCCGGATGGAAAGCCGGTTAACATGGGTCGTGTCGAGATTGATAATATTTTGCACTCGCAGCTGGCTGCCAGGGCTAAGCAGATGGAGGGCGGTGGTCTGATGCTGCCGCTGAAGGAGGCGACCAAGACACGTAACCTACCGAGCAAGAGACCAAAGGAGACTGGCGCTTCGCAGGTCGATGGGCCAGATGACGACGACCTCAAGGACGAGGAGGTTGACGAAGACGCAATCAACTCTGACCTTGACGACCCCGAGGACGAGAACATTGTGGACGAGGACGACGACGAGCTGCCCCACATGATGCTCTGCATGTATGACAAGGTGCAGCGCGTCAAGAACAAGTGGTTAGTACCCAGGAAGCGTGCCAGATCTACCGATGAGGGGGATGCTAACAAAAGTGTGTGTATATAGGAAGTGCACGCTCAAGGACGGTGTCCTTACTGTCAACGGACGAGAGTACGTCTTTCACAAGGCTACTGGCGAGTACGAGTGGTAGAGCAGAGCAACACCCGGTCGATGCTACAGCAGTGCCACGAAAACGGGCACATTTCCGTTTCCTCGCGCGACTCAACAGCCAAGGGTCATGTCATTGGCTCTCTCGTTCGATTTTTTTCCTCCTCTCTCTGCCCTCCTGTACCATACCATACGTAACCATACCGCACCACTACCCGGCCGCTCCCCGACTTACGATTAGTCTCAGTAAACACCGAAATGAATCATAAAAAGCGAATAAAAGGGGGGGGGAAGGGATAGGAGCGAACTGAAACGCTCTCTGCAAGCGGGATGGTTTTTTTTTTTTTTTTTTTTTTTTTGTTTATATTATAGAAATGATATCAGACTGTGGAAATGATCCCCTCCTCATCATCATCCTTGGGGAGAACCTTTTTTGTTGGCGCTGCTTGCTTTTTCTGGTGGACCCCTTTTTTTTTTTTTTTCCCCTTGTTATTATCTTCTTCTTTGAGTTCGGGCCTGGTTGGTTTTTTGGGGGGGGGGGGGGGGAGGAACGGTTGACGATATCGCGGCCCGCGCTTTATTAGACTCAAATTTCATATGAGTTTCGAGTTTCCAAGTTTTTCTCTCTAAATCTGGGCAGACGTTTTTACGGCCGGATTTCCATCATTTCGCCATAAAACTCTCTCTCTCTCTCTCTCTCTCAGTGGCATGAGAGGTGTGTGTGTCACACGGCTGGATTCTAAATTGACAAATTCACACACAAATTTTTAATTTTTTTTTGCTCTTCTCATTTTGGGCGATCCCCCAAACCCCCTTTTTTTGGAAGGATGCCATTGAAGCAAAAGGAAAGGAGGGGGTGGGAAGTCATATGGCGGTGCCCAAGTGCGGTTCACTTTTAGGCACCCCGGGTCTGGTCTGGTTATGGATGGCTAGCTACCCTGCGTTGCGTTGCGTTATGATGGGGGGGGGCAGCAAATGGATTGATTATATGGCATCCATGGATAATTAGCGGAATAACTAGAGCGAAAGGGAAAAAAAACAAAAGTTTTATTCCCCCCCCCCAAAAAAAAAAGCAGATCGTAAATGGGGGGTGTGTGTGTGTGATGTCAGTGATAAATATGTGTTTGCTCTTCTCCAGCCGGGACGGGACGTAAGTAAATACGAGCGGAATCTACAGGCAATGAAACCTGTAACTACGTAGGGAAAGCTTGGACGCATTGCAAAAAAAAAAAACGCTGATACAATAAAATATAATGCTCTGCTCAAACTAAAAAAAAAAACGCTACAAAAATAAAACTTATCGCTGAAACATGAAACATGAAAAACTAGTTTAGTCCACAAAGGTGCTTACTCATCATTGGTTAACAAGAAAACCAATATAGGGACGTTAAAAAGATATCCAAGGACGCCGGAACTTTTGGGGGCCTATTTTTCATCCATCCCAAAAACACCAAAATGAGAGATAGAGAGAGACGTTTATACAACACCCACACTCCCACCCTCACAGCAAACCCTTCTTCTTCTTCTTCTCCCCAGGGCCATGGTCATGCTCCAGCTTCCAGTCCATAAGCCGCTGTATCGCGTTTTCATACCGCCGCTTGGCACTTTCGCACGCCCACTCTAGGTCTGCCTCCTTTAGTCGGTATGGAGGAAGTTGCATTGGCTGTCTTATGGGTTGTCGTTCTCGGCCCCTCTAGAAGCCGCCACTTTCTTTCCCCTTCTCCTTCTCCCCCTCCCCTGCAACCTTTGTATTCGTCGCCAGCAACACCGGTGCCGTTACACTCTGTGCCGACGTGTTGGTTGCAGCCGGCGCGCTAACCGTGCTCGTTAAGCTGTTTGCCCGTGTGCTGTCCGCATGCGGGGTGTTCTTTATCGCTGCCAGCGGCTGCTGCTGCTGTGCTCTTTGCTCCGGTTTTCTCAGGACTTCAAGGAACGTAGCCGGTAGGTATCCAATCCTGCCATCTCTGGCCCGACATCTCCACCACTTGGATGGATTCCCTAGGGGGTCTGTCTTGCTGAGGACGGCTACCAGATCCCCTTTGTGTACTTCAAGGTCGACCCCCTGCACAACCACGTCCTGACCCTGCGTGGCTGGACTGAAATCGTACAGAACTCTACAGAATTCCAGTTTTGATGGGTCGAGGCTTTGCTGTGATTGCACGAGCATTATCTGCTCCTGCCGTTTCCGCTCCTCCTCCTCTGCGTTAGCTGCTAGGCTGCGAATGACCTTGCTCATAATGTACGGCAGCCCGAACGCCGCTAGGACGAAGAAGAGTAATGGCTTGCGGCTTGGTTTTGGCGGGGAACCATCAGCTCCGGGGATAGAGGGTGTGCGACCTTCGAACCGCGCAAAGGCTGCTGGTGTCAAAGCAGTTGCGTCAACGGGAGGTGGTCGGCCGGTAAGTTTAGCGATGAGCGTCCGTATCCATCTCATCAACGTGAAGATTCCGAGCACGGAGCCGAGGGTGTCGCGCAGGTTGCCGAATTGCTCTGCTACTGCTACCATAGCTACACACACAGACACACATAATCAGAACAGGTATGACAGGATGGGGGGTGAAAGGGGGGGACGTACCAAAGAAAGATGAGTGGGTGGCCATATATGTGCTCTCCAGCATCTGCGCGAAACCACCAAACGCGCCGACAATGCCTTCCAACATCTGAAAGGTTGCCTGAGTAGACATGGAAAACCGCTGTGTAAGACTGGCCGGGTTGTTTGGGTCGCCGGGCATGCCACCGCCCATACCAGGCATCCCGCCATACATGCCTCCGCCTATGCCTCCGCCATACATGGACCCATACATGCCGCCGCCGCCGTACATGCCCCCTCCGTACATGCCCCCGCCATATCTAGAATAGGGCGACGTGTAGGGGGAGGAATAGGCCGATCCGTACGGACTCCCATAAGGTGAGGCCCCTACGCCCACGCCCAGGGGCGGTCGGGCGCTGTACGCGGCCGCGTTTTGGTTCACTGCTGCGGTGAGCGACGCGGGGCGGGCGGGTATCGCGGGGGAGGTGGTTGATGCGGTTGATGTCGGGGCTGTGGGTATTGTGGATGTGGTTGCTGCTGGGGTTGCGCCTAGGGTTACTTCGTTTGTTAGTATACTGACGGGCAGTTATGATGATCACGATGGAGAGAGGAAGCAAGTACCAGATGTAGCAGGCGCCGCGCCCCGCTCCCACGGCTTCGGCGGTGATGCCATCTTCGGTGTGTATTAGATGAAGGTCAGGAATACGTCTGGTGTTGAAGCCCGGTCTTATCGTGCGACGGTGCTGTCGGCCAAAGGGTTGCCGAGTGGCGACGGGTTGGCGCCCGTTGTTTTGGTGACTGGTGTTGTAATACAGCGAGCGGTTGACAGTGACTTTGAGCAAACTCGGAAACAAAGGTTAAAGACAGCCACCTAGGACAAGAAACCGCGATAGTTGTTCAACGGAGGAGGCGTTGCGTCGCACGGAGATGCCGAGTCTCGAGGGCAAATACGGCGGCAGCCGGCTTGTGAACCTCGGTATTTTCGTTGATCACGCCGAGCAAGTTGGGTCCCGTCATGGCTCGTGTGTGGCGGGCGCCGATTTTTAGCCGGAACCAACCAGGCTGGGCTTTCCTGGGAAGCTCCGCACGTGCCATTCCCGCCGTTGTGGTCGTACAGTGTCAACCATAGCGCACTGTGTGTTTTTAAATTGTGCAAGTCATTGCCTCTATCGGCTTGGATGCTTTTAAGATGATTGTCGTTCCTCGCTGCGGTGTATCCAGTATTTTCTGTGTCCAGTATTTCCTTTGCTCTTCTCTTACCATTCTTCTGCTCAAGGGATAGAGGTACATAGGTCATAAGCTGATTGGATCGCATTTGATCTTGGTGGTTGGTCGTTGGTCGTTCCTCGGATTCTGATGCATCCCTGAACAAAAAACAGCCACGTTACGTGACTCACCTGCCAAGCAACTCCGCCGTTCGGGAGATTATTTCTGGTATCGATACGAAGAGGAAGAAGACGGACGGTTTTCTCAGGCTTTGTTTCGCTTTGTTTCGGCGGTCGCTCAATGGGCTAGACTTGAGGCTGGAAAGAACACGTCGCGGGAACTTAATCCGAGTGACTCAGGCCAGAACAAGTCAGAGACAGCAGATACGATGAGCGTAAGGAAGTGTCAGCGGTTCTGTGTGTCGGAGCTGTTGTTGGTGGCATGGCCAATCCCCTTTCAGCCATTGAGTCATGCTCCTTGAAAAGAGGTGTCCTCACTGCACTTCCTCTTCAGTCTACACTGCATCGAATATCCTGCTTCCGCAAGCAGTTCAGCACATTATCCTTGACAACCTCAAGTCCAACTCTGGTCTCTAAGTAATAAAGACTTCAAATGTTAAATACGTCGAGTTTGGGCGATGCTTTGGTAGTTGAATCTTCAGGACTTTTCTCCTCATAGCTTGCTAGGCTTTCTCTAGGAAGTTCTTCCTAGAGGCTAGATGTAAATAATCATCAAGGTAGATGTTTAATGAAGTTTGCAAGATGCTAAAAGTCGCCTGCTCTCTCTCGAGGAGATCCCAATGCAGGTGTGAGACCCGGAGCTAGGACAGGAAGGCATGTACAAGAACAGGCAATCCAGCGTGTACCTGTTGCCATGTAGGTTCTACTGTCGAGAATTCCCAGTTGGTGCTAGAAGCGCCCGGTACTGCATAGAACCCAAGAGATGGGAGGCGCATGTGTGTGGGCTGGCCCCCTAGCAGGCCTGAGATGTGTCCTTTTGCAATCCTGATACATTCACCTACCATGACCACAGAGTATTCAGTTGCGTAAAGACACTTCAAGAACTATCTTTCTTTGGCATTCCTGCCTTGATGTTCAGTAAAACTTCCCTATCCATAATATTACCTCAATTCTCTTCCAGCACAGCATTCGAACACTATCCACGCATACCAACGAACAAAAAGGGGCACACTGATTAGACTACAACCATGTCGACCAACATAGCAAACGCCAGTATGGCTCGATTGATAGCGAAACGACAGAGGTCAAGACAAAGACTCTCGCCCAGAACGGCTATGGGACTAGGTGTCCTCACCTTTGCCCTACTCGTTGTTCTCCTCCTCTTTTGTCCTCTCGCCGCGGCCACCGTCGCCGGCAACTCCCGTGACAACCACAATCACAACACTAAATACGACACCAAGTCTTCAGACTCCCTCTCTACAGACGAACCCATAATCGGCATCGACCTCGGAACGACATACTCTTGTGTCGCCATCATGAGGGGTGGCAAGATCGAGATACTACCCAACGAGCAGGGTGCTTCCTTCCTCTATCTTGCCTTCTGATACGTCTGGCGTTAACTCTTTTGTAGGGAATAGGATAACCCCAAGTTACGTAGCCTTCACCCCGGATGGTGAGCGACTCGTCGGTATGTTCCCTTCCCTCCTTCCCCCTTCCATTTGATCTTGTGCTAATGTGTATGTGTAGGAGACGCAGCAAAGAACCAATACGCGAGCAACCCAACCAACAACATTTTCGATATCAAGTCTGTCCTTTCCCTCCCCCCTACCCCTACCCCCCTTCTATCGCGTGTTACTAACATGGTAAAGACGTCTGATAGGCCGCTCCTTCTCAAACCCTGCCGTGAAAGCCGATATCAAACACTTCCCCTTCAACGTGACCCGCGGACTCAACGACACCCCTCTGGTTCACGTCAACACCTCCGAGCACACCACTAGAACATTCTCTCCGGAAGAAATCAGCGCAATGATATTGAGTAAAATGAAGGGTGTGGCGGAGTCATATCTGGGTCACCCGTACCTCTCCCCTCTTTCCCTCTTCTTCCATTAGTATCTAACGTTATGCGTATGAAGGGTGAAGAACGCAGTAGTGACAGTACCGGCCTACTTCAACGACGCCCAGCGATCAGCCACTCGGGACGCTGGCGCCATAGCTGGTTTGAACGTCGTTCGGATCGTCAATGAACCTACTGCTGCGGCGTTGGCTTATGGTTTGAACAAAGTACGTCCCCCCCCCTTTTCTCCCCCTCCCTTTTCTCCCCCTCCCTTTTCTCCTCCCCCCTTTTACCTTCCTTTTTTCACCCCTCTCCTTCTCCTCCTTTCTCCCCTTCCCACCCTCTTATTCTGTGTTAACAATGGGTAGGAGAAAGGAGAGCACAACATCCTAGTGTACGACCTAGGCGGCGGGACGTTTGACGTTTCCCTCTTGTCTCTCGAAGACGGCGTGTTCCAAGTTCTCGCAACAGCAGGAAACACCCGTCTAGGCGGAGAAGATTTCGACAACCGTTTGATCCGGTACCTCGCCCAACAGTTCTCCAAACAGAATGACGGAGTCGACGTGGGAAGTGACGTGAAAGCAATGGGGAAGCTGAAGCGCGAAGCGGAAAAGGCCAAGCGCACCCTCTCCAGCCAGCTATCCACACGGATTGAGATCGAAGGTCTCTGGAACGGCATTGACTTTAGCGAGACTCTCACTCGCGCGAAATTCGAGGAACTCAACATGGACCTCTTCAAGAAGACGCTCAAACCTGTCCAGCAGGTCCTCCGAGACGCAGGGGTCAGTAAGCAAGAGGTAGACGACATTGTTCTAGTAGGAGGGTCGACCAGGATACCCAAAGTGCAGGACATGATCGAAGAGTTCTTTGGTGGAGGCAAGAAGGTCAACAAGGGAGTCAACCCTGACGAGGCGGTTGCTTTCGGGGCGGCCGTTCAGGGGGGGATACTTAACGGCGAAGAGGTATCCAACCCCCCTCCCCCCCCATTCATATCATTAGCAGACAGAAACTGATGATGGATAGAGTACCGGGGGTATGGTGTTAATGGACGTCAACCCCCTGACGCTAGGTATCGAGACCACCGGGGGAGTCATGACGAAGCTCATCCCCCGGAATACGCAGATCCCAACGGTAAGCGCACCCCCCTCCAAAACTTTCACTCTTATATGTACGTACTGATAATTTCATGTAGAAGAAATCTCAAATCTTCTCCACAGCCGCCGGTAGCCCCTTCCCCCATTTTTCTTTCTTTCTTTTCTAATTTAGTTTTATATATGCTAATGTATGTGTATATATGAGTGTAGATAACCAACCAACCGTCCTCATCAAAATCTTCGAGGGGGAACGCGCCCTCACCAAAGACAACAACCTCCTCGGCCGATTCGAGTTAACCGGCATACCCCCAGCTGCTCGCGGTGTACCCAAGATCGAAGTCTCCTTCTCTCTGGACGCCAACGGCATTTTACAAGTATCTGCCCACGACAAGGGAACCGGCCGCCAAGAGTCCATCACCATCACGAACGATAATGACAACTCCCGCCTCTCCAGGTCCGAGATCGAGCGCATGATTGCCGAAGCTGAAGCGTTCGCTGAGCAGGACAATGAAGCAAGGGAGCGCATCGAAGCACGCAACGGGTTGGAGACGTACGCGTTCAGCCTGAAAACACAGCTTGACACCAGTCTAGGTAATATCGATGAAGATGATAAAGACACCGTAAGCCCCACCATTACAATCCGAACCACAGAGGATGTAAGTATGTGTGTGCTGATAGTGAGTGGTGTAGATCAGAGATGCAGTCAAGCAGGCACTTGACTGGCTTGACTTGAACGGAGCAACGGCTACTACCGAGGACCTTGCGGAGCAAAAGGAGCGGCTGGAGGCTGTCGTCTACCGTGTTACTAGTAAGATGCATACTTGGGATGGGAATGGGTACCATGATAATGACGGTGATGGAGAGGATGATCTGTATAGAGATCATGACGAGCTTTGAACCATACACAGCATGACTGAAAAGACTACAAAGCGCGGCGAGCTGAGAATCAGGGCTATTCCCAGGTGTTAAGAGCTTCATGTTACAACATATGGGGAAGAAAAAGACAACTAGATGTTGGCTGATTAATATATTGACGTTTCATCTTGTCTCGTCTCGGACGAACGATGCGAGAAAACTATGGGCTGCGTGCAGTTTCATTTCATTTCATCCAATATATCCAACGTGGATGTTGTTTACTTGCCAAAGGTGTCGGTGTCTGTCCCACAGAACGAACGCTGTAATTACGTGTATATAGGATACCCACCTAGTTAAGAGTATCATCCTGCTTTTAATTAACAGGTGAAGGATATTATGAAGAAACCAGTATCGAGAAAAATAATACCCTTACTGTACTATTTGAAGAGCGTATGTAGAGCACAGACATTGAAGAGAGAAAGAAGAAAGGGGGGGGGGGGAAATCGTGAGGTTTCACGTTTTATTAGTCCCAACTAATTACTCTGTACGTAAAAGTCTAACACCCGGTAAGTTGCTTTTTGTTTTGTGTCATCACCAACCACTTCGCTCCTCATATAACGTTATTAAATAAAGGCAACAGGGATCACCTTGCGATTCCCCAGGTAAAAAATAAAAAAAAATTTGTTGGTTTGATCTTCGACAAAAAGTCCCCCCCCCCCGGTGCGCCCGCGCCTTCCTTCCCTGGACGTGTCACATCCTTACCAACAAGTTGGGGGAAGTTGTTGGTTGCAACACACCACCACCGTTTGAGGCTGTTACCAAACCAATAAAATAGGCTTGATGCCCGTGATAGCGCCCCTCGACCGCACTGTGTGTAGTACGGTCGTCAAAAAGGCAGCTGCTGCAACCCTGAGGCCAAGTTTTCTGTCAAGTAATTAAGAGCACTCAACAACCGTATAACTGAGAGAGAGGGTTGAAAAGTCGTCCCGTCGTTGTTCATCATCTTTCCGCTCGGATGACGGGGCGACGGACATGAAATCTGACAAGTCGACGACCAAGAAAGGCGCAAAAAAACTGGAACAGATTGTGTTTCTAAGAAGATAAGAAGAAAAAAATACAAATCGGCTGAGCTTCCGTGTTGTGGTGTATCGTCCGTTGACTCCCTCCCGCGGTCTGAAAAGTCCGGGGGCTTACCTAGTCTATATGATCGTCGCCTGCCGGAAGAAAGAAAACGCATTGACATCGGACTATATATATGTACTGAGCTTTTAGACCAGCTGTTGCTTGGATAACAATATCATAAGGTAATAACTAGAGAGTATCCATATTAATAAACCTGCAGGATATATTGAAGGGACTAATCCTGGCTACATACGTTAGCCTTGTTTCGTTCTAGCCCTTATAATCAGCCTCTATTGAAACACTTAACCCCCTCTGGTGAGGGATGTATGGGAAGTTTTGAAAGAGCCTGAACGGTCCAATTGAAGCGGGGCAACCAAATGCCGTTCGCTACGATATCTGCGAGTCTGCAAATAGTTAGAGGAGGCACGTGAAGCAGGTCTGAGGTGAGAGAGGGGGTTTATCAGATAGAACGGCAGGGCCGATTGCCGGCTTGTCTATAACTACGGTGTGCAGTACGGGAGGTATGATAATAGTCTCTGCTGAGGTGCATATTGCAGTCCTGTAAACACATGTAGATGTAGTATTTAATGTCGATCATGGATTCCGAGTTCCTATTCGAAGAAACCCCGGCCCCACGTAAAGCTGCCCTGTCAAATCATGATATTTCGTGCAGCAGAAAATGGAGACTCAGATCCTTTTTCCCAGATGGTTGCGATGTTAGGTTCAGTTCCTGGCTCGTTGAGAACAAGCAGCTGCCCCGCGAGTATTCATGCCCCGCACCCATCGGCTGACGACATTATCGGCGAGATAACGGCCTGCCGTGGAACCTTGAACGATACGGGAGGGATACGGGCGGCACTGGCGGGTCGAGGATCGGATCGACACATGACACCATCCATCCGCCAGGTGCTTGGTGTTTTTAGTGCTGCGAGGTAGTGAGCCGACGACAAGTTGAGCTAAAAGCTTGATATGTCCGTTGGTTCCCAACAACAACAACAAAATCTTGGACAGTGCATAGTTATTTTGTTATTCAAGCATCTGATGTCTGTCGGTTAGTGTCCGTGTTATCAGACTGTCAGATGCTTACTCCCAGTTTTTTCCAGAATGGTATTGTAAAGAGTGTAGCATTCTACACTCTGCAAGCCCAGTCGTGCAGCACCAACCAAACCCTTGTCGATAGGCGCACGGTCTTTGCTCAATTGGGGGGCTCCAAGGGCCAACAAGTGCCTGCAGTGCCTGTGTGAGCTTGTGGCTTGACGCTTGACGTTTCCGAGAAGGCCAGTGGGTGGCGAAGGAAATTGCAGTGTGCCGAAGAACTCTGGGGTGATGCCGTCGATGCCTTCCGTTCGATTTGACTCGACACGTGGGAAGGCCTGATGCTTCACGGTCTAAGTTTGATTGCTTTTTCTCGTCGGCGCCGTTTCAGCTTCTGGATTTGATCTTTCGAACAGCTACTGAGGCCCTCTGCCCAATGGCGAAGGCCCTGTGGCGGCCACATGATAACGGTTATGCTTAGTACTCTGTCGATCCCTTCAGCCTGCGATTCCAATTGACCGAGGAATTGCCATGGAACGATGGAAGTTGACGAGAGGTGAGACTCGAGATTCGAGCCTGTCGTGCGTGTGAAAGGTGTGATCGAATGCTATCGCACACACGGAATGGAGTGACATAAGGCACACACACCAATGTCGGCCGAGCCTTCCACGCACAGCCGGATGCACCTACAGCTGCAGGTGCATCACGAAGACCCGTGGACCAGTGCAACCCCTCCTTCAGTTTATTTTATTAGTTCCCCTTTGCCCTCCGGTCGCGTCGAGCTCCCCACGCATCGATTTTAGGTGAAGTCCTCGTAGTATAAAAGCCATCAGACTTGCTGGTGACAACAAGAACCGCATACAGGCGCAAGCCTCTTCGCAAGCAGAGCTGGGAAAGGCAAGAAGCACTGGTGGATACTCGAGAATACTTCCTCCCCGGGTCTCTCGTCCTGTGATTGAGTACCGACCAATGCACCATAGGGGCGCGCTAGATGATGTCTGTCGAGAAAGGCACCCCCGCGCCGCCGGGTCGCTTGGTGTCGACCCGTCAACAAGAGTCCCTTGTGCATCCTCGGATGGACTGGTGGAGCAGAGTGAGTTGCACTAGTATAGCTGCAGCCGTTTTCGCCATGATGCACCAGACATCAGCGCATGCGAGACATCAGAGGAATCGTCAAAAATAACATTTCTAGCGTCCTGCAACACAACTCACAGACTGTTGAAGTCGAGCTCGGTAGCGACGCGGTACGGGAGAACTGAGAATCTTCCCCCATCCCATCCCAAGCTATCACGAAAACGGCGAAGAACCCACGGCACGATGTTCATGCCGGTATCCCCTGGCCACGGCCCCTAGCGAAAGCTAGGTCCCTCCAGTGGCTTAAGCAGCTCTCCGCAGGGATTAGCAGGGGCCCGTTGATGGTCCGTTAAATTGTACCTAGCGAAAAGGGAAATAGCTCGACGCAGGGACTTTACGCCTGACTGATGAACGCCGAAAGGCAAAAGCCAATGCTAAAAAAGAAGGGGGTCGAGGCAGAGCTAAGAACATTGGTGTAGTTCTCGAAGGGGAAAAAAAGAAAGCAAGCCTATGCCACTCGTTCTTCCCTTGGGACATTGTGCAATTCACTCTTTCACAACTTCCTCGAGGAGATGCGATCTTGATCGCAGTTTAGCACCGGAGAGACATTTTAGATCAGCGTCGCTCCGTCGTCTCTTCCGTGCGTTGCACCTTCCGGACTCGTCAGGTCTTGATTGGAGCACGTCGATTCACGCCGGACCCCCAGTCCAACGAAAAGAGCTCGCTGCCGCTTCGCGCTTCTCGCGCCTGCCCAGTCAGAACAACTCAACACACAAACGCACTTGCGGCTTGGTTATGACGCTCGAAAACTGTTTTTACAATATGCAATAGCGGTCGAATTGCTCACTCACGTTTTGGATTCAAAGGCGGACCCTACACTATCTCGCGCGTCCATTTTGTTCTAGGCGACGACCTGCCACCCGACCTGTCCCACGGCCCAAATCAGCTTGCATTTGCGTCTGAACTGAAGGAACCTATCAACCCGAAAATCGAGGCAGATGCACCAATTGTGAATGATTGGCCTTCTTTAATCCGTTCTTGGCGCGACGAGGGAAGAAAACTCCCTTCCGACAAACGCGAGGGCGCAGCTCGACCAAGGTGAATTCGACCGGCCAGGCTTTGCACCATTGAGTTTTCTGGACGTCCTCGCAGAATCATTGGGGATACGCTTCCCTTCGTGTCAACCGCCCCTCTGAGACCAATTCAAGCTCCGTCTGGCCTCTCGACGCACGGGAACACCCAGGACCGTGGAACTTATCACCATCAGGTACGCCCCCTTGTCTTGTTTCCGTTTCTCAGGGCTTCCCGGAGGCCCGGTAGACGCCAACAAGGGATCTCCCAGATCTGTTGTTCAGACTGACAAATATCTAGAGGTCAAGCCCACTCTCCGAACAAGTACCCCTCTAACTGCCAGCTCCGCATAACAACGTTTCAAGACCCCGGTCCTATCGAGGTTCACCTGTCCAACCACACTCTATTCCAAGCTCCTTTTGACGACGGTACCCGAGCCGAAAAGCTGGCTGGCTGTGACTGCATCACTCCCAGCTGGTATAGCAACTTCTGCTTTTCATGGACTCCGCCAGAGCTTTGATTTCGTTCTAGCCTCGAGCGACACGTCCAGATTTGCTGGCTTGCTTTAGCGGACATTTGGCAGTTTGGCTCTCGCATCACCATGTCGAACGCACTACCGAGGCCATCCCGGCCGTCAAATGGGCCTCCCACCGTCGCTCTGCCTGCGCTTCCTGTAGGCAAAACACGGAAGAGCACTGGAGCAATGGCAATCCCGAGCGGCAAATTAACACCGACCACCCCCAAGACCGGCCTTCGAGCTCCCTCCTCGACGTTCCTTCCTTCTACTTCACCTGTTCCCTCGTCAACGGTACCGCATCCTAGGTCGGTCTCCGGTATCAACAATGCCGGCAGGACACTGAGGAAAGCCGTTAGTATAAACTCATTTCCACAACCACCGCGGGGGGAAGGCCGAGTCACGAGTTTACCGCCGAGCCCTCTTTCGACTGGCGTCTCCTCACGCAAGTCCAAAACACCAACAACCCCCAATTATCTATTCTCTAGCGGCACTCCGAGTCTGCTCAATGGCACGGGCGAGGGCAAATCTGTAGCAAGGAACTCAGATGGCCTCATCAGCGTGTCGTCCCCGCCCCAGAGCCGAAGCTCATCGGCGCAAGACTCATACTCTACGTCAGCCACACAGTACGAGGATCTTGTGGACTTGGCGCAACAAAAGCTTGATGCGTCGGCAGCAAACAGTAGCAAGCGTCAGTCCAAGACAGATGGCAAGGGAAATGTCATCGTCAGTGTAAGAGTACGGCCAGATGCTGGCGGCAACGATGCAAAGCCAGACGGAGAGTGGATGGTGGATGGAAGGAAATCACTGATTGCTTACAATGGAAAGGAAGGAGGCGACTATTATTACGGTAAGAATCTATTTGCGGAATTCAGGAGGAGGCGTGGTAGGTTTTCGACTAACCGGCCACGCAGACAATGTTTTTACGACGCACGACGACAACTCGAGAGTGTATGACCATATTGCCAAGCGATTAGTACGGAGAGTAATGGAGGGGTATCACGGAACGGTTTTTGCGTACGGCATGACGGGTACGGGCAAGACCTTCTCGATGCAAGGCACTGCTTCGTCCCCCGGCGTTATCCCTCTGGCCATTACCGACATCTTCTCTTACATCCGCGAGACGCCTTCGCGCGAGTTCCTGCTGCGTGTCAGCTATTTGGAGATTTACAACGAGAAGATTCACGATCTACTAAGCATGCCTACCGGCAATGGCATTGGCGCGAACCAAGCGCAGGAGGAGATTAAGCTTCGGGAGGATGCCAAGCGCGGAGTTTATGCCAGCCCACTGAAGGAGGAAATAGTGCAGAGCCCAACACAGCTTTTGCGCGTGATTGCCCGTGGCGACCAAGCTCGGAGAACAGCAAGCACACAGTTCAATGCCAGGAGTTCTCGAAGTCACGCAGTCGTGCAGATTGTCGTGGAAAGCAGAGAGCGCATTCCGGGAAACCCCGCCGGTGATAACAAGCGGCAGGGCTTGCCTCCAGGTGGTGTTCGAGTTTCTACCTTGAGTCTCATCGATTTGGCGGGTTCCGAAAAGGCCGCAGAGTCGAAGGAGAGACGGCAAGAAGGATCCCACATCAACAAGAGTTTGCTGACTTTGGGGACTGTCATTGCTAAACTCTGCGAAACCAAGGACAAAGACGGAAAATCCGCTGATAAGGACGGGAAGCACTTGCCATATCGAGACAGCAAGCTGACGAGACTACTGCAAGGTGCGCTCTCTGGAAACTCGCTAGTCAGCATTCTCTGCACGATCCAGATCGGCGCAGCAGGAAGTGCTGCGTCGTCGAACACACATACGAGCGAGACCATCAACACGCTGAAGTTCGCTTCGAGGGCTAAAAATAACATTGTCAGCCACGCGAAGCGCGCCGAAGAAGCTCTCGGCAGCGGTGGGGACGGCGGTGCCAGAGTCTTGCTGGAACGATATAGAATGGAGATCCAGGATTTGAAAAAGGAGCTCGAAGCGCAGGCAAAGAAGAACAGCAATAAGGAAGACGAGGAAGAAAAGGAGCGGGACGCTCTCGTAGAGCGAGAGCGTGAGAAAGAGGCAGAGTACCGTCACGAAGAGCAGATGCTGGAGATGCAGCTCGCTCGTACAGCACTGAAAGAGAGGATAGACCACCTGAACCGGCTTATTCTCAGCTCCAAGTCGATAGGTGTCAACGCCAGTGGATCATACAGCTCACTCGGCAACCACCCTCGGTACTCCCAAGGGTCCTTGTCCGTCAGATCTTCAATGGCCGCCTCTACTACCGGTCGGCCGATGATGGAGAGAACGGCATCCATGACATCGACGTCGTCGACGATCGGACGGAGATCCAGCGGTCATCGGTCATCTGGGGGCGTGGAGGCTCCCCCTCCTGCCGTGGACGATGACGATAGTATGGGCGAATTTGGGGACGGAACGGCATCGCTGACAGCACAGAATCGTGCGTTGCAGGCAGATCTGGCTGATAAGAATCGGTACATCCAGACGCTCGAGAAGCGGCTTCTTCAAGCCCGGCGCGCCAGTTCGTCTCGCACCTCGGTAGGACTAGCATCTGGCAAGGGCATCATGGTCGGCGAGGATCACAGCGTCTCGGCTCTGATTAAGGAGAAAGACGCCGAGATCGTAGAGCTTCGCGCTCGGCTCGACGACAAGGACAAGATGCTCGCGGCGCTCCGGACGGCCGCAAGATCGAGAGAGAATGCCGACCGAGTCGAGTCAAGAGCGGAGGTGCGCGCTTCGCAAATCATCGACCCTCAGCATGCATCTCCTCCTTCGGCCGCGGGCTCGCCCACCATATCGTCACCTACGATGTCGCTGGCGCGGCAGGTATCAACTCTTCGAAAGCGGACAAAGAGTGTCGATGAGATGAGCAAGATGCTCGACGAGATGATCCAGGATCGGGTCGAGAGCGGTCAGATTATTCGGGGTAATCGCGGGAGTGTGAGAGTGGCTCCTGATCGTGAGCGTAAGGAGCCGCCAAATGAGCCTCCGATCCAACTTCAGCTCCTCTCGAAACAAAGGGCATCATTCATGTCTGAGCCACCGCAAATACCACTGCCGAACCCAACGGCATTGGAAGTATAGGAATAGAGAGGTTCTGTAACGATGCGTCTCACCGACTCGTTCTTCTCTATGTGAAACCGGGGGGTCAGGAGGTTCCAAAAGGATCGGAAAGCGAGCGGCAGGGAGTTTGGGTTCAAGGGTGGTTTTCATCGTCTTTCACTATTTTCTTGCCTGATTCGCTTGATTAACTTGTCTTATACCCGAATTTTGTTTTCTTGATACTTATCTTTTTTTGACAACTTGCGTTCGTTCTTTTGGTCAGATCTTGTTTGGGCAAAGCTTGGTCTCAGGACCACCGGCAACTGGCTTGTTTGTTTTTTTCTTTGCGTAGGGTTGTACAGTATGTACCATTTTTTTTTTGTTTTGTTTTTGCGTTTGAAGCGGGAGGCCACATACGCGCCGGAAATGAAATCCCATGGAGGGACGAGGCTGAGAATGTATGTGTGTGTGCGTTTGTGTGTCTCGGGGGGCGCCGACATGTGTTCATCCATTTTTATTTATTTTTTACATGGAGCGCGTCCAGGTGTCAACCAAATGGAAGGAGATATAATTCGGACGAAGGTCGATGCGAGAGAGGATGGCTGGCTGGCTGGTGTCCTGGAACTTATGTACTTTGTACGATACAACTAGTTACGTGCGGCAACGTTAAAGAGATATGGAATGAATCGAATGCGAGATTATGCCAGCTACCTTACTTAAAAACAGGAATTCTTCATGGATCGTGGTGCCACTAATAATAACGCAAGTATCTTTTATGCAAAGCATTCCAACAGGAAAACAGGAAAACAGGAACCAATGGGTGAGCATAAACGCTGGTCGGGAGATAAAAGGGAGATGGAGTTTGTTTGTGGAGGAGGTTTTGGATCCCCTTGCTTTCTGGGTTGCTGCTTGTTTGCTTCGGAGGAGGAGGACTGAAGACTGACTCAAGGGAGATAGACCAAGAAGACGAAAATGTGCAGTGGGTGGTGACAACAAAACCGGAACCGGACTGCTGCAAAACGCCTGACCCAGTGACCACACACCCGCACAGAGAGAGCCACGTTGCTTTAAGTTAGTATACAATGGTGTGGTTATCTGTTACGAATAGGCACTGGAAGTAATACATTTCTGGCGTTCGTTTGACTACTAGAAATTTCTGTTTCCACGGAGCACCGTGAGTGAGTGACTGCGGTGGTTACCTAGGTGGCTGTCTGTCCTTTTGTCATCATCCACTTTGGCAGATGGATAACTATGACCTAAGAGAACTGACTGGACTGGACTGGACTGGACTGGACCTGGGGAGAAGTGTCATGCTGTGTGTTATAGTTAGTTACTCGTCACCTATCTATCTGGAAAAAGTGATTGGGGCGGAAAGAAAAGTTGGTGAATCGACAACTGGCAGCGGCTGGACGCAAAATCAATGCAATCTTGATGAATTTTTTTCCCCGAATAAGATCGTGGCATTGTCATTACAAGCCGGTAAGAGGTCACCTGTTTTTTTTCCCCCGCAATAACCAATCTGCTTTTCGAGGTGCGAAATCGCATGCCTGCCTTTAGTACGAAGTACTACTTTCGAGACAAACCACATCGCATGCAAAATAAACCGTATAAAGTATCCGTATAAAACGTGGTGTGTGTTTTCCTATGCGCCCGGATTGGGTTCCGTTAGTTATTATCTGTGGCTGTTGTTGGAGCGCATGTTTATATAGATGTTATACTCCGTATAGGAGGGGGATGGAAAATATTCCGCGGCCGTTTTACTGTGTACTTGGGTAAATCGCCCAACGTAACCTGGAATTTATTTTTTTGGCGAGGTTGTAACTAGCCCCGGATATTGTAAAAAAAATAAAAATCGGAATATTCTATTTTTGACGAACCAACTTGTTTGTAACTAACTTTGTTGGTGATCGTCCAACGGTCTTTCTTCAACCTCGATCTGTACGTACTTCGTACCTGTAATGTAACTGCTTCACACACAAAGACAAAAAGAAAAACAAGAACGGGGCAGCAAACGAACAAACGAAGCAAAGAACCCAACGGTTTTTACAGAGGCAGCCGTCCGTTGTCGTACATGTATGTACACGCGCATCAATAGTAACGAATGGTATATGTATGTATGTACATGCGAACGGGCACGGCAGTTGATACTCGTGCACACACACACACACTCAATGTCTACCATGCACGACCAACAAGGCTTTGTTATAAAGGCAAACCAACACACTGCAGATGTAAAACGAACTGCTGTGGTGAGCAGACATCGACACTCGGTCTCACTACACCACACCACACCACATTGCGCGATGGCCGTGATATTTCGCTGGCGATGCATCATTGCATCTGCACCTTTCTATGCAGTGATAGTTCCCATGTGGTATGAGTAATAAGCGAATCACTGATGAACACCTCTCTGTCACGACTGCACTTTCCGTACGCGTTTGCGTCTGGTAGGTTGGAGTTGAAGGTTGGTGGGTGGTGGCCCGCCGCGCCCTCTTCCCCCCCACCCCCGGCCTAAAAAACCCTCTCCACCCGCCCCAGAAAAAAAGTCCCTCCCGTCCATGCTGGTGAGATCAGACCCTGCATCTTCTGATTGGACTCGGTCCGTTAGCAGTTAGCAATGGGGGAAGTTTACCAGAGTGGTGGATTTTCCAACCAATCTGAGTGGACGACCGGTTCCTGGTCATCCGAGTTTCTTTTAGTGCGTTTCAGAAGTGACCGGGGGGTTGTCAGTTATGTACTGTGTAAACTGCAAAAGAAATGGGGATCGACCTTCGAACCCACACTTTTTTTTCTCTGGGCGGCCCCGGGCCGCTTGACTTCATTGCATTTGCTTTTTCCCTTTTTTTTTTTTCCCTGACTGACAGTAACAGCCTTCGATTTTCGCAGTTGAAGAATCTATCTGGGAGCCTCGGGAGAGCAAAGAGGGGCAAGGGCAACAGCCAAAGGTAACACAACACAGTTTTGTGAGTGAGGGGGAATTTGAGGGGGAATGAGAGACATGATGGCTTTTTTTTCATGGCTTGCTTTGCTGCCTGGTGTTGGCGCTGCGACGACCCGTTCGACCCAACACACAACACGTGTAGAAAGGGGATACATAGAGACGGGAGTGAGTACAGTACAGACCGAGGCTGATTGCAAACCGGGCAGAGAGCGAAGTTGAGCGGTCACAAAACCGAAACAAACTGACTTGACCAATTGCACAACTTGCCCACAACTGTCCGTTGGGTGCAAGCTTTGCGGTGCCCCTTCCGCCCCCGAACATTCCTTCATGCTCCGGGGTACGCCTCGTCACTTTCAGGGTCAGGTCGGTCTGGGGTCGAACCATTGACCACATCGCAATCGCAATGGCCAGCAAAAGAGAACCAAGTCCTAGGAACAGGCAGCGGGAGCGCGCCCTTGAAAGATCGTCTCTTCCTGTCGGTCAAGGTAGCATTGGATCTATATTCTTTGGAAAGTCCGGGACATTTGCATTATTTGTACGAAACTGTACAGTTTTCCCGTCAATTTCGGAGCCTCTTATCTTTCACATTTCGAAATGTGCAAGTTGCACACTGGTGGAACAACTTGACTGCCTTGAACGTTGGGCCGGCGTAAAGCTAAGAAAGGTCTACACCAGGCGCCATGTTGAAAGAGGATTGGTGAAGATTTGTGTTTCGTGGAATCTACCGCGCCTGTATCTGGTAATACAGCAGCGTTTTTGTGTTGTGGTCGTCCTATCAATTTTTACCTTCAGATTCACCATCTCGTTTCTTGTCCTCTGTCTTTTTTTTGTCAGCCTCAACAAGGTTCAACATTTTGATTCACTTCTTGACGTCGTGGAACTGACACCATCTCACATCTCACATGAGGGAAAGCCCCTCCTTCCAGATTCTCAAACGGTCGGCGGCGGGCCATTCCACTTCCAGATCCACCACCACTCGCAAAGCACAACATCATTCTCACGTATCCCGACTACTGTAGGGGTCCGAACCGTCCGTCCTGCTGCGAGATCATATCAGATCTTACCACTGTCGCCAACTGTCACAGTCCGTTTTATCTATGACCCGTACGTCATGACGATCAGATGATTTTCGACACGGACAACACGGACAAACGAAGGTAGTGCTGCGGCTTTTTTTCTGTTCCTTTGCCTGGCATACCCTGACGGTCGGTCGGTCCCTTGGATTGGTTCGGCGATCGTCAGCCGGGGTTGCTACTCACACAACTGCCCGATTCGACAAGCAAAAGGTAGATCAGAGCAGTGCTCGTCCTCTGTCAGCCACACCACGCGACCCGACCCCCGCGAAATAGGAAGAGGCAAAAGCGCTGAAACAGACTGACATTAGGAAATCCACATCTGATCAACAATCGTAAACCTGGAGACTTTCCCATCCTCCGGGTCTCCCTTTCTCACCGCCCCGGACCCTCTCGTTTTCGTTTCAGCGAAAGCACTCTTCCCAGTCTGAAGAAGGTTATCGGCCGACTGAATGACGTTGTGTGGGGTCTTCAACAACGGATGCCTGTCGAATAACGTCACTGGAGAGTGGAAAAGGAGATTGGGATTCGCGTGTCAGATGGGCCGCTCTTCTGGTACCGGTATTCGGCAATGACCTCCTCTCCTGTCAGAAGAAGAGGATCTTGAGCCGGTTGGTGTCTGCTTTCCGCTAACTATACCCGCCTTTTCGCTCGACTGGATCGACATTGCTTGGCTGTCTTGTCTGCCTTTTACTCCAGGCAAGGGACGGCCAACCACCATCACCACCAACACCAACGGTCCTCTCTGAGAGGTGGACTCATCCTTCTTCCTGTCACTCTCTCTTTTTTTTTTAAGCTTTCTCGCCAAGAATCTTTGCATCTTTCTTTCATCGTCACTCCTTCGTATCTTATCAGTAATTATTATCACCATGCCACCAACGCTCGACCTCAGCAGGACGTCTCACACGAAAATGATTGTCTCTCCACCCCGCATCAACCTGCGGAGGGCAGCCTCACACAACCCCCACGACAGAGGTCCACTATCGTCAACATCCTCTCGGTTCAACTTCAACCACCTCGTCTTCTCACCTCCGCCGTCACCCGGCCTACCATCTTTATCACCGCCACTTCGGAAGCCGTCAAGGGGACTGGGCAGTCTCGCGCGCCCTAGTAGGGTGGTTCGATACATCGTCCGGTTCCTCCTCGCCATCCTGTTCTTCTATGCCGCGACGTCGGCCTTAAGAAGTGGCGCCTTGGTGGTGCCGGTGCTCAGCTGGTCGGCCCAGCCTCACGATCAGTACGAGATGGTAGCGCAGGACGACGTGCCTGACTTTCCGACCCCCATCGTCGTCACGGACAGGCGAGGCAGGGCGAAATGGACCGTCTCCATACAGCCAGACTCTAACTTTCCCCTGACCCCGGGGCAGTACTCAGACCTGTGCGCCAAGTGTAAAGAAGTGTCTGGACGTGTCCGTGAACTACGGACACAAAGCCACGGCCTCCAGCAGGCCTATCTTAGCTTTACATCGTCAGATTCCGGGGATCATGACTTTATCGACATACAAGAAGCCGAGAACGCTGTTTACCTCCTCTCGGCTAAGGGCCGCAAGTCAGGGAAGCAGGGCCAAGAGGTCGCGTTGGTAGGGACACTGAAAACCAAGGAAACTGCCGACCAACCCATCTGTGCGAAAAGCATGACCTTTGTGTTGGAGTCGACCGACGCAGGCATCGGCAGGACGTTGATGATGTTGTGGACGGCCTACGGACTGGCCCTGAGAGAAAACCGCGCCTTCTTCATCGACGACACACGGTGGGCGTACGGCAAGTACACCGAGATTTTCAAGGCACCGCCGGTTCCCGCGTGCAGGCCACCTCCAAGACACGAGATGCTTCCGTGCCCACGACAGGCCCGACACCTGATAGCGTCGGCTGCTACCGCCAGCGAGGTATTTGACCGCTACATGACGGGCTCCTCCGATGCCGATGACCGATCTGTGCAAAAGACCATGTTCTCCCTGGCCCGACAAGGCTACGAAGCGCTGTTCGAGCTGAACAAGGACGACGGCGAATACGTCGACGGGCGGATCCGCGAGCTGATGGCCAAGAGGATGATGGTAGTATCACCCAAAACCACCAAAGGCGGCGGCGGCGGCGCAGGACTCACTGTTGGTGTGCACGTGCGAAGGGGCGACTGCCACCCGTTTGAGTACCAGTATCGGGACTCGTACGTGCCGCTGAACAACTATGCGGATACCGCTCGAGATATCATAAACGATAGACTCAACACCCGGGCACACAGCTTCGTTGTGCTCGCGTCGGACGATCCTATGGTATACGAGAGCGACGAGTTTGCGGACGCTAGCCGCGCGCAGGAGCGTATCAAGCTGGCTAACAAGCAGGCCATCCAGCAGGCGCAGCCTGCCAGGAACGTCATGCGCAAGTATGTCGACGAGACGTTTGGTTGGGAGGGGGGGTTCTTCGCGGCCATGTTTTGGAACTTGGGGGTATCCAGCACCAGCGCGGCAAAGGCGCTACCCAGTGGAAGTAGCGCTCGTGCGTATGCGACTGCGGCGGCACAACCGTCATCCGAGACCATCCGGCTTAGGAGCCTGGTGGGACGCGCGTACATGATGGATCTGGCCGTCCTCGCGGGTGCGAGCGACGTTGTCGTTTGTACGGTGAGCGCGGTGGGCTGTAGACTGCTGGCGGTGATGATGGGCTGGGACAGCGCCATGCAGAGGGGGAACTGGGTCAATATCGATGGGGGGTATGACTGGCGGGGAATATAAAGACTCGTAAGAAGGGCAGAAGAGGGATATATCCATTCGATCATTCATTGCATAGGGCGGCGTTCTGGGGTTTTTGCTTGAAAAGGGGCTTAAAGCCGGAAAGGGGGGATATGATACCACACCATCGCATACCAAGCGTTTTTTTGTTTTCTCTACTGTCGTTGTTTCCATTCCTGTTGTTACTCGACTTGGCCACATTACCTTAGGATTGGCATAGGGTTGGAATCCGGTGCATTATCCGGTACACTCGCTCACAAGAGATTATTCAATGATGTTTCATTCTCGTGCTCGTGCCCGTGCTTGTCCAGATGTGTATGATTGTGTTTTTTATACTAGGTGAACTTTTGCGAGTCCGACCGTCTTTTACCGTTTGTGACAAAGGCGAGGAGGGGCCATGATTCGTCATGCATCTTGGCCTCTCGTCTGCAGGGAAAACCAGTGCGGGATGATGCAAGACACAGACCGGGCAGTGCATATACGTATAAGCTTCTTACTTCGTACATTCCCAAAGAAGCATCATATTCACCGGAGGCCCTGAATACCAAGACATATCGTTGACCGTTGGTACGTATGAGCTGATGACTAAGAAATCGTATTCGTACTCTTTCTCGAGCTCGCTGCTGGCTACGTTTCCTATACCGTGCGAGTGCGTAAACACCGTGTATGGTACGAGATAAGATTGCGCCTGTTGGAGGAACTGCCCGTCTGCTGCCAACTGTCAGCGCATTTCCAGGAACCGGTGGATCAAGAGCTGTGGCAGATGGCATGATGTGCATGCTAACCGGAACGCGAATACGAAAATAAACCGCTCTGATTGGTTATAATGGGTGAATGCGAATTCGACAAATGAGGACCTGTCAATTGCACTGTGCAGCGTGCCTGCATTGCGCGTGTGTTTGCCCCTGTGCCATTTTTTTATCTGCCGTTTCCAGAAAGATAGACCGCCTTCACCCAGCTACGCCTCACAACTCACGATCGGTATTTAAGATCCGATCTTGTCCCTCATTTTCTGGAGGTGGCATAACAGGCGTAGTGGGCTGCGAATCATTGTTTCTTTACGGCATACGACTAACGACTAACGGTTCCTCGCTGCATCGCTCCCAACATGGGCCTCCTTCACGACATCGCGGGACCGCTGTCCCAGCAGTTCTCGCAGCTGGGAACTGCGTCGCAAATCGGCGTCGCGATCGCGGCGTTCTTCACGATCACCGTCGTCCTCAACGTCCTGCAACAAGTTCTCTTCAAGAACCCCAACGAGCCGCCCCTGGTCTTCCACTGGTTCCCCGTCATCGGTAGCACGATTACATACGGAATGGACCCCCCTAGATTCTTCAAGGAGAACCGCGAAAAGGTACCCCCTTACCCAACCATCGCGTTCCCACATGTTGCACGAATACTAACAGGAGGTGTTGTATATAGTACGGCGAGTGCTTCACCTTCATCCTCCTCGGCAAGAAAACCACCGTCTACGTCGGCACGCAGGGCAACGAGTTCATCCTGAACGGCAAGATCCGCGACGTCTGCGCCGAGGAGATCTACACCGTCCTGACGACTCCCGTGTTCGGCAAGGACGTCGTCTACGACTGCCCGAACTCGAAGTTGATGGAGCAAAAGAAGTTTATGAAGGTTGCTCTCACCACTGAGGCGTTTCGCCAATACGTACCCATCATCTCGGACGAAGTGCTCAGCTACTTTAAGCGCTCTCCCGACTTCAAGGGCAAGAGTGGGACCGTCAATATCTCTCCCAAGATGGCCCAGATCACCATCTTCACTGCGTCGCACGCTCTGCAGGGCAAGGAGATCCGCGACCAGTTCGACGAGTCCCTCGCGGACCTCTACCACGATCTCGACATGGGTTTCTCCCCGGTGAACTTTATGCTCCACTGGGCCCCTCTACCCTGGAACAAGCGCCGCGATCACGCCCAGCGGACAGTCGCCAAGATCTACATGGACACCATCAAGCGCCGCCGCGAGAGAGGGGAGACGGGCGCGCAGGACATCATGTGGCACCTGATGAACTCCGAGTACAAGGGCGGCGTCAAGGTGCCCGACCACGAGATCGCGCACATGATGATCGCGCTGCTCATGGCCGGCCAGCACTCGTCCTCGTCCACGTCGTCATGGATCATGCTCCGCCTGGCGTCCAGGCCGGACATCATGGAGGAGCTGTACCAGGAACAGGTCGACGCGCTGGGTGCCGACCTCCCGGAGCTTACGTATGAGGATCTGGCCAAGCTGCCCCTGAACCAGGCAATCGTCAAGGAGACCCTCCGCCTGCACGCCCCCATCCATTCAATCATGCGCGCCGTCAAGCAGCCCATGCCCGTCCCTGGTACCAAACTGGTTATCCCGACCAGCCACGTCCTGCTAGCCGCGCCCGGAGTCAGTGCGACTGACCCGCACTACTTTCCCAACCCGGAACTCTGGGACCCGCACAGATGGGAAAAGGACTCCCCCAACGCGCCGGCCATTTCAAGGAGTACTGCAGAAGACGAGGACATGATTGATTACGGTTATGGTCTCGTCAGCAAGGGCGCGTCATCACCGTACCTGCCCTTCGGCGCAGGGAGACACAGGTGCATCGGCGAGCAGTTTGCCAACGTGCAACTCCAAACCATCGTGGCCATGACCGTCCGGCTCTTCAAGTTTAGAAACGTGGACGGCAGCAACAAGGTTATCGGCACAGACTACGCCTCGCTCTTCTCGCGCCCGCTTGAGCCGGCTGTTATTGCCTGGGAGAGGAGGGATAGCAACTAAATTGTCGGTGGGTGTGGTGTGTACATTGTGTAGGGGGTAGAAGAGCATGGATACCTTCTTTGTAAATAGAAAGTTTTGCTAGCGTGGGAAGAAAGCCTGCCTACATTATGAGCTTTTTGAAGAGTTCTGATAGACATGAGATACAAGATCTAAATAATAATTAATGACACTTTTTTTTTTACATACCAAGCGAAGACACGGGACTGTGCTATCTAAGTATGTGTGTTTAGTGTACCTAACTATATAATACTACTGAATGCAGTGCCTAATGAATAAACCAATTCGGATTCCTCCATTCCATCCTTCCTCCCCAAGATAGTAACCCATCATGAACGCGTGTCAATATTTCTAATGCTGTTTGTTGCCTCGTTTTGTCTTACAACTTTCACCGCTCTGAAGCTCCCCATCTTCAACATTGAAATACTAAGAAATCTCCATATGATATATATGATATATATATATACCCCTCAACAGACACTTCCCCCTTCCCCTCCTTCAAAAACCCGGCCAAACGTGACGCTCAATCTTCATCTTTGAGTCGGGACACGTTCGGTCCAGCCTTTTCCAAACTAGCCCGTAGAAGGTTAAGTGTGCCCTTCCTCTTATCCCTCGCTTGTCTCACAGCCTTCTTCTCATCCTCGCTAAACATGCTAAGCTTCTTGCGGGGCGGCGTGGCTTGTACTCCCCCGCTATACGAGCCCACTGAAGCCGACAACGAGTGTCTGAACCGCGAGGAGCCAGGAGAGAAGAGAGACATCGACATCGACTTCTTATGTTGCGGTGTCGCGGGCGCAAAGGGTGAGCCTTCGCGGCTGCGAGGGCCGGGGCTTCCAGCGGGACCAGCAGACCCCAAACGGAGTCTTCGCATCTGGTTCTCCAGGACGTCGATATCACCGCTTCGCTTCTCAGCCATGCCAGTCATCTTGTTGATGGTGCGCATAATGGCCTCGACGGTAGGAACCGCCGCTTTGCCGTTTGCGCCACCCGCCGAGGCCATCTTGGCCTTCAGCATGGTCAGTGCTTCCTCGGCCTCGGCCAGGAGTTTGGAGAAGTTGGTGAAGGCTCTTCGTAGCTCGTTCTGCTGTGTCGCTTGCTCGGCGCTAAGAGGCATCGACTTGGCAACGGCAAGCTGGTCTGGGTCAATATGCGACGCGATGATCTTGCGCATATCCTCTTGCTTGGCGCGGAGCTTGGATAGATCGCGAGATAGGTCCTGAGCAGCCGCTTCGTACTGCTCAACATTCTTCACGCGGCCATCCTCCAAGTCTCGAGCAAGCTCGTTCTCGATGATCATGCCAAGGTCCTCGGCCTCCACGAGAACCCACTCGTCGGGGTTCTCCATCTCCTCCTTATGTCGCCCGCTTTCCTTGTACTGGGTGGTGTGTCCCAGGATAAACGATTGTAGCGACCGCGAGTTCATGCCCAGTCTGTCGACCATGCGATTAATATCTCGCCAGAGGGTCTCGCAGGCAACTGGCACCTCCTGGCCACTCTTGGTCTGGCTCATTTCGAGCTTGGAGTCCACAGCTAGGAACTCGTCGATGTGCAAAGTCGGCTGAATTTCCGCGCTTAATATCTTCTGGATACCCTCATCTTCAGGGTCTACTAGGAGATGCTCCTCAGCCGCCCTCTTATCCGCGAGTTTTCGTTGTGCTGACACATTCGGGTCGACGGGAGGAGCAGAGAGCGGTGCTCGTTGGGGAGTAGTGGAGAATCCGAACCCACGCTGTGGCTGCGCTTGTGGTAGAGCCTGTGTTTTTCTGCCCAAGATCGAGGAGGCTACATCAGGAGTACTGACTGACCGAGGTGTCTCTGTAACCCTGAGGGTGTTGTTGTTGCGTAGGATGCCGCGCACCGGGCTGGGGGACCGAGGGCTGAGAGGCCCCGCAGGCTTGGCTGGGAAGAGGGGCGGCGCATTTCGGCTGATCTCACCGAACAGTTGGCGTGGCTGTTGCTCAGTCTCGGAGCGAGAGACTATCGAGAAAGTGCTTCCTGCCATTCCGCCAAAAGAGCTTGTTGGCGTGAACCCAGGAGGACTGCCAAAGTTGTTGGTAAGGTCCTCTGTCAGGTCCTTCGTGACGTCGACGCCGCTGTGCTCGCTTTGTTCGTCACCCTCTTCTTCACCTTCCTCACCCTCCTCGTCCCCTTCTTCTTGGTCTTCTTCTTCAGACAGTTCATCCTCCTCGTCCTCCTCGTCACTGTCAGGGACGGCTGGCACCTGCTCTGCAAGTTTCGCAAACGGATTGTTAACAGGGACTGGAGGCAATGGGACATCTTCGGCAACAGGTGGTTTGGATTCCTTGGCTGCCGGCTTCGCTTTGCTCGGAAGGAAGTCGGGTGGCAATGGAGCCGCGTCCGGTGCCTTCTTAGACTCCAGAGGCGGGAGTGGTGGCAGGGAGGTCGTCTCAGCCTTGGCAGGGGCTGCCTTTTTGCTCAGGAAATCCGGTGGCAGCGGGGCATCTTCCGCTTTTGGCTGCGGCTTGGAGGCTACAACAGGTGAGTATGATGAACCTGAAGAAGAGGAAGACTCGCCAAGTGGGTAAGCCGCCTTACTAGTAGTATCAGGCGGGAGAGGCGCTGGAGGGATATCGGCCAGATTCTCCTTGTCCTCTTCCTCCTTTTTGATCTTGCCAAAAATGGCTGACAGTGGTGCCTTGGGCTTGGGCGTATCTGCCGGAGCGGGTTTGGGCGTTCCAAACAGGTTGGGGAACGATCCGGAGGTAGCAGCAGGCTTGGTTCCAAAGATGCTGGAACCGGACGTGGTTGGGCCTGCTGTGGCAGGGAAGCCGAACTTCTGGGGAGCAGGTGTCGTGGTTGGTGTGGTAGATTCGAAGCCGCCATATAGCGACTTTGGCTTCTCCTGGGCCGGGGCTGGAGTCGGGGGAACCACGGCGGTAGTTGGAGTCGGGGCCGGGGCCGGGGCCGGAGTGCTGCTTCTATCCATGTCCTCGTCCTTGGTCTCGGGGGCCCGTGCTGGTGAGGGCTTAGCCGCGTCAGTTAGTGAAAGGCCAAACCCGCTTCCAAACAAGGAGCTGCCAGCGCCTTCCTTCGGTTCCTCGTTGTCGTTTGCTGTTTTTGGGTCTGCTTTGAAGGTAGTGCCAAGAACGAAAGGAGAAGATGCAAGTGCAGACGTGCCTTGGGGTTTGGCACTGAATGCTGTCCCGGTATCCATGGACACTTCAGGAGTGCTCGAAGCAGCTGGCTTAGCGAAAATGTTAGTGCCACCGGAGCCGCCACTGAGTGACGCAAATCCGTTCTTGTTGGCGAAGCCTGCAAATCCGCCAGAACCTGGGGCGGCAGCGGCAGCGGGAGCGGCACTGCCAAAGACTTTCCCAGGAGCTGCTGGTGCAGCGCTGGCGAACCCGGTCTGTCCAAATGCTGGTGTCGCAGCTGCGGCGCTTCCTGAAGCCCAAGGCGATGGTCTAGCACCTAGTCCACCAATCGATGAAGACTGACCAAAGGCGGGAGCCGCTGGTTTGTTACCCAGGGACGGCGATCCAAAGGCTGGCGCTGCGGGTTTACTGCCGAATGTAGTTTGACCGAACGAGGGGGCGGCAGCAGATGTGCTTGGCGTTGTCGACCAAGGAGAACTCTTCGCCCCGAGAGTTGCCGGACCGCCAAAGGCAGGGGGAGTGGCAGCGCTGGCCGGGGCACCAAATGCTGGAGCTGGGGTGCTGGTAGCAGGACTTGCGAACGCTCCTGTAGATGTGCTCTTAACAGGAGTAGCCTGATTGGCAACTCCACTGCCTTCAGCGGCAGCAAGTCCCGGATATATAGTTCCGGAACGAATGGATTCGTTGTAGACTATCCACCACGCTGCCAGCACACCTTCGTTGTTCAGCACCCAGAGAGCGGGAAGTGGGCCAGGCGACTGTTCAATCTCGTCAGTTGGAATCGGTTTATACACCTTGTCTTTGCTGGATAAATCGAGCGCAACTCCCACAGGAAAAGTCTCGGTCAGATCCTCGCTCATAGGGAGTTGTGCGCGTTTCGAGTCGTCTGCCAGTTCCGTCGTGGTGAAGACGTTTGTGATTTTCTCAGCAGGCTTGTCACTTGCCAGAGGCGTCTTGGACCGCGAGAGCAGCCCGATACTTTCATTCGAAGTAGACGCCACAACAAGGAGGTCCTGGAGGTTAGGAGGGAAGTGGGTGAGTCTGAGAATCGAATGGTGCGGAGCTTTGTCAGCCACAAACGGCTCTACGGGGTCGGTTATTTTCTGGAAGGTGAAGCTTGGCGCTGCCCCTCCAGCTGACTGTCGGGTAACGACATGGTAAACGGAGTTGTCTTGGCCGTTTGTCGGGTTGTGAATTACTAAGAAGACGTTGTTCTCTAGCCATGTCACGGAAGCCACTAGGATGGTGTTAGCTTCACCGGTTGGATGCCTAATTCAGTGGCGAGCCTCGACTTACCATGGTAATCCCCCAAGCTCGGCGGTTTTGGTATTAAACCCTTCTCTGTGCCATCGGGAGTCATTTGGACGATGGTGCCATTCGCCATACCGGCCACTAGCTGTTTGCCCTTGGTACTCCACGCAGCGCAGCTAACCTGAGCGCGTAGCACTGGTCCATTAGACCCCGAGGCTAGCTTCCGCTCACTTAGGTTGGCCATCAACAAGTTGCCATTATTTGTCACTATGGCGCAGAAGCCACCAAACTCTGGCATCGGGTTGGGCACAAGCGCACGGAGGGTCTCGCCATTCGTGCTCAACTCAAAGGCGGACTGAGTCGTGCCCTGAGAGAGAGCCTGCACGTCGTATGCCGCCAGCCCGCCGCCAGTCTCTGCTGACAGGACGAGATATTGTTCATCGGCGGTGAATGCCAGTTGCGAAATCCGAACGGGGAGAGGGACCTTCGCTTGGGGCTCGAACGGCCGCACTTCACTGTCGCCGGTTTTGTTCGCCGCGAAGGCTTTCCTCACGGACTCGGTCGTCGCGATATGAATAGCATCGGGCCCAGCAGCAGCGACTAGGCCTTTTCGAGCGGCAATGCTGATGAGGGACGCGGTGGGAGCTGGTGGTGGTGACCATTTGGATGTGAGCTGGACCTTGGCATCGCCGGCAATAGAGAGGAAACCGAGGCCCTAAACATGCACATTAGCATCGCAAACTCGCCCCCCCCCCGGGCGAGAGTAAAACTGACCTCGGTCTGGATGACTTCAAGATCGGCACCTTGTGTCAGTCCTCCTGCCCCGCCGGCGGCACCACTGCTACCACCCATCATGGCATTGTTGAGGTTGCCAAAGCTGAAGGCCATGACTATCGCAAAGTAACCGCCCTTGGAGAGAGGACCCGAAGTTCACAAACCAGCTCTTTGCATTGGGCGGCCTGTGCCTAAGTGGATGGTCTAGAGCTCCAAGTCGACGCCACTAGATTTTGAGAGTGTTCCTTTGTTGTTATTTGAACCGTGACGAAAATGTTGACTTGATTTCCTGATGCGATAACAGTGAATCTGTAACTGAAACAGCCGATCGTGACTCAATGCGATTCGCCGTAAAGAGGAATGGTGACGTTGTGTTTAAGCTGTGGTTATAATGAAAGTGGCAGGCAGGGCAGGTATTCACAGACGCGAACCTTCCCACGATTTTTCTGCCTGCCCGTGCCTGCTCGCGCCTGCTCCAGCTCTGGCTCGTTCTGTACCCCTGCAATTGCATCCCGAGTTGGGCAAGCTCAAGATCACGTGTGTGGAGCTTGGGCCTCTGTACTTGGCGTGCGCGCTAGGCACCTTCCAACCTTGCGACACCCACTCCTTCAGGTGCCTGCCGTGTCTGGAGTGTGCACTGCAGCCCCAAAGAGAAGGCAGCTTTTAGCCTCGTCATCAGCTGCCCTGAGCTCTGCCTCCAACTGCCAAAGTCAACCACCACCACTATCACCACCACCACAACGAACGCCGCACCCGACGACAACATATCTCGAGCCCGGCACCGTCTACCTTTCCCCCCAACCACAACACATTCAATCAGCAGTGAAGATGCCAGGCTTCGATTTCTCAAATTACAACCGCAACGCGGCGCTGCACGCGCGCGGTGTTCCCCTGCCGAAGGCAACCTCGACGGGAACGACCATTGTCGGGTGCATCTTTGACGGCGGCGTAGTCGTACGTTTCACCTCCTCCCCTTATCCCCCCCCCTTTTTTTCTTTTCTGTTGTTTCTCGCTTCTGTTCCCCCGCTAACATTTCCAATATCCTTAGATCGCAGCCGACACAAGAGCGACCTCCGGCCCAATCGTGGCCGACAAGAACTGCGAAAAGCTGCACTACATCGCCCCTCAAATCTGGTGTGCCGGCGCCGGCACGGCCGCCGACACGGAATTCACCACGGCGCTCATCTCCTCCCAGCTCGAACTCCACAGTCTTTCCACCGGCCGCAAGCCCCGCGTGGTGACCTGCATGACCCTCCTGAAGCAGCACTTGTTCAGATACCAAGGACACATCGGCGCCTACCTCGTCGTGGCGGGTGTCGATCCCACCGGCACGCACTTGTTCACCGTGCACGCGCACGGCAGCACCGACAAGCTGCCCTACGTGACCATGGGTTCGGGGTCCCTGGCAGCCATGTCGGTGTTTGAAACACAGTGGAAGACGCACCTCACCAGGGACGACGCGGTCAAGTTGTGCTCGGAAGCAATCCAGGCGGGCATCTTCAACGATCTGGGCTCTGGAAGCAACGTGGACGTTGCGGTGATCACGGCGGACAAGACGACGCTCATGCGCGGCTACGTCAAGCCCAATGAACGCTCGGCAAAACTCAAGAGCTACGCGTTCGAGAAGGGCACCACCGCCGTTCTAAACGAAAAGATCATTCGCAAACAGGACCTCGGAAACTACGTCAGCGTCCACGAGTTGTCCACGACAGAGGAGGGCGACAAGATGGAGGTTGATACATAGACCACCCAAAGATGATGATTTGGGGGGGGGCGGTTTGTTTTCGGGGAATGGTGGCGAAGAGAGATCCTACTACGTAGTGAGGGTAGATACGGACTTGTATGAATACTTAAGTCAGATAATGAAACAAAAACTCAAAACTGAAAAACTACGGTTCCTGTGCTTTCATCGTCTTCGAATCGCTATCACGCCAGGCAATATCTGCAGTAGAATGTAGAACATAGTTCGAGATCTTTGTTAGATTATAGCTCCATTGGCTATACTTCATCTTTTGATCCTGAACCTCCAGATCACACAAGATACCGGTGGTAAAACTACTACTATGTAGGTTCCTCTCTGAATATGTACAAACGAAAGTTATACATGTCCAACCCAAAAATCCCAGCTAGTCTCTCCTATCCTATACAGCACTCCTACCAACACACACACACACACATATTCCTACTTTACTCCCAAATCTCCTCCAGCGACAAATAAGATTATATCTTAAGAGTAAAGTCCTGTCCATGCCGCCCTAGCCGTCCCAAAAGAAGAATCAAATACCAAAAAGACCAAAACTTAAGGTCAAAAGTTGAAAAGGTTAAAGCAAATGCTTTTTGAACCGCCCTATGACTGATGCAAGAAAAATGTGCAAAATGCGAAGGTACCGAACGTAGCCAGAAGAAGGAAAAAGAGAAACGAAAGTTCACATGCCCGCCGGCGGCTCCATCCAACCCGAGTTTCGTAACCGCGTGATATTCCCCAACCCCCCTGTGCAGCCAGTTGCACAACCAGCGACAGCCAATAACTCCGGAAAATATGTGATGAAGGTTTCGATGCCACCCGAACATCGCCAAGAAAGTAATGCGCTGGAATATGGACGGAAAATTCTGCTCATGACGATGTGTTGCTGGTCTTCCTGCCAAAGAGGCCCTTTCTTGACCTCGACTTTGAACGAGCCTTCTTTTCGTCTTTTCCATCGTCGTCGTACTTTGACTTGTGAATCCTAAGCGTAGTTTGTTAGTTCCGCGGAAGCGTCAGTAGGCAATTCGGATAAGAAGCTTACCAGCTGTTGCCGACCATGCTCATGCCCTTCGCTTCAGCCTCACGGTAGAACTTGGCACTCTTCTTGAGATCCTTCTTGCAACCAACACCCTGAGCGTAACAGAATCCTGCCTCGGCGAGAGCGTCAACATCGCCCCAAGCTATATCCTCGAGTCAGTACGCAGTCACGGAAGGAAACAGAGAGTGTCGGACTTACAACCAGCGATCTCAAAGCACCTAAGAGCTAGCGCCTTGTCTTGTTCAATGCCCCATCCATTCATATGGCTCACTCCGAGCTCGTAGACACTGAGCGCGAACTGAGCCTTACGCGTCTTGTTTTCCCCAACATCAATAGCCTTGCCTTCCTTGGCATGACCCTCGTCATCCGCAATCTCTAGACTGACTGATTCGGCGGCTTTGCGAAGCCACTCGACACCTTCCCGCTGATTCGCCCGCATCCCCCAACCGTGTCGACACGCAAGAGCATACAAAAGCATGCCCGTTGGGTGGCCCGCCTTCGCTGCGTGACGCAAATGCCAGGTCGACTCATTGAGCGAACCTTTTTCATGCAGTACAATGGCTTTGTTGACATGCTCTTCGGCTGACATGTCTGACATGGTCGGTGCGAACGAGTGCTGAGAACGAGCCGCCTTAATAGTGCTAGCCGAATCACTAGTCGTCGTAGACATTGGCGTCCTGCCCCTAGAGGAATCGTGAATGAGAGAGGTCAGAGGTCGTCCTCTCGGAACGTCCTCGGACTGACGAGCGCCGTCAGTTGATGGCCGACTGGGGTCTGGAGAGGGCTGCTGAGCAGGACGCAGCACTTCGATGCTCAGCTTGCTGCGCTCTAGTGATGGCTGTGGGACAGGTTCCTCGAAAAGATGGGGCCCAGCAGCGCTAGATGGTCTGGTCGGCGGGGATGGTGGGGGTTGTCCAGCGATCGGATACGTCTGTGCATTGCTCGGTAGTAACGTACAAGGCTCCTCCCAAGAGAATCTGGGCGAAGGCTGGTCATCGAGCAGGTTGGCGGACTGTCTCTGAAGGGCCTTGCCACGTGGAAGGGTGAACTTAGAGTAGATATATGATGGAGCGGCCGGTTTGCCATCGTTAGTGGAAACGTCGGGGAATCCTTCACTATGCATGCTGATGGGCGTACAAGCCGTGTCATCTGCGAGAATGAACGAGGCCTGGCTATCAGAAGATGCTTGGCGAGCCGGTGGCTCCAAGCTCGGAGTCCCTACTCGATCTAGGCCCGGGGTTCCTGCGCGGCTCAGCGGCCTGGAGAAGTTGAAGGATGGTCGCGGCAGCCCAGAGGCTTCCGAGCTAATCGATGGCGATCGTTGATACGCGCCAACACCCGGTGAAACCATCCCATTACTGGTCGAGAGCTTGCGAGAGTTGTAGGAATGGAACGAAGTGCTCAACGAGCTCACTCCTTCTTCATCTGTTGGTTCGAGCGGAGAGGACATAATGCTCGAGGAGCGCTTGGGAAACAGAGTTCGGGGTGGAACAAGGCCACCTGATTCGAACGAGTTCTTCTTGTAGAGCTTATCTGGCGAGTTGCTCATGAAGTGACTGGAAACCGGTGATGGTTGTGCGACACTGTCCTGCCTTGCCGTCCTCGACTCTGGCCGTGGATCCGAAGAGGGATTGCTCTCCATCGGCGTCGGGGACTCTTCCCTACGAGCCCCTACGCCGAAGTAATTCTCGCTTTCCTCTATGCCGCTTAGGTGCCTCTCCCGCAGGTCGTCCATTGTGGGGCGCGCCGGTAAGGGGATCGACTCGTCGGGAGTGGGCGGGATGCGGCTCATTCGCGGGTGCATAGACACAGGTCGGTTGCTGAGGTCATCCTGCACTTCCGTCTTCAAGCCCAACCCTACATTCTGGGGTGAACCAAAATCTCCGTCCTCAGATCCCGAGTCGTGCGACAGAGAGCGGAAATACTCCGACCTTGCCTGCACGATCAACGGACTCTCGGTAGTCAACGGAGGCAGGCGACTCATACGTCTGCCTTGCCTTCGGCTCTCCTCCAACTGTTTCGCGAGCATCCGACTCTGCATCGCGAAGGCATCTAGGGGAGAGAGTTCTGGGGGCGCCTCGCCAGCCACATGGAGGCGGGGAGATCTCAGCGGCCGCGAAAACGAGGCCTGAGACTTCGACCTGACGTCGATAAAATCTGGTTGGCGTGGTGTCGACATGGTGAAAGTCTACGCTACGACGCGTCGCCTAATGTCCCATACGATCTAATCGGTCAGTTATTCGCGGGTCGATTGACCTGGAAGTGGGTTGTTGTCGAAATAATAAGTCCTCGTCTCGTTGGAATGTAAAGCGTCGGTTGTTTGGCGCGACTTGCTGCCGATGGAATGTTTAAAGCTCGACAATACGTTAGTCTTGATTATGGCGCAGCTGCCGAACGACCACGACTATGAACCAGAGCAGGACGTGTGGCTCGATTCAATCGGTAGCGCATGAAGTACGAGGTCAAGTCAAACCAAAGAGATGGCGAACGAAAGGTATGATGCGACGTGGACTATGCGGGATCGACCGAACACGGGAAACGCTAGACGAGTAACGAGTGGTGATAAGAATGTTGCCTTTGTCCAAACCAGAGGAAAGCGGGCGCGGGACCCGATTTCCTGACTTCCCGCGAAACTCGGTCGGTTTGCTCGAGGGGGCGAAGAAAGTGACAAGCGACCGTTGACGGTTTCAATGTCCAAGCAGGATTTCTCGATCAGGATAACGTCGCTTGTCAACGGTCTGTAGGCCAAGGAATTTTGGTGGAGCTGGAGTGAAGCACGGCAGCAAGCCCGCGTAAGCGTTGACAGGAACCTAGGAACGAAGCAGAAACGAGCGAAGAGATGAAGCGAGTGAATTACTTAGGTAGTCGAATGTCAAAGAGAACGATGGGCGCAGGCGCACGGTAGTTATCGACCATTAACACTCTCCACGAAACGGACAGACAGATGAGAGATGGCCGAGGGAAGGGGGAGAAACCCGAGAAACACAGAAGGAGCGCCCCGTCCGGGCGGGCGTTGTCTGCTGCGACGGGGATGTGGGCAATCGGCGCACTGACTTCTTTGGGGCAGATGGGTGCCCACATGAAATTTGCTGCTGGACCCTGAATGGAAGGGTAATTGTGTTCCAACAATGAATGAGTCTAGTCCGTAAATGGCTAGCTCCTAGTGCCCGTTCCTGAGAAGACGGAAGCAAGCGTAACGGTGCTGCAGTTCCAACCACTGCTCAATGCAGAGAATGGCCGTCCAAGCCCTTGCTTCCCGTCCCCTTTTCCAGACGTTTTTCTTTACAACGACTGCATGAAACCCCTGGCTCCCCGGCCGAAGGCCCGCGACCGACGACCTTCACTTCTCCGGCCGCCTTCTTCAGACCGCAGCTATTCTTATATGTTATGAGCTCACCTTTGCGTCAAAGGCGCGTAATTCAGGCAGGCGCCGCAGTTGCTTAGTCCTAACTTACAGACTGACAGCTCCCACGATGGATCCAACAGGTTTTTCGAGGCGCCAGAAATCCAATGCAAATGGAATGGCCTTCCAGTCGCGGCGTTGACATGGGGGTAGCCTGGAATCTTGGAGGCGAAGGGGAATCATCCGTCCACTGTTACCTCAGCAGGCCAAGCACGGCAATGGATGGCAGAAAGGATGGGATTGCCTGATGAAAATCGAGGGTTCAAAAATCAACAGCGGCATTGAATCTTACTGTGAAACAACCGCCACCGATTGCCACTTACTATGCACATCCGCAGCGTGCCGCTGTCATTGTTTTGTGGCTTTCGAAAAGATATTCATTAGCCTCATAAGGATTTTCCTAACTCAGTCTCGATGACCTAATATCGTCCAGCTATATCACGGAATCCAGTCGAGTTGCGCGTCGCCCAGAGCTCGAACGCGCTACGGTAAACAGAATCGCAACGTGTTTTCTCTTAGGCCCGCTCCAGAACGGGTTTCTGCACTCTTCGGTTGGTCTATGGAGTTCATAGTTAGACTTGCCAGATTAAGGTTATAAAACGCTCCGTTTTGCCCTCTTCCGATTTCCTCATGACGCGACCATGTGAGAGACGGTTGCATCCTTACTTAAAGAGCAATAGCCTGCACAAGCTAAGCCTAAACAAAGCTTAGGGCGAGCGGTGTTAATCTCGTTTCAAGGCATGCTAATGACCTGCACCATGCAAGCAGGCCCCGCTCCGTAAACTCAATCGTGGAGAACCCCTGCTGGGAAGCTTTTGCTTGTTTGGCTTTGCCGGTGGGCCGATTGCCAATTTGCACGCAAGGATATCCGAGTGTCTCGGAGACTGCAGTGTTTCTGACGCGATGGGCGGGTAGGTGCAGTTGGTGGTGAAGAAGGATGGCGCGATGGAGCACGTTCAGCTCACAGCAACGCGACATTGCAGCTGAATTAAAGTTTTATGCTGCAGCAAAGGAATTGCGTGGCGTAGAGACACCAAACAGGAACTGAAACCCCATTTGCTGGAGTTGCCACGAGTTCATGTAAGTCAATTTTATCCTCAATGTTTATCGATCTGTCATTGGTCGGCGGGGCAGAACGGTTCATCTCATGCCAAAATGCATCAGAACTTGCTGACGGGCGACAGCAATTGACGCAACAGAGACTCATTTCGGTCGAGAATAAGACATCAATACGATTTTATAAGGCTTTTTTCAGCTTTGAGGTGCCGTTTTCATTGGCTCTCTTCCGCGCACAAAGCTCGGGTTGTTTGGCGGCATACCTAGCTGTAGATGAAGCTAGGTGGCACACACATTCTGGGTTTACACATATACACCTGTCGCGTGGTTCGCGAGCAACAAGCAACGAGCAGGTATACGTGATTATATGTCGATACCGATCTTAACTCGGAAGAGCTCACCGTTCAAAGAGATAACTCGAGTTCATAGCATGAGAGGGGACTGGCGGAGTGTACTCCGTACGGGCTCCACACAAAAAGGTGATCAAGTCCACAAGTTCTTGTGCGATCTAGTCCAAGTCTGCCCTGTCTGTGTTGCAGCGCACAACATGTGGCTCAGCAACCACCAACGCGTACCTAGCTACTATTGTGTGATGCCAAGGCAAACTCACAATTATACTTAACTTCCACCTCGACTGTCGTGCCCAGTGGTCACAAGAATTCTAGGTAGCAAACTCCTCTGTTTTTAACAGGGGCTGTCATATCCAGGTTAAGTCTAATTATTCGGAGGAAACTGTAACAGACCTCATCAACTCCGCTGTCGCCCCTATCTACGGCACAGAGACAAAGCCACTACTTACAGTATTACCTCGTACACACGAGGCAAAATACAAAGCCTCTCAATAATCTCGCCCCACCCTGCCCTACAGCCAGCAGTAGAAGATTGCGACATATATACATACATTAAGAAATATTTTCTCGATGAGAATCAGCCAAGGCAGCCAGACCAATCATCAGAGTGGAGTTGACCAGGTCTAGACTCTAAGTGAGTGTTTTTCCGTAAAAGAGACCTATGGTTCGGTAAGACATTTTCGTCTCTCGTAGCCAATATTAAAAAAACAGGATTGTCGAAGCGCGTAGGATATGCTTGGCTAAGAGCTACTGTGATACAAATTCTTTACCAGCAAGTTCATTGCTTCTACGGGGTACTCACTAGTAGACTGTCTGATAGCTAATATCATATGAGACCATAGATGGGCCATGTCAGATCTCGACAGTCAGCACTGCATGCTCCCAGAGAACACTCTTGTAAACCCCCCTGACTACACTAGTAATTAGTAATATCTCACTGTCTGCCCGCTATTCTCTTATCAAGTAACAAACAACAACGACAACAACAACAACAACAACAACAACCCTACCGCAATCTACTAGTGGTATCCATCCTTAAATTCTTTGCTGTTTAGAAGTAAGAAATTGTTTAACAGTTGGCCGAAAGTTCTCTTAGATTAGAAACTAGTTGAACAAGTCAACGTCTTCTTCTTCTAACCGAGGTCCCCCTCTTTCAGCAATTAGACGCACGTGCCAGTTCAATGCCCCGAGGTTCGTAGGAGAGGTGTCTGACCTTGTGCTCCAGACGGCCACCCCCCCCCTTTTTCCCATAACTACTACCTAATATTCCAACCACACACGTCTTCCATCAAGGTAGATTTAGTTGATGGGCGTACTTGTGATATTTTACAGATGGTTGTCTAACAGTGATAAGAGACGAGGAAGAAAAATATGGAAGAGATGACCAAGGCAATAAAACACAACCAACCAACTCACGAAGCTCTCAGGGCAGAAGAGGGAGAAAAGTGTAAACCTACCTACCCTGTTGGTGCGCTGAGTCAAGATTGGTACCTTAGCATAGACAACAACAACAACAACAACATGGAAAGCCCAGAGTCATGTCAGTCAGTCTCTACCAGTCACCACTTTGAGTATAAAACCAAAACCTTGATTTATTTTTCTTGTATATTTCCAGTAGAACTAACTAACCCACAAAACCCACACCCATATATAACTCCTCTTTTCCCATATGCTTTCTAGAAAAAACACCCACACGTAACGAAGAGTTTTCTTTTGTTTTTTTTTTTCAAGTTTCCTTTCTCCTAGAAGAAAAAAATAAAAAAATTGGCACATCATACGTTACACACAAAGAAGGAAAAACCCCCCGCCGCCAAGATATATGTATATTTTTCAGAGATCCTTGGACCGTAGTTTCCGCAGCCGAGTCGCACCCTCAAACAAGCCGCGATCAACGGCCGCGGCGACAGTCAACGTACCACCCACGGCGGCACAGAGACCAGCGACGAATCCCAAAAAGGTCTTTGCCCGTTCCTCCCTGTTAATGACCTTCATAGGTGAGATGTCCTGTAGATTTGTTAGACGACATACTCTCACTTCGCTAGAAATATAAAGGGAGAAACTTACGTAAGAGAAGAAGACACCCGGAATGCCGCCCCTCGAGTGCATACGCTCCTCGTGACCCTCTGCCTTGTCATCGCCTCCCGCCAGAGAGCGCTTGTGGCTAGTAACCGAGTACTGATGCGTCTCGACGCTGCCGTCAACCGACTGGCCAAAGGCGCCAATGTCAGCGCTGTGGTCGTCGCGGAAACCGGCAAACTTCTTCTCCCAGCCGAGAGGCAGATACGAAGTGGGCACGATCTTGACGAAGTACATGTAGTTGTAGTTGGGGTCGTCGGTCTCCTGCTTGGTGCCGTCGAGGGGGTTGAGGTGGTGGTTGGTCCAGGGCAGGTGCTTGTTGCCGAGCTTCTTGCCGAAGTCGTCGGGCAGCTGGGGGCCGAAGCGCAGGTGGTGGATGGTGTGGGTGAACGAGTGGCCACCGGCGACGGGCGTATCCCAGTAGTTCTTGAGGTCGTGCACGTGCATGTTGCCGTTGCTGAAGGACCGGCCCGGCGCGATGTGGAAGTTGCCCACGACCTTGTTCACCCGCAGTCCACCCTCGATCCGGCACCCCTCGTGGCGCTGCTCGTCCAGCCGCTCGGCGTAGTGCTCGCGCTCGCACTGCTCGACGCCCTCGCCCCTACCGAAGGCCCATGAAGACCGCGCGTACGCCTCCCGCACCTCGTCGCACGTGTTGCAGCAGCCGGGCTTCGCAGCGTTCGTCGGGGCGGATGCGCCGTAACAGGGGCCGCAGTAGGAGGGGTCTAGGTGGGTTGCTGAGTCTTCGGCGGCATGCCTACACGCGCTGTGTTAGTTCTGTTTTGTGGGCGTAGGTTTGTTGGGAGGGAGCGTGGTGCGGAAACGTACAGACTCAACGCCTTGGAGTCAATGTCGCCTCCACCCTCGCTCTGTGGTCTAAGCCTAGTCTTCTTCACACCGTGCTGGACGCCGTGTTGTTGCTCCCCTGACACATCCATGACATCGAGGGTGAGCAACTCGCAGGGGATCCGAGGAAAGGTGACGTTGAGATGGATCTCCATTCGCTCGCCTGTCGCCACAACCTGTTAGTTTCTCTATATTCCATCTGCGCATTACTTTCCCGAAGGGGGACGGAAGAAGCCCACCTCTGCCCTTGTCAACAATCAACTCCGGATGTATGACTATCCTCCTGTAGTCGGTCCATTCCCCCCACGCGAGGAACAGCACGACGATCAGCGAGACGATGGTAACGATACCACCCGAAGTGGTCCTGATGCGCGCATCTTCGACCGTCTTTGTGAAGGCGTCTAGCCTTGTGAATCTGGATTTCGCAGGCATCTTTTTCGGCTACTACTATGTCGAAGAGGGACAAACGTGTTCCAGATGTGTAACTTGTGGACAATCAGCGGAAGGTTCCACGTGGGAAATTGCTCCGCTAACCTCTGGCCCTGAAGCAAGTGAACAATAGAAAAGGAAACCGCTGGCTGACAAAAAAATCAAAACCAACTAAAACGAGGGGCAATCAATTGAACATTGCTAAATGTGCGCCGTCGCCCAGAAGAAGTGAGCCACTCGAACACAAAGAAGCAGTTGGATAGAAGCGGGCAAGAGGAACAATCCGTCAGCCGCAGCGCACGATTCAAGCAGCCGCCGGCACAAAAATTAAGGCCACCTTACTGTTAAGCATGCGCAATGCAGGTGCACTTGTAAGCCCGCTGGATTGCAATTGGTGGGATGAGCCGTGATAGCCCACTTGGGATCTGCGCACTGTCTTGAACCCTTCCGGCGGAGTGCCGTTCCTGGGGATCCACAGTGGTCGGAGCCGCAGTTGTTAAGGCTGGAAGCGAGTGATAAGCAGAAAAGAGGCACAGTAAGCCACTTATAGTGCCGGTCTCAGCTGTTTGCCAGTTCTAACGATGTGCTCTTTTTTATGAGCGAAGACGACTATTATTCGGCTTGTCCAGTGTTAGCAATGCCTGCTTTTTTGTCAGATGAGACTGCTCCTTAAGATGCAGGCAAACCCGTTAAGCCAAGCACAGCGTGCCCGTCACCACAGTGCCTTTTATGACTTCATACATCTATCAAGGGTTACTATCATACTATTTGCAAGTAGGTACATTACATGCTAGTACGTTAAGGTCTTTCCTTTACTCGTATCTCTCTGTTCCCTCCTGCAATTTCAAGCTCACCTTAGGCAACCGGCATGTAGTTTCTGCTGGAATTGGTAGTCACCAGAGACAGGAGCGGGTAGAGTTACAGACCCCTAGCAGTGCGCGGCTTTCTAGTGGCATGTCACGCGCATAATTGGTTTATATGGGTTATCACTGTACCTTTCAAATGGTTAGCAGAGCTGGGGAAGCAAGAGGCCGAGAAGAAAGAGGCTGCTGGGTGTGAGGAGAAAGTGTAACAAGACAGCCACTAAGATATAAACGGGAAGAGTAGGTAAGAACAAGCTGTTGGATTGGGGATTGCGTAAGGGGCTGGTCTTGCTGAGGCGGTGATAATAAGAGAGTGGTCGTGATAAGGGGGCATGTCAATGGGCTGGTCGGGGATCAAATTGTTAGAGGTCATACGTGGAATAGGGCTTGAATGTCCGGCGTGACGGTCGTAATTTTCGATAAGGGGTTTGGGAGGTAATGGTTGACCAGAGCTTGGGATATCTAGCCCGCTCAACATGAGTAGAGTAGATCAACTCCAGCCCTTGAAGGTGCCGGACGGCGATGAACCCTAACCCTACATACAGCTGGCCGGTGTTAGATAGCGGACACGGCGGAAGCCCGGATCGGGCATGGCATCCGTTCTCAATTCATCCCGGCGCTCCATTGTACCCGGAAATGACTTCTCTATAAGCCTAATTCGTAGATCTTGAGAAATGGAACATTCTTCGTTTGATGATTCTATCACTGACCAACGCGTTTTATCCTGACACAGATTTGACCCCTTGCGTGCAGAAATATCGTCGTCACTCACATTGGAAGATATACTTGCCTTGACAAAGCTCATCTCCTCGGTCAAAAGGGCCGACAAGGAACAGCTGCTCTCCTATGATATACCTGTACTGGTGCCATCATCGCATAAGGAGCTGGGTGAATGTTGGGAGGCCCGCGGCGGCATCGACCTCGCCACGCCAGATCTCAGCGAGCCGCGCACCATGAGAATCACCTACAGGCTGTCCACGGACTGTTTGGGGCGGGGCGTCTTGACGGAGGCCATCTGGCATTTCACGCGCTGGGCATTCCGTGCATTCCCGGGCATCAACCGCATCGAGGCTGCCGTGAAGGAGGGTGCCGAGACCAGCGCTTGCGTGCTCATCAAGGCCGGATACAGGTCCGAGGGTTGCAGACGCAAGGCTGGTTATGATGACGGGTTAGCATTTGATGTCCACATGTATGGAATCTTGAGGGAGAACTGTCCTGAAGTGCCGGGTGTTGCGGGCAGGGTTCGGGTGAACAAGCAACCTAAACCTGAGGATACGCATCTGGACATTTTCCGCGCCGTGGAAGTAGCACTTATGATAAAAGATAAGGCTTCAGACGATGCAAATGCCACACGTCGACCGGAATCGGGGGGGAAGAACCAGCACGCGGAGGGTGTTGTTGGTGGTGGTAGTGGGGAGGCGGACCGACGGGCGAGGGTCGAGAGCGAATCCGAAGGGGAGCACCGGCACATCTGCAAGAAGGTGAAGCTTGAAGCTGCGGAAGCTGTCAAGATCAAATGTGAACCCGTGTGAGGCGGGGACTGTATCATACTGTGTATATTTATCCTTTCACTAGATAGACTGTATTTCCTGCTGCACGATCACTGCCACCCATCATACCCACCTCATCATTCATCCAAATGAGCATATTCTTTACGGCGTTCTCCATATGTTCTTGTGTAAGGGGCTGGTTGAGATAATTGGATCGTCAGCTTCGTAAACGCTGATCGCCTGAGGGGTCGCTGTCAGCAACCTCGAGATATGTGGCTTTCAGAAATCAACGCCCGTGAAGACAACTGGAGACCACCCAAGCCCCGAAAGACTGTGTTTGACACTGTGCTTGTCTTGTAGATGACCGTGAACATAGATGTTGGGTATCGTTTCAGAGCCCTCTTTCAAAGCACCGTAGCCCTCAGTTGATATTTCGTCATGCCGCAACAACCATTTTAGCGTATGTCGAAGCACAGGGGCGTAGACCGCAACGCATGTGCCACCCTTGATCGGATGTAGGCACACACACACACACGCCCTCTTCTGCCCGAGCCGCCCCTTTTCCGGATCAGGCCTTGAGTCGGTCACTACCCGCCAGATCATCCTGTGCATCCTTAACCAAGAAGCTGTTTTAAAATCACCGTTAGCAGTCTTTTCTCTCACCCCTTTTCTTTCATTTGCTTCCCCCGTTCTTTTCGGATCTTTCAGTTTGATTTGGGGACTTACTTATACCAAAGCACTGTAGGCGCAATCGTGCCCAGATGCCAGAGGGAATGCGCATCCACCACCCCCCAAAGCGGCGGGAAATCCAGCAATTCCAGGCTCATCGCCATGATGACCCACGCGACAACCAAACCCGGCCACACCGCCCACGCCCGCCTGCTCTTCCTGTACCTGTCATAACTGAACCAGCTCCACATGGCATTCTGCACGATCCCACACGCCACATTCGCCGCCATGTTGTATGTATAATCCCACCGCCACAAACTCAAGTACATCACGTGGCAGATATACATTCCCACACAAACCGCTGTCCACACTTTCAGTATCCCCCTTTTTCTCTCCAGATCCAACCTAAACAATCTCACCGAGGTGTAGTACAGCCCATAAAGCACGCTGGCTCCCGCTCCAAAATAGTCTAACTTTTCCGTAATCGGAAAATCCCGTGTATGGAATATTACGGAGAATGTCCAGCTCGCCATGCCTATGTACGCTAGCCATACGTAGAACGGCCGTAATGTGTATCGTTCGGGGATGTTTGTAAGAACCCGGTTGTGTAAACCGTTGTAATGACCCCAAAGGTTACCCGCGGAGCAAATGACGGACAGAGGCTCCTGCATACCCAGGAAGCGGTAGAATGGCCACTTGCCATGGTACTGGACGACGGGTTTGGGGTAGTGTGGAGGACCGGGAGGATCGGGGGCAGCGAGGCGGGAGGAGGTAACAATGTGTTGGCAGGTGTAGTCGCATTCTGCGGGGCATGTCCACAACAAGAGTCTGTGTAGTAACGCTGCACCCACATACATTAGTATACCGTAAGTTGGTAGGGGTAAAGGGGAGGATGGGAAGGGGAGGGGGAAGAAGGGGGGAAAGGGGGGGAAGAAAAAGGGGGGGGGGATGGGAAACGTACGTATGGGTGTGGAATGGGTTGCGTCTGGGCCGCAGTTTTCTCGTTCGCATATCTACACATACACCACGTCAGTTTTCATCTTCCTTTCTATATGCCATTGTCTCCGTTTTCCACATCCCGTCGGCGGCGGCAGCTGTGTTCGAGTCTGCGCTTGGGTCGGACTGAACTGGGAGGGTTGCGATGGGTGTGATGGGCCACTCTGAAGCTAGTTCGGGTTGCTACGGGTCGGCTGGGTCGGACTGAAGTTGTTCGGTTCGGTCGGGTTGGAGGTTCCAGGTTGGAAGGGGAGTATTAATTTGGGGGGCTTACTTGAACACACTCGGTAAACTCAGGAAGGCGGTCGCCGATTGACGCTTCTACTACTTCCACCCACCCAAGCAATACCACCATGCACAACACGGCAGTAACGAGAGCCATCCTAGATCGCCCGCGCCCGCGACCGCCACCGGGGTAGGTCAACATCGCGACTGCATCCAACCACAACGAGGCCACACGAAGCTCACAAGGCTGAGACACCAAGATTTAGCTTAGTGTGTCCCCTACGAAGTAAGTTAGAGTGTGTGGAGGACGGGGTTGGGGTGAGAAAAAGGCACGCGACGGATGGAGCTTGCCAATTAGGTCCGGCAATTACCGTTTGTCGCTTACTGTCAGCCCAGTCCCCAGGACCCCAAATTCTAATGCCACGCCCACCAGTCTGATCCAGTGCGTGCGCGCGCGCGCTAAGATTCTGCCCGGCCCCGGCCCCCAGGTTCCCCCAGTCCCCCACGAAAGACCAGGACCAGCGGCTCTGTAAGGGAAATCCGGGGGCTGTCAAAGCTACGTACTGGCGGCGCCACTTCACTTACACGGGATGTAAACACCCAAATTGGAATTCCGACAGAAAACGCAGACATTGCATGATCCCCCGCTGTTGTGGAACGCTGCGGAGGTGGGGGTCTTTCAACCTCTTGTTTCTAGCCAGGCGTCACATTCATGAGACGTCCAGAACGTAGAAATTCACTGAAAGCAAATCAAGGCAGTCAGAGGGTATAATCTCTTCAGATTCATCTGTAATAGCTATCTGTACTAGATAAGGTATTCATGCTTCGTAATCATTTCATGTACCAAGACACTTTTGTCTGAGGACCAACAACTCCAATCTATAATTCATCCAGAGCCAAAAGCCTGTCCTGTCTGTGTAGTACGGTGGCTTCTCCCAACCACTCAAGCAGTGCCATGTAGGCAGAAAAAGAAAAGAAAATATAAGGTTCCAAACATATCCGTTTCGTTATAACAGTAGTCATATCGTCATAAACTTTTCATCAAAATGCCGGCCGTGCCGTGAGATGCGTAGACTCTTCCGAGTCAGAGAGATAGCATAAAAAGGGAAAAACATGCGGTTAAATCGGCAAACATTCTCAAACCTGAAAAGAAATCATAAACCCCTTCGTCCAACATAAGACAACTTCCGCGAACTATATCAAGATGGTATCCATCCAAGGGGGTATATCCTCCCTCGTCGTGGGATCCAAGTCATACGTTAAGCCAACAGCACATCCGGCTGAGATTCCGCTCGAGTCGTTAAGCTCGTCAAACATATGGTAAAAAAATTGAAAACAACAGAACAAACGACCGTAGAAAGAGACGTGAAAACATATACAGAGAATATTAAATGGTGTGAAAATAAAATGCTGCGTGGTATTACAACGGACTCTCGGACCGACGACGAGCGTCTCGGTTCCGTAGTTCCTTTAATCGCTGGTCGATGTAGGCTAATCGACCGGCAAGACTGGTGCGCGCCGGGGCAGGTGTGCTGGGCTCGGTAGCTTGCTGAATCGTCGCAAAGGGCCGGCCAAGCATGCCTAGGTCGACGCTCATGGGTTGATTCCGATGCAATCTGTTGGGAAAACTGAAGCTCGAGTTTGTGCCTGAGAAGGGGGATCCTAGTCTGGGAGGTGGTAGTTGAGGTGCCATCAATTGCGACGACCCAACGTCTGGCATGCTTGCCGAACAAATAAGAGAAGGCTCCGCCGGTACCCTTGGAATGAAAAGTTCGTCGTAGCGGTTGCTGATGGTAGAGCTGAATTCCGGAGCCGGAGCAACCACTTCAACCCTAGGAGCTGCAGAGTTGGAGGCCCCTGGATCGACCCACAAATCCGATCCGATGCTCGGTCTCTTGCGTGGCTCGCTTGACTGTGTGTTTCGTCTTTTCTGTGTTCCCGATCTACTCAAGCGGACGGGCGACTGAAGCGTTCGGCGCGGTCCAACGGTATGAATCTGTCGGCGTGGTATGGTATTGCCCAGGCCAAGCGCCGCGGCAAGCGATGTGGATGAGCTGGGCCCGTAACTTCTCGCTGTAAAAGGGGAACCTAGGCGGGTTCGCTCCGAGAAGGAGGGCTCGCCCTCGAAGGTGCTGAAAGCCTGGCTTGGGGCAAAAGGGTCGTTCTGACCGATGGATGGGAATGGTATTGGCATGGCTGAGCCTGTAAGCTGGGCCAGCGGACCTCGGGGCTGCATGCTATCTGCCGTGCTCAGCACAAGCGACTTGGACATATCTTGCGTTGTGAAGACAGACGATGTGGGGCGAGCAGGATTAGATCGTCCACCCAAATGACGGACGTGAGCCTGGCTGAAGGGGGTTGGACTCCGGGACATGAAGCGAGAGTTCCTTGCAGCGGAAGCCTTTAGCTTGCATAGCTTGCGCAGATGAGCGCGGGTTGTGCCGCAGCTATGCGGCCACTGGATGAAAGCACTGGAGCTCTCCGCCGTCGGAGTGCTGCTCCCGCTCTTGTTGCCGTCACTGGGATTAGTCGCTTTGGCTAGGGCCTTAGAGCCCTTCCAACTCCGCTTGGCCTCTCGCGCAACGCGGATGCACACACCCTGAGGGGGTATGAAGTTCTTGCCCATTCGGAATGGCGTCACCTTGGGATCTTGAAGGTATAACTCCAAAGTGGCCCACAGGTGCTCACTCATAGCTTTGGTCCATGGCGCTCTCCTCAACTTTGCTTTGCCTTCCACAGCTGCTTCCGGTTCTTCAGCATACTGAGCGGACAGAGTGAAATTCTCCTTTCCGTCCATTTCGAGGCTTTCGCAGTAATCGTCTGATACATACGAAAAATGACTGAACAAAGACGCACTCGTCTGAGTTGATCGCGAGGTCGACGGCCTGCTGGATTCGTAGTCGGGTGTAGACTCAACGCTGCTGCTGATGGCCGAGTCAATGCTCCAGTTAGGATATCGGCTGGGTGACAGAAACGGCACATAGCCAGGCGCCGGAGTCTTAGGCGGGGAGAATGCCCTCCCAATCGGATGAGGCGAGAGCAAGTCTCTATTTTGGTCTTGGTGTCGGCCTGGGAAGGTGTTGCTTCCAATCATATCCAGATCTCTCGGCTCGGCTTCCGGCTCCTCAATGCTCGGTATGGGAACATCGGCGGCGGCCACCGAAGCCAGGAATTGCTGGGTAGCCGCAGAGGGCTGGGATGAGACATTGCGCCTCTTGATCCTGAATCGCGGCCTTGGGGGAGACGGTATCTGAGCCGCTTCGTTCTGGCTGAAGGGCTCTGGTGTCTTTGGCGCGTCATAGCTGGAATACCTGAACCCCCTGGGGAGGGTTGCAGAGCCGGAATTGGGCTGATTCATCTTGTCTGAGAAGCGGGGACGACTGAGTGATGCAGGCGCGTCATGGAGCAGAGGGGCGCGGATGAAGGGACAAGGGAATCAGATAAAGGTATGGCGCATCCGGAAACCAGGTGCTGAGGAGAATGAATCTGAAGAGTCTGAAGAGTCGCGTTGCCGGCAGTGGAAGAGTGGGGTAGCGGGCGGTGGTGTCGCCGAGAAGGTAGACCCTGTCGATCGGAGCGGAGTCTCTTATATCAATTGCTTCCAAAAAAGTCAACTCCAAAGAAGGCTCTAGGCGCCTTCCTGGTCGAACTCGCGGGCAATTATGATCAAGTGGGCTGGTAGCCAAAATCGGATGGCTGGTGATGGGCGAGCTACCAGAGGTTAAAATAGCGCGACGGAACCGTCCACCCAAAAGGTTAAAGCTTAATGCTTGCTTCTGATTCGAAGCGAATTGAACCAAACAAGGAGATGTCGCGGGATGTCTATCCAGAGAAGAAAGAAAACGGCGTTTCTCGTCGGGGAAAAGGTGATGGTGTTGTGACTACAGTCTCTTTCCGTTGTGAAATGTGATGTGTGAGTATTCAAGAAGCACCCGAGACCGACCGGCCAGTCGCGACCGGTCGTCAATGGGTCCGTCGCAAAGGAGTGACGCGGAAAGGCTGGAGAGAGAAAGAGAATAAATAAAGAATGAAGTAGCTAAGGTAGTGCAGGGTGATGGGGATATCTAAGGCGCCTGGGGGAGGGATTTGGGGGACCAAGGCCGATCAAGCGGGTTGACGGGAGAAAGTGAGGGTCGGGCAGAGATGGAGGAGCGGGTGGCGCGAGCAGCTGGAAGCCAAAGCTGTCGGAGTGCAGACGGTGCAAGTGGGCCTGGACCCTCGCGAATGCAAACCCCCACCAAAAAGGCGTGGAGGGTTCAGAGGAGCCAGTGAACGGCAGCCACAGGACCGGGCGTGCTCAATGCAAGCGACCTTGGTGGATACAGTGCAAGGGGACCCTCACGGAGGATCTCGTCGTTTTTGTTGAATCCAAGGGTCCCGCTGTTCACTATCTCGACGGCTCCTGGTTGCAGTGCGGTTGCGGTGGAGTTCGTGCTGCGGACGTGGGAGTTAGGCGGGGATTGGCGCGTCTGCAGGTTATCGTGGACCTCGCGGAGCAAGCAGCAAGCCTCACAGACAGTTGGCCGCCAGTCAGACCTAACTGGGAGGTGCAGACGCAGCGATTGTCTATTGGTAGCTATTGGCAGCAACGCGTCGAAACCGTGACTGACCCAGGGCGCCAGGATCGGGTTGGTCCTTCAGGCCAGAGATGGCGCGCTCCAAGAGGACTAGAGATATGCCGGTCGAAGGGGGGGCACCAAGTCTGAAGGCACCTCGTCCAGTGTCTGTCCTCCTGCTCCTGCCTCTCTTGGGCTATGATCAGTCGCCAGGGAAGTGGTTCAACGGCGCTCAATGCAGCTTGCAGATAGCCAGACGCTAGACGTGCAACCTTGACCTCTAAGTAACGGCCTCTCTCTCTAACCGGGTAGTTTGGAGTGACACCCTCTAAATGTCCCGGACTTGGCGATGAGTTGGTGGGCGTGTCGACAGTGGAGGCGGGGTTGCAGCGCACGGGGTGAGACACAATTCGCAAAGATAATTCGTAAATCGAAAATCGCTCTACTGTGCCGTATGCTTCTTTGAACCAGAAAACGCGTTACGCAAGGGCTGCTAGGCCGTGCGCGCTTGCGATCGTATGGCTGTCGCTCTCTTGGATATCGGGGCGGAAAATCGAGAGGTTGGGGGTTTTTGGAGGGTAGTCGCGATTTGGACGACTTGCAGCTGTAAAGTAAACCTAGAACGCGGGGCTATTTGACGAGAGCGTCTCAGAGAGAGCTTTTTAGTCGCAGAAGGCACGCTCAAGAAATGTGTGTCGGGAGAATTATAAGATCAAGATCACTCAATGCTTTTCCTAGTCTATATGTGATCTGGACGCCATGCTGCCTGACCCTTAATGAGAAGTCTGGACTGATAGCTCGTTGCAGCTCAAGCAAGGAAACTCCTCTGGGACTGGCTTCCAAAGAACGAGCTTAGCGTCAGATTGCCAGACGCGTTTTTTCGCGTTTCGGAAATGCGCTAGTTGGGCGGGTCTAAATGGTCACCCGCCCTCGAGCCTTCCCGGGCGAGCTGGGCTGCTCTTCGCCTGTGGCGCATGAAGACGTAACGCAAGGATCTAAAATCATGAAGGCATGCCAATTTAGACGCCTGATATAATTCAACGGTTTATATATCAACTCCAGACTTTTGAAATCATCAATTTCCATCCCATGATTTGGACGGATCGTGGGAGCGTGAAGCAATTCCAAAACCGTTCGAATATCAGGGCCGCTGCTCTCTCACATCCAGCCTAGAGGGCTTTGTGTGTGTCATTGGCTGCATTCAGCCTGGGCAACGGTCCAGTGCCATTGCGCGGTCTTGAACTATGTAGTGAACTCTACGCAGCACACCGCTCTGAAGACAACCCCCAGTGTCCCGGATTATACGGTGAAGACAGTGTACGGAATTACACGGGGGATTGATGTGGCTTCAGCAACCTCCTTGCTTATCTCCTTTCGGCTCGTCACCTCCAGGTTGGCAAACTTCTCCCCTGAGCTAATGTACTGTGATATGCTGTCAACTTGGACCTTACCTTGATGGCTCTCTCGCATCACAAAACCTCCGGGCTAGCTTCTGCTGTACAAACCATGTACGCGTGTGGATATTGTCGGAAGATTTGTAGGACGATGAGACAAAATTGATAAGGATAGCTTCGTTGACAAGCTGGACCCTAACGTGCAGTGTTATTTTAAGCTTTGGCACGATCCGCAGCGCGTACTTAAGCGTCCGTTGGCCGCTCTCCCTGACCAAAGAAAAAAGCAGCCTCACACGAATGTACGGAGGACCCTACCAAAAGACTTTACTGACCGCCTTTTTTGTCCAGCAGAATCGGTACATCACTATGGCCCAGCGCTTCGGTTGCTAACAGCCGGGCAGTTAGTGAGGAGCGTCACTGTAGCTCTAGCGACAAGAAAAGTCAGCGCGGAAAGCGGTCAGTCAAGACTTTTGGTAGGGTCCTCCGTACGGATGACGGAGTAAGCTTGCCGATATATCAACCTCTGTGGAACCGGATACGTTGCAAACGTCTTGTTCCTTTGACAGAAAGCTTACTTGTACGAGTAGGTAGTTTGGTACGTAGTGTGTAAGTGCAGCGCCAAGACTTTCGGACCAGGTCCAGAATTACAATGATTGGCCGAGTGCTGGGCCGCACAAGGGCATAGCCAAAGTCAAATGCTCATCCATGGCTCCGGGGCAGGATTCCTTTGCGCGGAGGGGAACTGAGATTGAACCTCTCTCCGTCTGGATGTTGCATACGCACTGGATTGCTCAGGCAGAGCAGTGATCACTCATCGTCCGGCTTCAACGAGAAAAAGGACGTCGGCCATGTCCACAATTCAGCTGCTCAGCTGCCCCTGTGGCTTCAGCCCAGCCAATATGTCCACCCGGCTATGCCTGTTTCGGCGGATCTCGTCATCGCGGGTCGCTGGGTCTAGACTGGCTTATCGGCGCGTGTTTGGCAGATCTTGGATTTAGAATTCCCGTTGATTTTGAACTTGTTTTATAGGTTTCGTCGGTTTCTTGATCTCGACAAACCGCTTCTCCGTCGTTCGTTTGCTAAATGTGTTGCTAGAGACCTTGGTCTTCTCCGCCGTTCGTTGTTCGCTTTCTCTTTGCGCTTCCCCATGTGTTCCTAAAGAGTTGCCTGCCATGCTGGGCTCTTCGACCGTCTTCCAGCTCCTCAAGATTTTCGCGCCGTTAGTGCTCCTTCTGTGGTCGCTCGGGTATTTCATCTCGTACGATTCGACGTATGCCGAGGTTGTACGGAAGTTCAAAGACGAGAAGGGCTTGTTTGTTTCCGACTTCCTGGAGCACGAGATCGACGGCGAATTCGATGGGTCGGGCATCGCCGACCTGTGCGCGAGCAAGCAATGGACCCCGGGACTAATTCTATCTTGCGATCCCGCGCCAGGAGGCGTCGGCCAAGTCAAGAATGCGCATCTTAACTGCATTCGCTTTGCCATGGAGATGGGAGGTAAGTTCTGTCCGCCATGAGATGCCTCGGCCTGCCAGTGCATTCAGACACTGACTCCATTAAGCGGAATTGGTTATGCCCCAGATCATCAAGCGCCACGAAAAGGACATCACGGTAATAGTGCCCCCGAGCGGCGGCGGTCCGGTGAGGGGGCAGCCGATTGATTTTTTCTTCGATTCCGATCATTTACACCAGGCGTTAGCGCAATACTGCCCGCAGATGAAGGTCTACAAGTCAATGGATGACCTGTACGACGTGCCGAGCGTGTTCCAAAAACACCCTATCGGCCTAGAACAGATGCACGTCCACTTGACAAACGGATCCATTATCGATGATATGTCACACCTGCCACAGCAGATCAAGGACTGGATAAACAAGGAATCGCCACCGGAGAAGAGGAAATACCCCATCCGTTACAACCTCCCTGTGACAAACTTTGCGTTTCCCACAGCGTTCGACAAGCCCGCCTTCGCGCGCAACTATGGTCGCATTCTGCGCATCCGGCAAGATGCAAGACGCCTGGCTGCCTCAGCTTTGTACAACATGCAGAAGAAGTTCGGGCTGAACCTGGATCCGAGGAACGGTATCAAGACGGAGAGCTTTGTTGGCGTCCACCTGAGGACCGAAAAAGATGCGGATCAGCTGTTTCCCGACTATGAGACCCAGGCTGCGTACCTCCTCGACTACATCGCAAGCTCTAAGGCACGGGTCGCATTCATGGCTACAGGAGCAACCGAAGAACATGTCAAGGCCTTCTCCGCGCGGGCCAGAGATTTTAACGTGACGGTAGTACTGAAGAGGGATATCCTCGAGGGCGAAGATCTGGCTCTCCTGGACAAGTTTGGCTGGGATCAGCGAGCCCTCATAGACTACGAGATCATGCTTAGGGCAGGCCTGATGGCAGGTCCTTCCGAGTCGAGTTTTGCGTGGAATCTTGCTCTGAGAAGGAAGAATGCGTATGGAGCAAGCTCCGAAGGACGACTCTCATCGCACACCAACGCCCACGTGCAATGGCAGGATAAGTTCTCGACAATATTTGGAGGCTCCGAGAGGGGCCTAGTCTACAGTGCAACAATATGGCCTTGAAAAATTGGCTCCTTGGGGTTCTGGATAACGGCGTTTTGCAACCAGGTAGATTTGGTTAGAAGCAAGCTTTGGAAAGCCATGAATCTTGTTTATTTACGGCAACTGACTTATCTATTCTGCGCCTGGCCCGTTTAACAAACAAGCGCCAATATCCCCAGCTGTAATGCGGCGGGAAGCTGCTTCCTTCTCTAACCTAAAACCGACGTTCCTTCCCAGTTTCCAGAGGCCCCACTTACCACGCCAATTGATTGCAGCTTTGCAGCGTTTCCAAGGAGCCGACGTCACGAGACGATTGGCCGCTGCGGGACCACTCAATCTGAGGATTTTCTGTCAAACAAGACTCTCGTCGGCGACTGAGAAACTGTTCTTAACCTTGCGAGCTCTTTAATTTCTGGATTGATTCACAATTTTGCCGGCGCTTCTATCTCTCGCAATACATACACGGTGTTGATAAACTTCGTTGACCCTTCCCGGATTGCATCACAGTAGCAACATCTCAATTAGACGCTTGGCTCAAGAAGATAAGGATGACTTCTCCAGTCGACATTATAACGCTCGAAAACTTCGAGTCCAAGATGCCCCGCTGGAATCCCACCAGTTCCAACCACCTCTATGCCCTCGTTGACATGGGCAGGTAAGCTTATGATTGCTATCTCCCTTATTTCTGCTCTGGGTAATTGAGGCGGGGTTACGACGCAAGAAAATGCAGGGTCGCTTACCCGTCTAACATATGTCCCTCCCTAAAGCAACGGCATCCGATTCTCCATCTCAGACCTATCGCCGCCGTCGGCCCGACTGCTCAGGTGCGTCTATCAAGAGCGGGCGGCCATCTCGCTCTTTGACGCGCTGAACGAGTCTTCGTCAGCTGAAGATGGCCAGAATCGGCCGTTGACTTTCCCTGCGGACACGATCAAGCTGGTCTCGCAAACTCTGGCGCGCTTCTGGAAAATCGCAGTTGACGACTACGGAGTGCCTCCCGCCCAGGTGACGGTCTTTGCCACAGAGGCAATGCGGCGCGCGGAAAACGCTGCGGCTATGCTTGACGCCATTAGCGCCGAGACGCCAGACCTGGTTGTGCATATCCTGGCACCACACGTTGAGACGCTCTTCGGCTCAGTTGGAGCGCGATCGGGTTTCGTCGATGTGAAGGGTCTGTTCCTCGACCTCGGTGGAGGCAGCGTCCAAATGACTTACATGGACACGCACGCCGCCAAGGCTGAGGACGAGGTCAACTATGCAGTCGCTGCTGCTATGGCTGGGGAGAGTCTGCCTTTCGGTGCTGCCCGACTGATCAAGGTGCTCGAGAACGCTAGTGCTGCGGTGCAGGCTGCCGAGAAGTCAAAACTGCACGGCGGCATGGGCGAGGCGTTTCAGAAACTACGTGCCAAGTTTCCAAGTCTCGCGGCAACTGCTGCTGCTGCTCGGGAGACTGACGGCTCAGGCATCGACATCTACGTCTGTGGTGGGGGATTCCGCGGCTATGGCAGCATGTTGATGCACAAGGATCGCATCCAGCCATATCCAATCCCCATCATCGGGACATACACTCGTTCGGGCAAGGCTTTTAGCAAGACAAAGGACATGCTCAAGGCCAACAAAGACTTCGATGGCAAGATCTTCGGCATGTCGAAGCGGCGTCGGGCACAATTCCCAGCCATCGTTACCGTTGTCGAGGCACTTATTGCCGCCGTTCCTCGCATCCGCTCCGTGACTTTCTGCGCCGGCGGCAACCGCGAAGGCGCCTTGATGATGAAGCTCCCCTACGCGATTCGGGAGAGCAATCCTTTGGCCCTTCTCGTGGCGCCCATCGCGCCTTCTCTTGCTTCAGCCCATGGCGAACAGACGACGCAGATGCATCTCGTTCTCGACACCCTCATCTCGGCCCTCCCTGACGATGCGCCTTCTTCTAGAACGGCTACCGTCTTCGGACAGCAGCTCGGCCCTTTATTCGCCTGCCACATCTGGGCGCGTACCGGTCAGGATGCTGACCTGAATGCATCTGCTGCCCTGCACGATGCTGTGACAGGCTACCCCGGCTACCCGGGGCTGACGCATTTTGGGCGCGCTGTCCTGGGACTCACTCTGTGTGCGCGATGGGGAGCGGGCCTGGGACCAATCGATCACCAGCTGCATCGCAATCTGCGCGAGTTGGTCGACCGGACCGACTCCAACGCATCATTCTGGGCCGACTATATAGGAGCCGTGGCGGCAGCACTAGCAAGAGTCGTGACAGCGTGGCCAGTGAGCCCAGATGCGATCAAGGACACTATCAGGTGAGTTTGTCACGACCAAGAGCCCAGGGCATTTCGTTCTAATTAAGGCATGTAGGTTTCGGACAAGTACGAAGTGCGGCAAGAAGCACAAGATCTCCTTGGCGATCTCTATCAGCGAGAGGGCAGCAAGGGGAATTAACCTGCAAGACCTGGTCGATATCTTCAAGAATGTGGCCAAACGTGCCGACGATAAGGCATTAACTGTTATCACCGAAACATTCGCCGCCTAAAATCTTTCACAGTCGAGCCAAAGTGGACCAATAGGATGATGGGACAAGTTGAAATCCAATCTGGGATGATTATTAGCTTGCTTTAGCGCTATCATGTCCTGTCGTCCAGCTATACGAAGCCAGCAGTCTTGCCCGAAGCATGCTCAACCCCCCGAGAGCATCTCAAGAGACCATCACCCCTTTTTAAAACCAAGGTAAGACGCTAACCAAAAGGTGATAAGACCAAATCTAACCAATACTTCCAGAGAATCCCAAACTCCCAAATTACCAACAGGTCCCAGTCAGTCATCAATTCGTGAAAAAGTCATATAGTCATTCTGATCCCACATTTTCCGCAACCAGCACGCAGCCCAGGGCTCGCTTCCGGCATCAACGCAGTCAAACTCGGCTACAATCCCTTGCGCACCTGTCGCTTCCTGCCGAATATGCTCTCCTCTTTCGCGATAATATGTGACTTGAAGAGGGAGTCGGTAGAGGAGTACCGGTCTCCAACATCCAAGTCTTTAAAAAAGCGTTAGCGGTGCACGGCCGGCAAAGAGTCACGCAAGACTGGATACCAACTTACAGAATTCAGAGTGCGCTGCCCACGCCTGCTGGAAGGCTAGCTGCAATCTCTTGTCATTACCGAATGCTTCCAAGCTAGCGTCTCTGAGATTTTCGAGGACGTTTCGGGTTCGGAAAAGCGCCGAGTAGATGACGACGACACCGTTGAACAAATGCTCCGTCGTCTCCCAGAACTTGTCTTGCTTGTCTTGCTTGTCACGCATCCACAACGGGCCAGCGTATGCGTGGCTTAGTGACTGGCGATAAATCAAGATGATCTGCCACATCGATATCCACATGGCAACGTGCACGGAAGACGCGAGGATTGGCTTATCCTGATGGCGGATTTCGATGGGCGACAAATACGAGTCCATGTCTCTGAGGATGTCACGCTCAAGAGTAGACATGGCCTGCTCCGCGGAAAGGCGTAGCCAAGCATGGACGGACTGAAGACCTTCGTGAAACGGGCGCGTGGCGGCGCCGTCGACATCATCCAGGCGATGGAAGAGTTGGTCACTGCTCCAGAGCTTCCACATGCAGCTCATGTTGCGCAGATTTCGCATCAAGACCTTTTGTGTCTGTACGAAAACTCGCTGCTTATTGTCAAGACCATGGCGCTCGAGGTTGACTGCTCTCTGAAGGCAGTCGTTGTCGACATAGTCGCAGAGAAGCCCTTCAATGAGGCTTTCGAAGGTGCGGCTTTCGAAGGTGCCCAGGTTCTCGGTCGCGATCTGACCAGACACCCAGTTATAGATGCTCTGATCCGAAGGACCCTCGTTAGGTACGATGCCCAGTGGGAGGAGATCGCCGGCTGGCCAGCCCTGAGGCGTGAAAGCGCCAACTGTAAGGTGCAGAGGAGAGCTGTATGCGTCCTCGGAAAAGTCAATCCAGACGGAGCTCCGCTCCGCACGGAACTGCTCACGGATAGGCATGGCAAACTCCTTCCAGCTCCAGCGACCTGGTTCGGTCAGCGATGATGTCCGTGATTCTTCTTTGGGGAAGATGCGGGGAACCTACGAACTACAGGCCCAAGGGTCTCGCTCAACGTCCTTCGAATGCATGACTTCTGAGGAAGATGGCAGCCCACTTTCTTGCACTCGTTCTGGCATTTACCGCAGATGTCTTCTGCATCACACTGTTGCAGGCCAGAGTTAGCATTTGACGGACAGGTGAAGAGGAAGAAAGAGTGGGGCACGAGCGCCAGGCGCAAGGGAAAGCCACGACGCACCTTGACTCGTCGAATTCTGCAATGGTAGCAGGCATGCCGTTTCCGGACTTCGTTCGTCTCTTCGGGCTTCCGCAGGTTTCGGGTACGAGGCCCGGGTGGGGGAGACGCACGGCGGCGGGGGGCCGGAGGTTTCGGAGCATGCCTTGCATGATGCGGGTTGTAGGGTCCAGGGCTAAGTGGGGGGCTGGAGGAGGAGGATGCAGTGTGGCCCTCAGGCGAGGGCGGCGCATGCGGGTGGGAGAATGGGAGGTACTGGGGCAGCCGCGGAAGCTGGGCCGACGAGACCTTGAGCCACACGTTCGAGTCCTGAGACTCGTGGGTCCCAATGTCTGGCATGGGAGTGTCGTCATCGGGGCCCGACGACGAAGCGCCAACCGAAGTGCCAGTGGTCAGACCCTCCGCACTGGATACAACGGACCCACCCTCTGAGAATGCCTCCTCGGAGTTTAAGTGGGCAGCTACGTCGGTTGGCTGCACGTCGGAAGCCCCTGCTGCAGGATACTCATGCCACTCAGGGGGTGGTGTGGGAAGCCCGGGGTCATGACGGGGCTCCTTGGCGCAATAGTACTTATTGTAGTCAAACCACTCGTCAGCGTCAAAGTCGCCGCTACCACCCAGCACATGGATGCGGGGGCCGCCCTCATTATTTGCTACATTCGGGTTCTCGGCCATGGTTGATTGGTCAGATGCTGACTGTCTCTACCCTGTTTTAGATTATGGATCACGGGAGGTGGCAGTCTGGCGGCAGCAAGCCCACGGGCCAGTACAGATGGGGATAAGACTTGGGGGGTCCCGGAGCAGAAACAACACGAGACAAGGGGGGAGGCGAGCCGGAGTTGGCAAGGCTTGCTTATTTCGGTGCGGATACCCGCATGGATTGGAAGCAGCTAAGGAGGATGTGTGTATGGTGATCCTGATTATGTGCGTTGTGTGTCTTTGTGTATGGTGGATTGTATGCGATGTGTTACTCGAGGCCTCGATGAAGCGAAGGGTCGAAAGTGAAGAAACAAATCTCGGGGACAACGGGGGGTCATACAGGAGCAGAAGAAGTCTACGCTCTCCCACGGGGGAGAGAGAGTAGTAGAGCCTCATCGTGCTATCTTTTTCTCTCTTGTTCTTCTTGCCCATTTCCTACGACTGTTGCTGGTCTCGGTCTTGCTCACTTACACACCATGCACACATTTTAGCACGGATATGCCTAGCTAGGGCGGTTTTGCCATTTTCGCTGAAACAGGCACACTTGATTGGTCAATTGGGACCAGGGACCATGACCCTTGGGAGGTACCGGGGTGGTGTACGACCAATCAAGACCCGGTCTCAGACCGAAAAAAAACAGACCGGCGGACCTTCTCCAAAGAGGAGGATGGAGTCAAAGTACGCTATTGCGGGTTGTGAGTTGTCCCACGAATTCCATATCGAGGAATTTTTCTTTGACACCTAACCAGGTGATGCACTTTACATGTGGATGGGCTGTGTTGTTGCGTAGAGTTACAACACGGCATTTTACATTTTTTTTGCAAACGAATTGATCACTACCATAGGACAATTGCAATGCAAAAAATGGAAGTTTCTCTCAAGTGGTTCAAAAATTGTAGGTTTGTTTCCAGTGGTGGACTTTGTCGTTAACGGAGTTTAGTGTCTTGTGTTGTTTCGATAGGTGCCCACTTTCCAGTTAGGGTGGGGGGTAGTTGTTAGTCTGTCTGTAGGAGGGGCAAGACAGAACACGGAGCTACTACGTATACAAAGTAACAAAGGTATGTACATACATTTTTTTGCAGATCCACCATCACAACTCTCTTTTTCCGCAACTTGCCAAGTGTGTGTGTGACCAAGCAAACACGCACTTGCATATGCATTAGATTGATGGCTAATGTGGTCTTGTTCTCAGGTTGGGCTGTGAATTGTTATTACGTGGAAACAAGGGGAAGGAACTTTTTGTTTTCATGGTACGTATTATGTTTGTTCGGGCAGTGCTTTGCGCGCCGGCCGGCCTTCGGGAGTAACTAACTAGGTGGGTGACACAAAACCAGACAGAGCTTGACTTACATGGATGGTACGTACATACGTATGGTGGTGGTTGACCCCACCAACAATGCCAAGAACTTGAAAATCATCACGACAAGAACACAAAGCCCATCATCACACACATCAGTCACGAAGGCGCCCCGCATGCAAAGTTAAATTATGTGTGTTGTTGAATCATATCTACCCAAGGCGACAAGTAAAGTAAAAAAAAAAAAAAAGGTAGGCAACGTGGCTATGTAATAATGGTAGATTGGGCAAAGAAACCATATGTTCTTAATAATTACCACTCCGTGGAGGAGGACAAAACGTTGCACACGTACTAAGGTGGTGCTGTGTGCTGAGGCGTAGAATTTTGCTGTCCATCCATCAGTCATCGTCATGTCTGGATCTTTTCTTTTTGGTCGCCTACCTAATTACCGTATGTACATACACTACGTCAGGTATCATAGTCTAACTATGTGCTTGCCAGCCTTGCAGGAAGGAGATCTTGCAGGATGCCAGCAGCAGCACCATGGATGTGTAGACAGACATCCATGTCATACGTACGAGACTTGTACAGTACAGTACAGTACATACATGCTGTTCGGTATTTGGGGGTGTGCCGTTGAACCGTTCAGCATTGGGTATTATTATTATTGCGAGCAGGGCTAAATGGTCTGTTTTGTGTAACGACTGGGCACTTCTCCCGCACCTCACCCCTCTACGTCTTTCCTTGGCCTGGCTGATGGCACCTTTTTGCATGTATGTACATACATACAGACGTGAGGGTGCCGGGTAAGTCCACCTAGTTTGGTCCTGGCGGCCGCCGTTGAAAAGTTCAGCACTGGGCCGCGCGGGAAGGCTAAAGTTGTGTGTGTCTTGTGTAATCGTACGGTGCTTCTCTCGTAATATGTGTTCATTCTGCGTCATCCTTAGCCTTGACCGGTGCTGAAAACGCCCTGAACAGCGCAGAGTTGAGGTGCATCTAGTAGGTAATTTTTGCTTTGGGGGCCGCCGTTGAACAGCAGTTCGACGTCTAAGCATGGATGGGGAGCGGGGCAAGGCTGAAGCGGTGTTTTGCTTTCTTCCCTCGGCTTGCATCTGGTGCTTTCGTATCTTGTGTCATCATTAGGCCTGACCGGTGCCTTGGGCTTTGCGCAAATACACTGAACAACGCAGAAACCGAGGGTGTCGTATAGTTTGGTATGTACTTGCACCTTATTTGGGGGCTGCCGTTGAACAGTTCATCAGGCGGTAGCCCAGGCAGGCTGATAAACGAGCGGCCGAGACTGTTCAAGGCCCGTTTCTCCGGGCCACCACTACCCCTCACCGCCAGACAGGCAACTCCATGGCACCGACCCGAGACTGGCACACGGTGACGATGAGATGTATTGCAAAACCTACATCAAGGACAACACATATGCTAGGCGGCGCAAAGTTCGCGTCTCATGCCCTGCCTCGGGTATGTGACCCCGCCATTGGGATGCGTCTAAGGTGGCGCGCAGCCGCGCGGATCCTCCAGAATGACATATGCCTTATGGTCAACCAAGTTTCAAATTTGATCACCGTTGATTACTGACGGTTGCTTGTTGCTGCTAAATGATTCTCTGCTAACTCATGCCCGTCGAGAGATGTAGCTCTTTTGGGCTGTCGCTACTATATCTACGCATGTGCGTTCATACCGGATTCAACAATGTACATACATACATAACCCACCAACGAAAGTCTGTACTAGGTGCTTGAACCTTCATATTCTCACAAAGTTAGATGCTCCATGAGTTCGGTTAAGCTACGTTTACGTGGTTGCCTACATTACCATAAGTTCCAGATAATGTACAGTGCCATGATGCGCAACGGGCGAAATAGTACCTTGGGTACTCGCTTACCTGCCTAGGTTACAGACATAGGCTGTCCTGCCGGCCAGACAGTGACTTCGAATCGTGTCACTCTAGACTTCTATCATGTGGCAACTACTCCGCGCCACTGCCACTTTACTAGGAGACTACACGACACCCTGAGTTTCTGCGCAGTGAGGTGTCCGACTACGCGAAGATGCACTGGTTAGATCTGATACGAGGAAAGGTAGTAATTATGGAGAGGAACACTCTTCAACCTTGGCCCGCCGCCCTGTTTCTTGGGTTGTCTATTACAGCCCCCAATGTATTTATATGACACCATTCAGGGACTGTATGTACATGTGAGCTGTTCAACTGGATGGCGCAATATGGCAAAAATTTGTCGCACAAGGCAAGAAAAGGCAAAAACGCACTTGAGCCTTGTCTACCGTGAGGAAGATTTTACATGATAATTACGCCGCAGTTCTTCTGTCCAGTAAAATGTTCAACTTTCGCAAAGAATCCATGCAAGCGGTCAGACCTAACATGATGACGAAATGCTGTTGTGTGTGGAAAAGTTTCAGAAGGAGGCGACATTACTGTCTCAGCCTTGCCTGCCCTCAACATAAAATGACGACACCAATTATCCGTACCTACATTAGCTCCTGAAAAAAGAAAAAAAAACCTGCACAAAAAGAGTTCAGTCTAGCGGTCATGCCCAACTTAACTTACATGCATTTTGCCTCAGAAATGGGGTCGAAAAGACAACACACAAATGACAAGGCTGAGCTACTGATCGAACTGGTGTGAGCAGAGATTGGTGGTGGTGCACAGGGGGGCGGAAATGGAAGGGGGTTTGGGTGGTGGGGGGGAGGGGCAACCCATTCATTCGGAACTTCCAATCGATGTTCTGGAAGTTCCAAGGTTTCATTTGGCCCCCAATGATACCCCACCATATATCAATCTCTGCCTTAGGTACTTTGTCCGTTACCTTACGCCATACTCTACAGAAGGCAAATAAAATGGTTGAAACTGCGTGCCTGAGGGTGTCAGGTACTCAAGATGTGCAAATGGTCCTTGGCGGTTTCTGGGCAACGAAGTGTATTGTTCCCTTTCCGTTCACTAATCATACCTACATGCGTAATTACTTCACTGCGTAATTGCTACTTCGAGCATGCACATCATCAGTTGTCACTCTCGTCCTACCTCGTGTGTCCTGTCTGCTGAATTGTCCGACGTTAACGGCCCTAACGCAGTATTATCAACGATAACTACATGCACCTTCAACCGCGGGCGCGAGAGTAAAGGGCACCAGTCATGCCTATAGACCTCAAGATTGCGACCGAAAATACGACACACGAAGGACGAGGCTGAGCTCGAAATCGCGCTGGTGATGACAACAGCAGAAGCTCGGGTAATTATTCTGCACAGTCTTATGGTAGGGCAATACGAGACTTCCATCCCTATTCTGAGATTTGCCCCTCCTGGTTTCGGTCCCCCCCAACGTTGATGGGATTTTGACATGGGATTTCTACCTTATTACGGCAATCACTCCTGAGGCACACTCTCTATGGGCAATGCTGCCATGGAACTTCGTGCCCAAGGTATCAAGTTACTAAGGATTACACCTGACATCAAGGCACCCATTCAACAGTTTGAGCACCCTCGTTTATACACCTAAGGAAGTTGCCATTCCCCATCCAATCATATAATACAAGGCTGTACGATTACTTCATCAAAAAGGCCATTTTCTGGCTTTAACAACCCCCCAACAATCATCTTGACTCAAGATCTGCCAGGCCCCGATCTTGCTGGCTGAGCTGTCCACAGCCGGCATCCAGTACTAAAATAGGTGACAACACCTCATCTATGCGCAGATGAAAAGGTATTTGACAGCGCAGAATGCAGCGGGTCAGACCCCAAGACAGCAAAACGTAGAGAGATCACTTACACAAGGAACAGAAAGGGGGGCGAGATGCTCCTCAAAGTGGAACTCTTTAATAACGCCTCAAGGCAAAATTACACGACACAATTAAGTTGAGCACACAGTGAGGTGTGTTGTTCACTGGTGCAAATATGCACCCCCGAGTCAGGCTCAACCTCAGAATAAAATGTGTGAACTACAGTTCCGAGGGCGAAAAATTTTTTTTTTCTTTTTTTTTTAAAAAAAAGAAAGTAATTAGATCGAGATCGGAGAGGCCAAAAAAAAAAAAGGGGGGGGGGGGAGGTTGAAGTTCCATTTCGCCCCTCCTCCATATTCACTCTCACGCCCAGCCAGTTAAGCTAATCTTCATGTTTTATTCTGTACAAAAATCGCATCATCCCAGGCGCCGCCGCTTTGGGAAATCCGCAACTGACCATTCAGATGTTACAGCGAGGGATGCACAATGACTCCAGTTTCAATCTTGAGAGCGAGGAACTCATGTGAGAGCTGATGCAATTTTGGGTAGTTATCTCTACCCGAAAAAAAAAAAACCCCGTCCTTCACCTGCCTCTCGTAACGAATGCTCTTTCTTGTGCCTCCCTGAGTTAAGGTAGTTATAAGTTGTCCCCACGCCCCACGGCCGGGCGCCGCTTGACATTGAATTACCTACCCTTAAAACTTGAAATATGAGACAAACACAACACAACACCAGCTCTCTGCGGTTCGGGGTAAAGGTGTTTTAACTGTTGCTGTTGCAGTTGCAGTTGCAGGGAAGGCAAAACAAGTTAATTATAAAGTAGCCTATGAAGTAAGTAATAGGTAGGAACAAACCGATGAAACAGTAATGAACTCGAAAAGGAGCTAACTCTGGGCAAGGAATGTAATTAAGAATGGGGGAGGGAGGGGGGGACGTGGGGAAAAAAAATGAGGAAAATGAAGAGAGTGAATGAATGTGGACGATAAGGTAAGGTCCGAGTCGGAAGAAGTGGGGGTGGGGATGCGACATCAAAGTTCCAGATCCCCCCACCCCCACTCTCCGGTAAACCTACAAGTTCATTCACCACCCATGGACGTTACGGAATCCATCCAGTGAATTCTGTTTCTTTATAAGATGGTATTTCCCATTCTCGTTATTCCCCATAGATTCTATCCGATATCCGAACATTTTACCGTGAAGGATGTTGATGACTCACATGTTGAAATTTCGGGGAGGAAGTTGAGCTGCACTTAACGTGTATCGCTTCGTATCCAATAATATGTACTGTAACATGTACATGGCCATACTCTTCAGGAAATATGTCATTCATAGTCGACATTGTAATAGCTGGCCCGAGATATGACCAACAAGTCGTTATCATTAGGTATAGAATATAAGTACCTACATGCGCAAAAATCTATTTTTAAAATGCTACGCAAGTCCGAGCCGTGCATTCTGTGTGTTCCTTGATTCCCCCAGACACCCAGCAACCATGTTCCAGTAAAGTTCCGCTTGCCATGCCAAAGATTGAAGAAGATAAAAATACAAGGCTAAGTAACCAGAGAAAACGATTGTCCAGAATGGTATAAAATTACAAATACAGCGCAAAGTTTCCAAACCCGCTTCGCAAGATCTAGAAGCTCGCTGATGATTAAAAAGATCGTATGGGGTACTCAAATGTTTTATCCAGAGAATGCGAAATCCAAATGTGATATCCAATGCCTTTTGTGAAGTGGCCAATCATGTACCTCACGCAAATATCAGAAGTAGATCGTGTACTAGAAGAAAGACTTCTTTTTGGGCTTCTTCTCCTGCTCCATACCCTTGAGGATGTCGTCAAAGGTACTGCCGCCGCCAACAGAGCTGCTGGAGCTATGATGGCTCGGCTTGAGGCTGGGAGGTGGCGACTCAGCCTTGAGGTTGAGATTGGTCATCTGACTGAGGTTTCCGCTCGAGTCGTTCCTAGCACCGAACGGATACTGCTGCAGGCCTGCCGAGCTTGCCGGTCTCGAGCTCGGAGCCCGTGACAGAGGACCCGCCGGCATTCCCATTCCATCCAAGGGAAGCGGTTCAAGCCCAATGGCGATGCTGGAGCGGTAAGCGTGGCTAGCAGCTCTGCGGCCTCCTCCAGGGGAACCATTGCGAGACCTAGGACGCAGCTGTGGCGAGCCGGGAGCTGAAGAAAGCCCGCTCATTGAACGCATGTGGCCTGGATTTGACATGGGGTCCATATCCTGGAACACGGCACGTGGAGGCTCGAGTGGTGTCGCACCGCCCTCGATAATCTGAGGCGGCTCGTCCCCTACGTCTCCAGCTGCTCCTCCAATGAAGCCTTGTTCCCACTCTTTGGCGGCTAGCCAGCAGTGGCTGCGCATGTAGATACCTTCGACGCTGAACATAACAACGTCGGCCGATAGTTCCACTATGCCCTGACCAGCGGTCTGATACCACATCTTGCGCACCTCTCCGAGGGAATCCTCCATCCAAGGCGGGTTGCCCTGCGGAGGCTCGCACAGGAAGTACTCCACCCCCTCGGTCCAATGCAGGTCGGGAGCATCCACGACGAGCATTGGCAGCGACTGGATGACCACATACAAGAAGAGCCAGTAGCCAACACGCTGGTCGGCGAGGTCGGCCGGATGAACACCCTTGGCCTCCTTCAGCTCGAATTCCTTGAAGGCGTTCAGGAAGGGCATTTGTAAGGCATCGGTGTCCATGTTGCGGGACTTGATGAGGATTAGCAGCAGCTCGTTGGGCTGCAGTGCCTTGTCGAACTTGGCCTGCTTCTTCGCGGGCAGCTCATTGTAGTTCTCGTGGATGGCAGTCATGCTGGGAATCTTGGGGATATCGAACGGAATCGGCGGTAGGACAGGAGGCGATGAGTGGTCGAACTCGCCGAGCATCGTGCGGAGGGCGGATATCACAGGGTTGAAGTTGTCCTCCTTGATGTCCTCGGGCGCCTGGTCAATGACGCGGGGCGTAATAGACTCTCGGTCGACGAGCAAGTCGTAGAGCGCGCAGAGATCCGAGTAGAGGATCTTCAGGGCCTGCCGATTGAGTCCGCTTTGGGAGAAATGGTTCTTCTTGCTCCTTGCCTTCGGCGGCCAGTGACCGAAGATATCCTTGTAGTAGCCGAGCACAAAGTTCCTCATCTTGCCGAACGACTTGTTCCACTCCTTGAACCTCACATTCTTGTATTCTTCCCTTGACGTCGAGCTGCCAATTCCGGCAAAAAGAGCAGGGAACTCGAAAGACTCGAGGCGAAGATTGATATTGGCCTGACGCTTGAGGAGATCGAAGTGTGCTCGTTCCAACCGGTTCGCAGTGTTGACCGAGATGCTATTGAAGAGAGGCGATTTCAGCTCGGCGATGGCGTCGTACTTGCCCACAGCATGAGCAAAAGCTTCATTATACAGATTCCATGACTTCATCTGCTCTGCCAACACAAGACCCTCGATCGTCTTTTCGCGGCTGTGTCGGACATCGGCAATTGCAAACTGATCCAAGAACGAGTCGAAGCATGCGTCAACTGAGTCGCCGAAAGAGGAGCCATCGTAATTACTGAAGCCAAACTGCCGAAGCAAAGCAGCAACCTGGAGAAACGCGGCGAATAGTGTCGGATGCGCCTTCATCCCCACAAGCGGCTGATTCGTGAGGAATGCAAACAGATTTCGTGCCGCAACCAGGGTGTCAGTATCTGAGCTGCCCAGAGGAAGATAGAGATGATACCCATCCGCTGCAGATGCCGTTTCACGGATTGCAGCATCGTTAACCGTTAGAAGTGGACCAGAACCGGCCGACATCATATCGGCCATCAATAGCTCAGTGAGAACCCTTGACGGATTGATAGCATGATCTGTCACCTTGAAAGACGCGCCACGACCCATCCCTTTCGGGTGCAGGTACACAAAGACGTTTCCGTTCTCGTTCCACAACTCGGGTACCTGCGAAGCGTGAGTATAGTGTAACCAGAATCCCAATTAAGAACTGCTCGGAAACCACACGGGTTGCAACGTACCTTTTCCCCGTTTTCCAGGACCGATATGTTATAGTCTGCCCTATTCTCCGGGGAGATGATCCACGCCCCGGTTCCTTTCGGCTTGCCCAAGTCAGCGGAACCCGACCTCGACCTCCCGCCTGGAAGCCAACTCCTCCTTAACCTTCCTCTGTCGCCATGGCTAGGACTATGGTTGTCATCACTGGATTGGTTAGATCGAGGCCTCGGTTCTAGAGGGGTCGAAACAACCCGGGACCCGTCGGTACCAGCGCTACCCCGATTCTTTGGGGGCTGGACTGATACGCTGCGACCTCGTGGCTCAGAAGACGGGGACGCATCCCGTGCCGCCTGCAGGCGATTAGAGTTCGGCTGAAGCTTTGCATTCCTGGGCGAGGAACGATCGGTCGAAACACTTCTCGCTCGTGTCTTTCTCGATGTCGGCGGAGAGGCTCCCGTCTCTGTAACCGTGGGTATTGTCGCCGTGTGATGTTGAGTTGGGGTAGGGGCCGCCATCTGCTGATATGTTTGCGGCATAGGCGGCGCTATCGTCGCTTTCTGAATCTTCTTCATAAGGAGATTGGGAAGAGAGGCTTTGCGCATGCGCTCTTCCGGCGACTTCGCTGGTACCGGCGGGGGTGGGGAAGGCGGGGGGTTCGCCGTTATACCCAATCCAAACGCTGCTTTATCCTTAGTGTCGGCCGTTGAAAACGTGTTGTAGTCGGCGCCCTGAGGTATCGAAGGTGGAGCATAACCGGTCGTCGGGACAGGCTTGCGGTGGAGTTTAGAATCTGTAGTAGGGGAGGTGAGCCTTGGGGAAAACAATGATGACAGCCGCATTGCCAGCCGAGACTTCTGTTTCTCTGGCCCCTTCCTGTTTCTCTTCTTTTCGCTGCCATCGGGAGTTTCTCTTGACGGTGTTACGCTGGAACTGCAGCTATCCGTCTCCGTACTCGCCGAACTCCATGCTGAACGTGGTGTCTCTGGCACATCCATGGGGGATTCCTTGTCAAAGAAAGAAGGAAGGCGCAACGAGAGCATGCTCGCGCGCCTTCTCAAGGAGGACTTACTCGACGTCATTGTCGGGAAGCAGAGGAATTGGGGGTTCTTTTGCCCAAAAACCTCCTCCCGCGTAAAAAGGCTATCACAACCTTATAGCTCTGTACTCGTCGGAGGCTGCGGAGTGCCACTACGGTGGGTTCAATGAAACGCGTACTGTACAGGCGTGGCCGAGATCCAAGTGGAGCAACAACACGAATGGTGGATGCGTGGGCCTTGGGACGAACTGTGTAGGAGTAATGTAGCATACACCAAGACGAGTCAGCATTCTAGGGCATCCTGTATGGATGGTATTGTAGTGCGGATCGGTGTTTTTATTATAAAGAAGCTGTTTTGCGCCTGGAGGAAAGGGGGGTATGTGATGGTACATTCACTTCCCATGTCGGACTTTTTCAGGTCGGCATTCAGAGTACCGGGTGCTAAAGTTAGGGAGGGGAGAAACAAAACGAAACAGGGCGTGGCCTCAGGCACGGAGCTCGTAGAAGGCCGAGTGAGCTGTCACCTGTTTCGCTGTTTTGTCTCGCTTCAGAACAGCCATGGTGACCGGTGACCTGGCAAGTGGACAGCGGGGTTGGGGAGTGTCTCGAAAGAACAAACCCAGGTCAACAAATCAGTGACGTGCGGGCAGGTGTGCTTGGCATGGCTGAAAGATCGGCCCAACAGGCTCCTTCCCCGACTCAGCCAGCGAAAACTGGTATTGAATTCGCAGACCACAGTCCTGTGTGCTCCTTACGCGCGAGTTGGTCCCCCTTTTCCCTAGCCTCGAAAAAAAATGCCTGTCTGCAGCCATCGTATGAATTATTTTCAGTATCCACTTACGTACACGCGTACCTCCTGCGTTATACCTTGCAGGAATTGTGCTCAGTGTTGAGTCCGGACGCTTCGTCGTTTTCTAGACTGGGACCAGCAAGCGGGCGGCTCCAGATTCAATAACGTCATTTTTCTCCTGTCCCCAGCATCGAAATAGGCGTCTTACCCTGCATGAAGATTGGCCCTTCTTTACCGCGCTTTTTTAGCGCCCCCGTTCGCAAGCTTGCAGGCCAATCCGCACCATTCACCTTCATGCAGGGTTCTCGAATGTTCTGGAGTTGCATGTGCCGTTGTTGCAGCACGTCAGGTTCGCTTGTTCCTGTTTTCACCACTATTTCTTGCAGGAGGCCGTTTCACATCTGATCGGTTCTTTACGCAAGGAAACAATCTTGAATGACTCTAAACGGTGAAGTATTCTTCGAACGTTGTTCCTGCAAACGTCAACCGCCGGGCTTGAAGCACTGCCACTTTGGCCACGTCAGGTAGTACCGTAGTACGTAGCCCCATCCGCTCAGTTGGATCCGGATCGATCCGCCATTTTGGCAAGGGGGTTGGCAAGCCACTTGGCGGAGTTACAGATCCCTTGGCTTGAGAATTAGGGACCTGTTCATCCATTCATTAAAGATTTCCTTATGCGGAGTTGCAACTGCGGGTTGTCCCTGAAAAGGAAACTACGATGAGTCTGATATGATCTACCGGTTTACTTTGGACTTTTAACCGTCAAACGGTCTAGGATTTGAACTGCTTGCACGTTGAGATGGCATCTCACAGGCTCTGTGGATTCCCGGAAATGGCACGCTAACAGTTTTCGGCATGTGAAGTTATGTATGTACAACCATGACCTACCCGGACAAAGTCCGAACATGTTATCTCGAATATCTCAACAAATATGGACTTCCCAGTCACAGCAGTTATTTTAGGAACCTCTCGGACTTTTCTGTATCCCTGATCTTCATTGAATCCTATCCAAGACGCGCAAGACATGGTGAATAAATACTACTAATACACGTACACCTTGCACAAGCCTTGCTCGTATCCTACGCGTCATGCTCGCCCTGGGCACACATCATCCTCCGAACCAAAAATCCAGAAGAACCACCTTACCGGCCCGGGCGGATCCTGCGCCCCTGAAAACAAAGAACACCAAACCGCCGCTCAAAAAGCCGCAAGTTGATAGAGAAATTGCTCGTTAGGCAAAAGATAAAAGGAAGAGAAATTCGAACACCAAACCAGCTCCGTGAAGTGCTCCTCAGATTGTCCACCGGATCTCATATCACCCCAAGAAGAGGCGCTCGGTTTTATCAACGCTCTAAATATTCATCACCAGATGATACACAAAAACAAAACACCATCTATATGATGCGTCGGAAGTCATTTCATTCCTAAACTTGACACTTGTCATTACATGTTTATACCCCGCTCCAGCCTTCTTGCACTGGCGACGGAGGTTGGTATGGCTTATAGCCGGGATATCCAGCTGGGCCAGTGTGCTGCTGCTGCTGCTGCTGTGTCGCGCTAGCGTTGGGCTGTCCGCGACCACCGTGGCTACCGCTGTTTGCTGTGGACGAGTTGTTGTAGCCATTATCGTGGGCTGTGCCCGGACGGCTGTAACCCGAGTTAAAATCGAAACCGCCCGTGTTCTGCAAGCCTGTAGAGGCAGAGGCAGCTGGCAGTTCCGCCACGAATTCTTGTTGAGGATGTGGGTCCTTCAGCGGCCGAGTCGAGTCGGTCGAATACTGCCGGCCGGGTCCATTCGGACGATTATCATACGCAGGTGCGCCATAGTCAGCTTGCTGATGGTAGTCATCATGCTGATAGTCTCCCTGATGATAGTTCCCTTGCGAGTAGTCTGTTTGCGGAGCAGGGGATCTCATGCGATCCGGGCCATAGCCACCGCCGCCCTGCATGTCGCGAGGCGACCGCCGAGGGCCCATCCCATAACCTTGTCCGCCCTGACCGTAGCCTTGGCTTCCTGGGGTGCCGTAAGTGTCAAACGACCCCTGCCTCGCTATGCCGTAATTATCGTGGCTGCCCTGTCGTGCCGGTCCCGGAGGTGGGTATCCGCGCCCTTGGCCGTAGCCGGCACCGGGCCCACCATAACCTGCCGGCGACCGCCTTCCTGGCCCCATAGCTGCTCCTGCCATGCCGTATCCCTGACCCGCTGCTAGATTTGCTGCTTGCCCATATGCACCACCAGTCTGGTGGTAGTCCTGCGCATTCTGAGCGTACGGGTCGTCAGCAACACCCCCCGGAGGGAAGTACCCATTGGCGCCTGAACCTGCCGCAGAATAGCCACCGGGTCCTGTAGCAGCGACAGCAGGAGGCCCGTATGGACTTCGGTTTACTGGACTATGAGATGGGCTCACAAACCCCGGAGTCGCCGAAGCGCCCGTCATGAGGGGCACATTTGGTCCAACTGAACTAGCGCTGGCTTCGGGTTTCTTCAACTGACTTAGCTCGACAGCCTCTTCCTCAAGCGCAATCTTCTTGCTTCCCGCATTCTCCCAAGTAGGCATTTCCGGAAGTGCATCTTCATGGCCTTTCTTGCTAACCTCGAACTCGGCATATTGGGGCGGTTCCGCTGCTGCTGGCCTTGATGCTGCTGCAACAGGGTACGTCGGCGCTCTAGAAAAGCTGGGATCCATAGGAGGCTGCGCCTTGTAACCATGGTCATGGTGTGGCGGAATGAAAGGCTCGTCAAGATACTTCGCTCTGTTGCCTCTCGGAGGGTCGCAGCATCCGCAGCAGTTTCCGCAGCATTTCAAGCACTGAAAGCACTCGCAACAGCACGAGAGACCGCAGCAGGCGCACCGAACGATACACCATATTATCGAAAATATTATTAGTCCGCCAATGATAATGACCGCAATGACAGGCCACCTGAGAAAAGTAAGCAAACGCGACGAAGCGCCAGGAACGGCAAACCTACTTGCAGAAGCTGGCCTGCATGCAATTGTCCCAGCTAGAAAATGCCGTCTTCACATCGGTAATCTGCCCTTGAATATCCCTCCGCCCCATCACAGGTCGCAGACTGGCCGCCAGCAGGTCTACAAACCCGTCCCTCAGACTCCTCTCCATGGCCGCGTCGATCGCCGGCATCTTGCCTTTCCGATTTTCCTCCTCCTGTCCAAAGTCGACAACCTCCACGGTTCTACTCGAGGTTCAGATGAGCTGAAAGGTAATAATAATTTTGTCGAATCGCAAATGATTGCTACAACCCCATTCTGTGATCCGCTGTTTTGTGTATGATCGCCTGGAGAACGTTATGGGGGATATTCCCTCGGGAGAAACTGGCTAAAACAGGGTTGTCCCTCGCAAATCTGGTTGTCAGATCCGCGGTCGGTAGAACTTGTAACGACAGTGCTGGCTCGTGAGTCAAAAAAGCGCTCGTGGAAATCGTCTTTGGATGGAAGAATGAAAGGCTAGCCCGGTGAACAAAAACGAAAGAATAGTTGAACAGAGTCAATCAAGGGGATGTCGAAGGAATGAAAGAAAACCGCCGCTTCGTAACAAAAGAGAGGGGGCAGCGGGCTAATCGAGAATCCCTAGGTAAGAAGTAGGCGGACAATTGGCGCCGGGACCCTGTTAGACAGAGTATCGTCCACCAAAAGTTCTGATCCGTCTCACCTCAGGGTGAAACTTGTGGGCGCAGCAGTTGAGTGCAGGCTGGTTTGGGGGGCCCCAAAAATAATCTGGCTGACGTTCCCTTGAAAATGGGTGCTGAGTGTGCATTGACCCGCTCGGTCACGTTTCCCCGAATCTTGGTCACTGCAAGGTACACGAGCGGCAGCTGTTAATTGATTCTGTCGGTAGCTACAGGACTAGGCTGAAAGAAGAGGCAAAGAATGTCGCGGTTTGTGAATTGCTCTGGGCATTCGCGTGTAAAGATAAAAGAAAAAGAAAATCCAGAACAAAGACGCGTAAACAATCGCATTTGGAGAATGAGAAAGAGGACCCTTCTTCGAAAAGGCTATAAAGACGCATTCAGATCGCTATAAGGACCCTGTGGAGATAAAAGTGGATACCTGCCGGAGATGCACCCAATCATGGCACAGATCAGCCACAATCACCCCTGCTCACTCAGATTTAAGATACAAACACACGACGCGTATTAAAAATCAGGCGACTGCACACTTAATTGCCTGCGTAAAAGCGGTGATTTACGGGCGCAAAAAGATACGGTCAATTGCTTCACCCTTTTTGCACCGATATGTAAGCTGCGCTCACAGTTTAAGCTGCTAAGACGGTTGTTTCGGCATTGATAAATAATATCTCGCTGCAGCGGCGGCAGAAGCTGGTATATGTGGCTGCTCTCGGGCGGCTGTGGCTGTCAGTAAAAAGTGGGTGGGGACAGGGACCTTAAAAACCAATAGCAATTGTTGGTTAGTATCCACAGGCTCCTTATAGTGAATGCGTCCTTATAGCCTTTTCGACCCTTCTTCTGTCGGGAAACGAGGGGCTGAAATTGAGAGGAAGGCACCCTGGACGGCCTGGCTGGGCGGGGCTAGAAATGGGTTTGAACCGCGCTTGATTGAAGATCGCCCTCGGCAGGGGGCTGGAAATGCGCTGGAAATGTCATTTTGGCTCGACCTCAACCCCGGCGGGCTCCATCCGGCGAGCCTGCACAATCTCCCGCCGATCAATGGCCGGCAGTCCGCGAAGACTGACGGCAGCTGTGCACGTGGGCACGCGAGTCGAGCTTCTGGTATACCTAAAGCCCGATTGGAACCCGGTTCCGTCATGAAGGCATCCCTTATGGGAATATCCCATCCTTACTAAAGACCACACATCGTCGCATCCAATTCGAATAACTAAGGCCACACTTGCATTTCTATAGCAATGCGCTCGTAAGAGAAACAAGCTTTTGTCGCCATCACGAAAGCTCAGGCTCATTGTCCATGACGTTTTGAGCCAACAGCATGAGACCCGGGATGGTGGTGATATGAAGACAGGAATCTGACAAGCCACTGCGAGGGCCCAACCGTCACGTGGAACGTCCGAAGTCCGTTGCTGACTGGATGATGTGCAGCAGCGTTTCAACCATGAGAAGCAGCGGCCGCGATGTCATGGGGAAGCATGATGTAAGACAGCGAGATGACCAGAATCGTCAATTTGATAATGACATTACGAAGGCTTACGCCGGTAGATACTGTGAGGGAGATCATTGAAGAGAGTCGTAACAAACTGTGCCTTGTAAGGGGTGCCCAAATAACCTATCCTCCCATAACCATAACCCAGACACGTCTCGTTACCATTACTAATATGAAATCCTCCAACGCCGGCATCCTGGTATTTTATCCCATTCTTCTGTCATTTATTGCATCCCAGATAAAAACACTTGATAGCCCATCCCTTCATCGTTCGTACCCAGCGCCGTTTACTTACACGCGCTTGCTAGGAGGGGGTCCCGGGGGAGGCGCATAGTCGTCACCGCCGCGAGGCTGATATGAGTTGGGAGGCTGATATGAGTTGGCCGGCTGCTCGAGCTGGATGCCCTCCTGCTGGTTGCCATACTGCGGCTGATTTCCATACTGCGGCTGTCCGTATTGCTGGTTTGCGTAGTAATCGTTGGGCTTCCACTGTTGACCGTTGGGCTGTGCGCTATACTGTGGAGGGGAAGGGCCCTGCGAATAGGCGGGAGCTGGCGCCATCCACCCAGTACCATATCTAGGGTTGAGACCTTGCTTTCTTCGGCGACGCGAGTTGATGTATCTGTGCGACACTGTTAGTCATGTTGCAACACACAAGATTAACGAACAAAAAGTAAGGTGAAGTACGTACGACATGAGGAAGAGCAACGCGAGAATGAAAACAATCACGACTCCCGCAAAAACCCATCGTCCCCATCCATTCCATGCTGAGTTTCGGTAGCAATAGCCATTACTGTAATAGTAGCCTGAAGGGCAGCTGAAATGTGGCATTAGTCGTCTCGTATCGCAGAGCAAACGGGGAGCTCTTCTCCAGCGGAAAGACTTACAATGGAGCTCGTGTAAACAGTCCAGCCGACTGTCCGATTATTGGTGACATTGTGATTTTTGCTGTCAGTTTTGTCGGGGTAATGAGACAATCTGAGGAGGAATTAAGGTTCTTGTAGGGAAAGCTGCGTGGCTTGAAAGTGTATATATGTAGGGACTGTTGTGGAGGAAGTCGGGTGGAAATTTGTAGTGGCGCGCTGATGACGAGGCCGTGCGATCTGTGTGAGTGGTGACGTCGGGGACTTTATCCGTAAGTTAAACTTCTTGGGAAAGTAGGCCGCTCTATAAAAGCCCAGGCTGAGCGATCACACTTGTATCAGCGCAATTGGGAAACCAACAGTGGGGATCTGGCTGGGCAGTGATCGCCTGGTTGGCTGATGACAGCGCTGACTGTGGCTGTGCGTCCACTAATTCCATGGCCTTTGAAGAATCCGGACAATGCCAAGCCCAAGGAGTCGGCCGGAATAGAAAGACGCAAACAATTCGGAGTGAATGTCTTGTCCGATCTGTGCGTAAGCAGCAATCTTTAACATCATCTGACAGAAGGTGAATTAATCGGCCACAATGCGACGAAGCATCTGGAGATACTTTGCAATAATCAATGTGGTGTTAATCCTCAGTCCAGCAAACGGTCACCACAATGGAATGCTGTGATTATGGGCTGCCTCCGGGTCTCGTGACACTTCTCTTCTGTAAGACTGCCCGGAGACTCATCGATCCGTACTTTGGCGTTTCAATTCAGGGTGAATCCTTCGCACCGAGGCGCTGTTTATCGTGGCAATCCATCGTGTCCGTAGCGAATCCCAGCAGTTGATCTCCGCCACAATATATTCGTACCGGCTTCACTTGCGAGGCACCTGTCAACTGCAGTGTCCAACGTGTATGCAAAGTCAGGCAATTGTGGGCAGGCAGGTTGGAAGCTTGGCGCTTACGGCATCGAGTTACAGCGCCAGAAGGGCATCGAATGATCATTCAATTCGAGTGTTACAGCCTGAGGCCAGGCTTTCTCTTCTACACCTCGGTGAGGATCGCAAACATCTAGACTTAACAACACAGCCTACCTTATCTTCCTGATGGTTTGCGCCGTCTGTTGTTTGTAAGCGTGGCGGTTGTGACACTCTGCTCTTGGCAGACTGCCTGGCTCCGTGAAGGAACTTCTAAGGATGTCCTCCCGTTCTGCTTGTTCGCTTGAACGATGAGTGCGACGACTTTATTTTCGTACGTAAGTCATGCAGATGCTTTGATGAAATACTTGATGAAAATCTCCTATCTTGGCTAAGTGCTCCGTAAGGTGTCCATCTTATGTAAGCAGATCAGGTTCTATCGGCTTGTAGTCCGTTTCTCGCCTTGCTTTGTCGTGCGAAAGTACCTTTTGCGAGCCTTGGGCTTTGTATTGACACTGAGCTGGAAGTTTCATGGCGGGTCCTGCCTGTGACCGACGAGAATGGCTCTCAGGTCCTGATATCAGTGAGCTTGTGTATTCGCGGGCTGCTTATCACCGGCGCACTAGATGATGGCTCTCTATTGGCTGTTGGGCGGAGGGTTAGTAGCCCACAGTGCCCGCCATTAAGCACTGTCCATCCGCACAGTCAACTTTTCTTCGCTCAGAGAGGGCCTTGCCAAATCACCTGACTACACTAGCCCCAACTCGAATTCCCCTCCACACAGAAATTTTGAATGAGATTCTAAATTCCCAGCGCGAACGACACATTCCGGAACCATCTCGTCAACGACTCAAAATGGCGACCCAAGCAGTCCAGGTTTTCGGCAAGAAGAAGAACGCCACCGGTATGCTTTTCACGATCCCCATCGATCTACGAAAACGCAATTGCTAACTCATCTGAAGCCGTTGCACGGTGCGTGGCGGGCAAGGGCCTCATCAGGGTCAACGGTACCCCCCTCAAGCTCTTCGCTACCGAGATCCTCCGCGCCAAACTCTACGAGCCCATTCTTCTGCTCGGTGTCGACAAGTTCTCCCAGGTCGACATTCGCGTCAAGGTTTCCGGCGGTGGTCACGTTTCCCGCGTCTACGCTGTGCGCCAAGCGGTATGTGTCTCTCGGAATAGGAAGCCGAGCTGCAGGAAGCGACTCTGGAATTCGGCGGAACAAAGTGCTGACTGAGGAAAACTACAGATAGCAAAGGCGATCATCTCCTACTACGCCAAATACGTCGATGAGCACTCCAAGAACATGCTCAAGACCGCCCTTATCCAGTTCGACCGCAGCCTGCTAGTTGCTGACCCCAGACGTTGCGAGCCCAAGAAGTTCGGTGGTCCCGGTGCCCGTGCGAGATTCCAGAAGTCTTACCGTTAAAGGGTTTCCCTGTGGCGGTGGTGGTACTGGTGGTGCTTGGGAGCGTTGGGGGGCTTGCGCGGACAAGGACGGCGTTCGGCATTGCATTGATCTGTTACGCGTCGGAACCAAAATACGGCAATGGCTTGCTGAGGTGCTGAATGACACCTTGGTTGAGAGGAAGATAGGAATGATATTTCGGTCTGTCTACCTGGCCGGTTCTCTCGGGTCTCTTCCATTGCGACTCTCAATAGAGAGCGGATGGCCTGTTACTCGAACCACACTGTGAAATCCAACAGTCCACCGTATACGAGCGAGCCCGAGTCTTCTCTCTAGCGATACAAGCACAGTGAATGATGCCGCTAGAGGCCCAAGATCATCTCGTTCCTCCATGCGGTGCCCGTGTTTGGATGCCCTTAGATCCTGCTGACAAGAGGTAGCAAGACTACACTTCGCTTGGTCGGACGGCTTGATTTTCAGGCGCTGGACCAGCCGGAACTAGTGATTCCTAGATGTTGGTCCCTTGCACGGCATGCAGTCGGTATCAATGGGATGAGTGTTAATCATCTCCCTTCGGTCCACCTTGCCGCCCACCCTGTCAAGCTTATTGATGAACAACTGGTTATGCCCACTACCGCCGTTCTTGTGTGGGGTGCCCTATGTTAATGAGTCCCAGAGCGCTATAGAGGGTGATAACCTGTAATGATAGGATAGAGGGCAGGGAAGAGTTTGCCCCTATAGATGGACTGGCATGCAGGAGTCGCCAATGATAAGGAGACACTAATAACGCAACAGTAACTCGGGCACTCTGCTCTGTCTGTCTATCTGCAGAAGTCCCCATTCGTCAGCATCAGCGCTCTCAACACCCTCCTCATCCCCGAACGTGTTCCCTCTGGTCGTCAGTCGTCAGTCGTCAGTCGTCATGTCTTCTTTGATCATCATAAATCTGGTTTGTGTGGACAACACAATATCGGGGAGGCTAAACATGTATCTAACATTCCGCTAACATCCATTAGTCTAGTAACTAGGCATTGGTCGGAATCATTCGCCTCACTAACATGACCATATGCTCCATTCCGCAAATACAGATAGCACACTAACTACTAGGCTATGCTAACTTGTGCTGTATCGCCGAACTTCAACTCCCATATTAGAACTACCCTTTCCAGTTCGGGCGATGCGGTGTGCTAAAATATTGAAAGGTAGGTTGCACCCTTACCCATTTATTAAAGAAGAACGGGATTATATACCTGGATACTAGGTGGGCAAAATAATCTTTCTTCTGTTCTGCATCGGTATATCGGTGCATGCGATGCTGCATGCGGGCTCCTCCCGTCATTTCCGCTTTGCGCTTTCCGCGTACTGTGCTGTTCCAGGTTCGCGCCCGGCGTCCGTGTATGGACTGGACTTCCCATTGGGAACTAGTTGACGCGCATGCATGCGTGAACACGTCAACGCACTCTGGCACAGGGCTACCTTGGGGACACCTCAGCGCGGCACCACGGCAGCAGATCAACTTCTTATGTCACTGCTTCATGAAGCTGCATATTGGGTTCTCTCTACACAGTTTTCTGGAGTGATATGTGCAAGTATGAAATGCCGCAATTTTCCGGTTTAGCTCTTTGTGTGTATGTTGCATGTTGCGCGTTGCGTGAAGGTGTCCTTTGTGAATGTCAGTAATTTGGGTGGTGTGCCAGAGCTACAGCTTCAGTTCTAGGTGTAAGAGTTTCATAGGTTCGTAGGGCGAACACGTCACAGCTGGGGAGTCTGCGTCGTCTGCGTCTCGTGTCGTGTCGGGACGTCTCATCTTTCACCAAAACTTGTCTCGCCTTACATGGTCTGGTGCGTGGGAATACGGATACTGGGTTCTAATTACTCTGCAGGCAATCTTGTCCTGCAACCTGCTGCGATGCGCGATGCGCTTTGCTGCGAGATGCAAGTCCTGGATTTTGATTTACCAGAGGGAAACAAAGCAACCAATCACACCTTCACACGTCAATAGGTCTCAATATGGTCTGTGTGTAAGGTAAGGAAGAAGGTCCAGACAAAAAGTGTAGAGTATTTCCTCCCCCCTTCCCACCCCGGGTTTCCCATTTTCTCTCCTTCTTCGTCGCATTCAAAGGTATCAGTTGTTTTCCGCTCGTCTTTCTCTTCCTTTTCCAATTGATTTTCCAAGTGGGATTTCTTTGGTGTCGTGGTGTGGATGTCGTGTGTGTGTGTGTGGACAAATCTTCCTTTCTCCAACACGGAACCCCTCATCACCGAACCTAAGAAACGGCGGGCATCATCCTTGCTCCCAAGGGCACTCTAGCTAACGGAGAGTCAGAGTCTGCGACCGGACTACGAGCACGCACACGAACAAAGAAGCTTTTTCTCTCTTTTCTTCTCGGGCCCGCAACATGCAGTTCAGTGAGCAGTTGCGATCAACCAGCAATAAGTCATATTGCTCAAGAGTTAAAAGTCGTCATTTATCATTTCAAGAGACATTACGGGGGTCCCATCTTCATCAAGATACAAATTATCCCAAGATCGAAGAAAACCCAGAAAGGAAAAAAAGAGAAAGAAAAGCAAGGCAAACAGACGCGTCCATGCTCCGTTACATCTCTTCCCATGACTCCCCCCGGCCAGACCACCGAAAAGAAAAACCCTTGCTGCTACTGCGCGATTGGCGAGTGCCTCTCTAGTCCGTTACTGATCTAGTAATCAGAGCAGCACCTTACGACTCTAAGATCGCGCTCGTTCCGAGATACCAGGGCAAAGGTGGTTATGAAAAGTCGCGTTAAGAAAGGGGAATACCTTATGTTGAGGGGACGAGAGGTAGGTTAAACGTGAGTTTCGAAGGCTCTGACAATGTCGCAGGTTTCCGCCCCATTACTCGCGAGAGAAGATTATATATGGTCGTCGCCGGCCGATGTGTCGAATGTCTTTTTTCTCCCAGGGCATTACCGCATCATAAGAGAAAGAGAAAAGGAATTGAAACCAGCTTGGAAAGACAGGGAGTGAACCCGGCCGTTTGGACTGTTGAACCAAAGCGATTGCCGAGCTTGGGGGCCATGCGCAGACCCCGCGATGACCAATGGCGATGGCGCATTTACCGATTCGAGAACTTCATGAGCCATTGGAGCACGGCATCCAGATTGGTCTCTTCTTTCGCCGAGATGCCATAGCAGGACACCTCGCGGTGTGCAATGTTCTTCAAGTCCATCGCATCAATCAACTCATCCACGCTCAGCTTATTGGGAAGATCGGATTTATTCCCGAGCACTAGGAGAGGGATGCCATCGAGAGACGGCTGGCTCATCACCGAGTGGAGCTCTGAGCGAGCCGTGGGGAGAAGAGCCAGATCGGCAATGTCGACGATGAAGACGATAGCGTTTACGCCGCGGCAATATCTCTCCCACATTGGTCGGAAGCGGGGTTGTCCCCCCAAGTCCCAGCATTTGAGGGTCACATGGCCCCGTTGTACCCGCTTCATGTTAAAGCCAACGGTCGGGATGGAGCTACAAAAAAGTGGTCAGCTGGGGAAAGAGAATTGGGAAGGTCTGGACACTGCACATGTCGACCACGGCCAAGGAAGGCGGGAACTTGGGTCGGTGCTTACTCGATGGTGAACTCTCCGCCCTGATGACGAGGAATCGGGTCAGTATGGCGATACGGACGACAGCGCACTCCTTCCATTAACTCACCGAGAGGACCCGAAGAAGGGACGTTTTGCCTGCGTTTTGCAGACCGATCATTGTCACGTCCATTTCCGTTGCCCTGCCTCAGGTTAGCTCCGCCATCAAGCGATGCCGATAGAGCGCGGTCCGGGCACTACCACCGCACGCGCCGTTCAGACACGGAACGTCACTTACCAGAAGGTACGGAGCAACCAGTCGTACACCTTTCGGAATAGACCTGCCATGGCTGCTTACGACGGCGGCACCGGTGGATAGGTAAGGTAAGTTAAGGAAGAGCTTGCCGGCGCAGTTTTGCAGGGAGAAAGTCGCGCAAGTCTATCGTCGACGTAAGGACAGAATAGACGGTGTAGAAGGAGGATCGAGTGGGGTCTTAGCTGGACGAAGTTTAAATACTCTGCGCTCAGACTCTCTTGTCGGTACAAAATTTAGGAATGAAATGTCTCGTATGACCTGAACCCAAAAGAAATCCAGTTCTGCAATTTCGCGAGCGGACAAGACCAATGTGATTTTTTTTTTGTGACCGGTGAGAGCAGACGCGGGGCAGCGCGAACGAACGATCAGTTCCACCAGAAGAAATATGCTATGGGAGCACAAATCTAGCTGCTGTGAACGCCAATATGGGGTCCGTGCCTCTGTGGAAGCGTTGATGTTGAACAAGCAAGCGGCTAGAACAAGGGTCTCATTCGTTTGCGAGGTCGGGAGGTGGAGCTGGACGGCGAGGTGAGAGATCAAGATAGTGATGGAATGAGATGATCATCGGCGACGAGACTGTGATCATAGACGAAAACGATGGCACGAAGCCACGGCCGGGGATGGCTGAAGCTGGCTTGACCAGGTTCGACCTATATGTCTATGCTTAGCTCGGGCTGCCGGGGGGTGGTGGTTACGGCGGCAGCGGTTGCGCGGGTAGGCAGGTAGCAGAGATGCCAAGGTAGGCCGGGGTGATTGACATCCAGGTACACAACTCGAGTAGGTAGTATTGCACACAAGTCAAAGGCCGATGGGGGAGATAGAGGAGGCGCGGATGGCTGATGGGAAAGGTATGCTGTGGTATCGCAAGGGAACGTGTGAGGTTGCCGCTGTGGATGCTGCAGGGACTGGTCCGTTTGTGACGGTCTCGAGCCGATCTGGTGGAGGATGTCTCTGCTGCTGTGATCTGTCAAGACGTTTCTCGAGCTGCCTTGGCCCGCTTCGCTTGATCGCCGGATTCGCAGTCTGTTTCTTCAGTTTGGCTCTCTACCAGCCCTGAAAACGGAGCTTGTCCGGTTTCTTCTCGCGCCCAGATTTTGTGTGGTAGTACTTATCTGGAGGGAAACACGACGCTTGATCCGGGACAGAAGGGCTCGCAGAGGCCACCAACGGCGGGGTCACAAGTTCGAAGCGATTGGGCGATCAAGCTTTCAAGGGTTCCCCACGCCGAGAAGCCAATGGCGGCAGTAGATTGCAATGGACGGCACAGAGACAATATTGGTAGGGAGAAAGAGTTTTGATGCGCAACGGACCGGCGATGATGGAACCAGTGAGCTCGATGTGTCGAGACGACAATGACAGGTTCATGTAAGCTCCAAAGCAGATGTGTGGGTTGGCAGGCAGCTGCAGGGCAGGTTGGGCTTCAACTCCGTCCTGCAAGCTGCACGCCGATTTTGGAGAGACGTTTAACTCGACCTGGTTGGCTGCCGACGTCCTCGGCCGCTCTCTGGCCGCTTTTTGGGCGTGGGACGATGTTTTGGCCTCGATTTAACGGATAGTTTTACTGGCTAACAGCGAACTGGTCTCAAACTCGCGAATGGCGGCCACCACCGGGTCGGCCTAGGAGGGCTGGGTTGGAGGAACTGCCGCAAATGGAGGGGCAGCCAGCTTCGTGCATGAGGGGAATCCCAGACCTGCTTCAAATACTACCTGACCACAGTCGCCCACGAAGGATGCATGCAAGCTTGGCTTCAGCCTGCCTCGTTGCACATTCGGTGATGACGAGTTTAGAGATACTATAGACTGTATGTTGCCAGTTTACCAGTATTTCTAAAAGCCATCTTATCCGCATGTGAGATGCAACATGCCTAGGAGCCGGCCACCTGGCCATCGAATCACTTTGTAGCGGTCGATCACAGGCCTGCCTGCGCAAACCTGCGAAAGTTGGAGTTTGCTCTGTGCAACAAAAAGCAATGTGTGAACATCACCTCCATGCAGCCCAACAAATGCACAGCAGATCAGCTACCTCACGCAAGTCAACCAAGTACGTATTATACGGTAAGGTGTCTCTAGACAACCAATAGGATCACTTCCTGTGAAAATATCACCACGGAAACTAACATAGCAATAAGTGAATTGAGCCTGCGCTCTTGCAAGGTCAATGTAATCATCTCCATGAGAACGAGCTTCAGGTATCTTCACATTAATGGCTTTTCTTAATATCCCAAGAGGTCAGCAGCCCGGAACATGGTATGAACGGAGGTGGTGTGGTGATATGCTTACACGCAGAAAAGGTAGCTGTAGCCCGGCTCCAGTTTTGACCCCCACCGTCAACAGCTTGTGCGTGTGGCCCGGAAGCAGTGGAGGCAGCGATAAGCGATAAGAAAAAAAAAGTAGCGGCAGCAGTTCAACACCATGACCAGCGGGTACCGAAATGTTCAATTTCAACTCACTATCGTTCGATTTCCTATACCCAGACACCAGCAAGTCGGTGGCGTTCACCGCTAACGAGTATTGACCAGATTACGCCCGTATGATGGTCACATACAACCATTGTCGTAAATAAGGCGTTGTCTACTTCGTTCAGCCCCGCCAAATCTACATCCGTCGGTGTTGCGCCCAGATTCGGCAGATTCTAACAGTGGGCACAACATCCCGTGCTGCAAACTCTCTGTACCGCAAAGATGGCTCCTGAGTGTACCAGCACGTCGTGGGATCACGAATACAATGTGCTTCGTCGAGAGAAGCTCTTCCGGCATCCCCCAACCGACCGAACGGCCTACCCGGCGCTTCAACTTGCCGTCAACCCCCACATCGAGGCCTTCAATGCCCTCTTCCGAGACGATGGCAAGCCAGGCCTCCTCGATCATGCGCTCTCCGAGATCGGCACAAAGACGTTCCTCGACGGGGACGAGAGGGCGGCACCCGCGGGGAAGAACAAGTTGACGATACGATACAAGAGTGTTACGCTCCAAAAATCTCAAGTGCCTCCGACAAATAAGTTCGCTAAGAACCGGGAGATCTTCCCGGCGGAGTGCAGAGAAAGACATGTTACATACCGCGGCAAGTTGACTGCGACATTTGAGTATCGGATCAACGACGGCGAGCCTCATGAATTTGTCAGAGAGCTCGGGCAGATGCCCATCATGATCAAGGTAGGCTTCTGTCCTCTCCTCTTTCCGGCAAGCTGTGTCTCGTCTGACCTGTATCTCTAGTCCAACAAGTGTCACCTCGAGAACAACCCTCCGGCTCTGCTCGTGCAGAGAAAAGAGGAGTCGGAGGAGCTAGGAGGCTACTTCATTGTCAATGGCATCGAGAAGATCATCCGACTTCTGCTTGTGAACCGGAGAAACTTCCCCTTGGCAATTACCCGACCTAGTTTCACAGGTCGAGGCCCATCATATACCCCATACGGTATCATAGTACGATCGGTTCGGCCAGATGAGACCTCCCAGACCAATGTGCTCCATTACCTCAACGACGGAAACGTCACGTTCAGGTTCTCATGGAGGAAAAATGAGTATCTCGTGCCGGTCATGATGATCCTCAAGGCGCTGGTGGAGACAAACGACAGAGAAATATTCGAAGGCTTGGTTGGGCCTCCCGACTCGAAGGGTGTCAAGAACACGTTCCTCACAGACCGAGTCGAGCTCCTCTTGCGCACCTACAAAGTGTATAACCTGTACAGCAAGAGCCAAACTCGGGCCTATTTGGGAGAAAAATTCCGGGTTGTGCTCGGAGTGCCCGACACGATGTCTGACTACGAGGTTGGCACTGAGTTCCTGCGGAAGATTGTGCTTGTCCACCTTGGCAGTGTGGATGTCACAGAAGAGCAGGACGCTGACAAGTTCAAAATGCTGCTTTTCATGTGCCGCAAGCTCTACGCGCTCGTCGCTGGAGACTGTGCTGTCGACAACCCGGATGCCGTCCAAAACCAAGAAATCCTGCTCGGTGGCTTCCTGTACGGCCAGATCCTGAAGGAGAGGCTTGAAGAACTGTTGACGGTCTCACTACGGGGAGCTTTGCGGGATTACTTCCGGCGGAATCCGACCATATCCTTTACGTCAGCTACGTTTGCGAAAGACTTTCCTATTGCCATCTTCCGCAGGACAAACGAGAACCTTGGAAATGCACTGGAATACTTCTTGTCCACCGGAAATCTGCAGAGTCCGTCAGGTCTCGATCTGCAGCAAACATCGGGCTTCACCGTCGTGGCGGAAAAGCTGAACTTTTTGCGATTCATCAGCCACTTCCGCATGGTCCATCGTGGTAGCTTCTTTGCCCAACTGAAGACAACCACAGTGCGAAAGCTGCTACCCGAGTCATGGGGCTTCCTATGCCCCGTGCACACTCCCGATGGTTCTCCCTGTGGTCTGCTGAACCATTTTGCGCACAAATGTAGGATCATGACGGACTCGGTGAATGCTTCGGCAATCCCCGCTCTCGTGTCTGAACTAGGTGTCGTTGATATCTCCTCGGCCGCCACTGACGAGAGCGTTGTGGTCATGCTGGACGGAAGAATTATCGGCTGGTGCACCCCACAAGAGTCCAAGAGGATCGCAGACACGCTCCGGCATTGGAAAGTGGAAGGAGGTCGCGGTGTACCGCTAGAGCTGGAGATTGGATTCGTCGCCCCCTCCAATGGCGGGTCTTATCCGGGCATTTACATGTCCTCTGCGCCGTCCAGAATGGTCCGACCCGTCAAGTACCTCCCCTTGCAGAAGGAAGACCTGGTGGGACCTCACGAGCAGCCATACATGTCTATCGCCTGCACAGAGCCCGAAGTCATTCCCGGCGACTCGACCCATGTCGAATATGACCCTACCAACATCCTCTCCATTCTGGCGAACATGACGCCATTCTCTGATTTCAACCAATCGCCCCGTAACATGTACCAGTGTCAGATGGGTAAACAGACCATGGGGACACCAGGTACGGCGCTTCGGCACCGGACAGACAACAAGATGTACCGTCTCCAGACGGGACAGACGCCGGTTGTGCGGGCACCGCTCCATAACACGTACGGGTTTGACAACTTCCCCAACGGTATGAACGCCGTAGTTGCTGTCATCTCATATACGGGATACGACATGGACGACGCCATGATTCTTAACAAGTCTTCTCACGAGCGAGGCTTTGGGCACGGTACCATCTACAAGACCAAGAAGGTGAGTCTCAAGGACGACACGAGGACGCGTTCGGCCAAGAACGTTACGAAACTGTTCGGATTTGCTCCCAACAGCTCGGTCCGGGCATCTACCCGAGAGATGCTCGATGCGGATGGGCTACCTTACGTAGGACGCTTGGTGAGGGAGGGCGATGTCCTGTGTGCGTGGCACACGGTCTCGGCCGATTACAACGGGCAGCTGATCAACAGAGACGGCATAACCCATTGGGAGAGATACAAGGACTCAGAAGATGCATTTATCGAGGAAGTTCGCGTGATCGGAAGCGATAGCGGCAACGAACCCCTTCAGACAATCTCCATCAAGCTACGCATTCCCCGGTCCCCAGTCATTGGCGACAAGTTCTCGTCTAGACACGGCCAAAAGGGTGTCTTGTCGCAGAAGTGGCCTGCCATTGACATGCCATTCTCCGAGTCCGGAATCCAGCCTGACGTCATCATCAACCCGCACGCTTTCCCGTCGCGAATGACAATCGGCATGTTTGTCGAGTCACTGGCAGGCAAGGCTGGTGCTTTACATGGGCTGGCTCAAGACTCAACACCCTTCAAGTTTGACGAGGAGAACACTGCGGGTGATTATTTCGGCCATCAGCTGATGAAGGCTGGCTACAATTTCCACGGAAATGAGCCCATGTACTCGGGAATAACAGGCGAGGAGTTCCAAGCCGATATCTACATTGGTGTCGTCTATTACCAGAGACTCAGGCACATGGTAAACGACAAATATCAGGTTCGCACGACAGGACCCGTTGTTCCGACCACTGGTCAGCCGATCAAGGGCCGAAAGAAGGGAGGCGGTATCCGTGTGGGAGAAATGGAGCGCGACGCGCTGCTAGCGCACGGAACTGCTTTCCTGCTCCAAGACCGTCTCCTAAACTGCTCCGACTATTCCAAATCTTGGATTTGCCGGGACTGCGGCTCGTTCTTGGCAGTCCAACCCACGGTGTCTCCCTTTATTGGGAAGAGGAAAGCGGTTAGCACTGTCCGGTGTCGGAACTGCGCAACGCGGCTGGATCAGATCGGCGATTTGGATCTCATGAAGCTGGATGGTGAGATATGGGAGGATGGCCAGGGAATCCAATGGATAGGAGGTGAGAATACCACCACGGTGGTTGTGCCTGGAGCTCTTAAGTTCCTCGATGTGGAGCTGGCAGCAATGGGCGTGAAACTGAAGTACAGAGTTGATCGAAAGGACGCCATTCGTCGGGGTCCATTAAGGCACCCGGACTTGAAAGCACTTCAAAACGGGCTGGTCGCGGCGTAATCGGGATTTTGGGGATTGTGTCATTGTTCTGTCTTTCGTGTTCTTGACATACATAGATCAAATAAGTTAGAATCGTTGAGTAAGGCCTCTGGAATTGTCGTCATCTCAACTGTCTCGGGCAGTCGCGCGCGCTCTGGACTTGAGCTACCGTGCGAGCATAAAGTGATCTGGGGAAGGCGCCCTGAGTCCGACTTCTCACATGACGGAGCTTTACCCCACCAACACCTTCGGCTTCATTGACCAGCAGTCGCCAGACGCTGCTAGGTCAAAAGTCACGGCGGACCGAAAAGTCTTGGTGAACACCAGAGAGATGGGCTGATGCAGGAAGCCGAGTCGTTCCACAGCCCAGTCCATCTATATGGACGGTTAGTCTGACTGCTGTGGTCCCTTATATCATGCAGTCGGCCGCCTCGCCCGCTCTCTTTTCCTTCTTATTGGAGCAGCTTCATCTAGTCCACGTTGCTGCCCAATCCGTTGAGTATACCCCGTCCGCACGTTTTCCTCAAGCAGAAGAAATTTCAGACTCGTTGCAAGATACACGCTGTCTTCAGCACATCAAACGACGGCCTCCTGCCAGAGAGACGAACTCTTCTCACAGCCGAACCCTTAGGCAACCTGGACGTGGGGTTTCTTGTTGTGGAAGGAGCGATGAACCATCGACCCATCAGTCTCATCCTCTCCTGACGAATGCATCGCACCTTCCTCCACAAGCAAACAAGAATCAACGGCACTTCACTTCCGTCGTCTGCCATTTACCAACGGCAAAATTGGCAGTGAATATTGTCTGCATCGACTTCTATACCTCGTCTCTTGCCGTCCGGTCTATTTACCTTCTCCCTATTTCGTCGGTCTGGAGTAAATTGGCCCCGAACTTCGAAGTCCCCGATCTCTTGAGCTTCGACCGCTTTCAGTTCCAGAATCGTCCAGCTCTTCAGTCTTTCCCATCTCTCTGTCTATGTCTCTCCCCTTCGCCTCCGCCAACCTTGGATACGGACGACAAAATCATACAGCTTGTCTCGCACTGCCCCTCGCGTCCTTTTGTCACATTGGGCACCCAAGCCTCCGCATTGGGCTTCCAAGTTTACGCCTCCTGGTGACGTGCGACATAGACACAGCGATCAGGTTACTCCTGGGCCGATCGAGGCGGACCGAATCTGAGTTACGCTGGTCCAACACGGGCGAGGCGACCCAGCCGACGACCATCAAGTGGGAATGTCACCTCTCAAATTAGCTCTCATCGCCCTCGGTTCCTTGGCGCACGTTGTCGTGGGCCAGTATTCGTCCTACAACTATGGGTTCGACATCGCAAGACGGGTCAAGCGGGACCTACGCGATGTCCCGCAACCCCTCATAGTAAGAGGGGCCGGACAGGCCGAAGGGCGCATCGCATTGAGACGAGAGATTCGAGACTTGCAGCAGGATGAAGACCAGTGGACACTATACATCCTAGGACTCAGTCTGCTGCAGTATATGGATCAGACAACGCCCACGTCGTGGTACGGCATCACAGGTCCGCTCTCCTCCAACGCCCCCTTTTTACGCGAGGGTTCAGTCTCTAACAAGTATCCAGGCATACACGGAATACCCCACACAACCTGGGCCGGCGTGACACCAGTTCCTGGCAGTGAGAATACTGGATATTGCGCACACATCTCATCACTGTTTCCGACATGGCATCGGCCTTATCTCGCTCTGTACGAGGTAAGACAAGGCATCTATCTTTCCTCTAAGACATGCGCCGTCTCCAAACCCCGGCAGTTGGCCCGATCGCGCCGCTAACAGCAATTACAGCAAGTTTTGTACGACATGGTTCAAACAATCGCGGGCATGTGGACTGATCCTAACGACAAGGCACGCTACCAAGCTGCTGCTGTTGATTTCCGAATCCCCTTCTGGGACTGGGCCACCAGTCCACCGGCGGGCGAGAGTGTACTTCCTCCGAGTGTTGGCGGAAGCCCCTGGGTCGATATCAACGGTCCGTTCGGAGCACAGCGGATAGCAAATCCCTTGTTCAGCTTCCCATTCATACCTTTCAACGCCACGGCAATGTTGTCGCCTCCGGTACGTGACAAACCTGATGGGAAAGCCAATCGCTACTCACTGATTAAAATTGAAAACAGTTTGACCGCTGGGATAGGACTTATCGACACCCAACAACAAACTACTCAGATGCAATCTCCGACAACTCTTATGTAGCCATGACTCTCGACTCCGCGCTACCTTCTTTCCAGCAGCGACTGTACAATCTCTACTCAAACTACCCAAACTATACCGCATTTAGCACATACGCCTTTGATCCGACTAGTAACATCGGAACATTCGACTCTCTCGAAGGCCTGCATGACTCAGTACATGACCTCGCCGGAGGTGGTGGCCATATGTCGTATATCCCATATTCGGCTTTTGATCCTATATTCTTTCTACATCATGCTATGGTTGACCGTATCTTTGCTATTTGGCAGGCGCTTTATTCGGAGACTTGGGTTCAGCCAGAGCCAGCAAAATCGGCTTCATATACGACTTTGATAGGCCAGATTCAGGATTCGACCACTCCTCTAACCCCTTTCTTTGCCGACAGTGATGGGACATTCTGGACGTCAGACACGGTTCGCGATCATACGATACTTGGATACACGTACGCTGAACTTGTGGGAAATGGGCCAAACGCTAGCCAGGCCACCAAAGCCCAGGTCAGGAGGCACATCAATCGCCTCTATGGATCATCGAGCCCAGCTAGCTTTGCTATCAAAGCCAGCAGCAAAACCAAAAGGGCAAGCTCCGATAGCCTCATCAAATTGGGGAAACGATGGAACGAGAAAAAACCCAGATGGAGCAGGCCAATGCCTTCCGAATCGCCAATCGAGAGGGTCCTCGTCGGCGGCCGCTATCGCGAGTGGACCGCAAACATTCACGTCGATAAGCAGGCCCTCAACGGGCCTTTCAAGATTCTCTTCTTTCTGGGACCGCCTCCTCAGGACCACCAAACTTGGACAGGCGCGCCAAATCTCGTGGGAACGATGGGCGTCTTTGCAGCACCGGAAATGGACGGTGGCATGCAGATGGGCCGACAGGATATCACGGCCACGGTCCCTCTTACAGCGGCTCTAGTCAAGAGAGTGGCCACTGGCGAGCTGGAGAGTCTCGACCCTCGGGATGTGGAGCCATATCTCAAACGATACCTCGAACATCGCATCATTACCAGCGCAGGTGGTACGGTGATCGAGCCATCCGAGATCAGGAGCCTGGGAATACACATTGTCAGTGCCAGCGTCCGGGCTCCGTCTTCTGACCAGGAGCTTCCGAGGTGGGGAAAGACTGTGGCACATTTTGACCTGTAGCTCGCTTGTTTTGATATGTTTGGATGTTCGTTTCTTCTTGACGTTTGTCATTGTTCTTGTGTTATTTACTTCACTCTTTTCGGTTTTGAGGGCATTCTTGTGGGTAGAGTTTCGTGGATATTGCGCATGGATACCAGGTCAGAAGGGATGGTAATGTAGGCGAGGACTTAGTAAGCTTCAGTGGTATGGTTTGCTCTGGAGTTAGTTTAGATTTGGTAATGATTCAACTTATGACTCTCAATTTCGTGCGCTTGGCGCACTTTATTCGACTAGTCCTATATCGCACTTCAATGGGAGTCCGGAACTCCTTTCTTCTCGTCTCTCCTGAATTCTTCCGAGTCATAACTATGTAGATGAACTTGGCTGTCCACGACTGGGTCTATCTTTGTAAGTCAGCATCTCGATCTAGGGGGAAAAGCTTTCTCTTGGCAATCGATAACATTCGCCCAACGTAAGAAAGACAACTTGATGTGTTCATCTATGAGTTATTACCAAACTTAGGTGTCATCAGTAGTAAATGATATCTCGCCCTGAGAGATATCTACATAACTTTCCTAAATGTCTCTCGCTTCTGCCTGACGCAGCCGGTGGCTGGGCCGGTATATCTTAAAAAAAATAAAAAATAAAAAAGAGTGGCGAATAGAAAAGTACTTCTTTGGATGTGTGTGTGTGTGTGTGTGAGGTAGGTACTTTTACCATTACCAGAGCTTTTGCTTGTGGTTACATCATCATGCTGATTTGATAGACCTTGCCATCTCTCTTGGTGGGACGAAAACGCAAGCAAAAAGGTTCTACTACTAAATTACTGCCACGCAACGCAAATTGGGCGAGGGAGAAAGATTTACTCTTTCCCTGCGACGACGAAGGTAATTCGTTTTCAACACAGTTGACTATTAGGGATAATAATCTGAGTGTGATGATGATGTGTGGTCTTGCTTGGCTTTGGGCTTAACATCACAACACCATAGTATATATATCTCCTTAGTTTTGCGAGCGAAGCAATTTTGAAATTAATGAAATGAAATGGACTAAAAGTGGTCGGTAGACTTAGCCTTCACATGGGATTTTGTCTACGTAACCTTGGTAATAATCAATAAAAACTTAACGCCTATAAAAGCTGTTTCTTCTCATGGCCAAACCATTTTGGGTGGTAACAAATCATAACATTAAATGTAATGTGATATGTCTACCTAGACAAAGCAATATCATCAATCCGCAGGATCATCTTGACCGTCTCGGCCGCGAGCTCGATGGCGCTGGTGCTGACGAGCAGGGGCTGGAGGACATTCTCCTTGGCGATGTTTGCATTCACCCCGCCAGACTTGATACTGACACCGGCATTCTTCTCTCCCATCTCATGTCTGTGTCTCAAGTCGGTAACGACCTTGATGGAATTCAGACCCGCGTTTTCTGCCAAGGTGGTGGGGATGACCTCCATAGCGTCCGCAAAGGCCTTCCAGCAGATGGCCTCGGTGCCCGGCAGGGTGCGGGCTTGCTTGCTCAGCTGGGCAGCGATCTCAATCTCGGCCGCGCCACCTCCAGCAATCAGGGCCTTTTTCTTGACGAGACAGCGCACGACGCAAAGGGCATCGTGTAGCGAGCGCTCGGCCTCGTCTAGGATAAGGTTGTTGGCACCCCGCACGACGACAGAGACGGTCTTGCCGGCGGACCGGGTACCGGTGACCTTGACCATGCGGCTGCCGCTGCTTTGCACCTCCTCGACGAGGTCTGCAGAGCCCAACTTGTCCTCGGTGAAACTGTCAATGTCGGCAATGGGCTTGCAGCCGGTCGACTTGCAGATGAACTCGACCTCGTCGCGCTCAATGTCCTTCACAGCGAGAATACCCAAGCGCTGGAGGAAGTGCAGAGACAGATCGTTGACCGCATCTCTAAGAATGGACTTCTGGATGAAAAGGACATTGCACTTGGCCTTCTTGATCTTCTTCACCATGTTGAGGAGGTACATGCGCTCCTCTTTGACGATCTTGTCCATTTGTCGGTAGTCGTTTACTGAGATTGTGTTTTCCATCTGCGCAAACCAATGGTTAGAACGGGAGGGAAAAGGGGGCGAAAGGGGGGTGAACGTACATCGGGCTTTGGCGGGCTGAGTTGGAACTGGATCAGACCAATCCTCGCCTTCTCCATCTTGGTAGGGCCGCCCGCGCTCTTGATGACGGGCTGTGTGAGGACGAGGCCGTCGACCAGCTCGCTGTCCTCAATCGTCCCGCCGACCTTCTTGATTATCCGGATGTTCTTCAGGTCGACGTTCTCCGCCGTCTTCAAGTCTATCGTCTTGGTGACCGCATTCACCGCCATGGGGCCGAGCAGGTTCGAGTATTGTGACACAATCTTGGAGGAGAGGGAGGTGTTGGCGGCCTGGAGGAGGGCGGCCGTGTCGGTGAGGGCGATGGGCTGTGACATGCCGTGTAGAACCTCTACCGCCGCCGCGGCAGCTCTCTGGAAGGCTTCGGAGATGACTGAGGGGTGGATCCCCTTGGACAGTAACCGGTCGGCGGCGCCGAGCAGACTTCCGCAGATGACAACGACCGACGTGGTGCCGTCTCCGGCTTCGACATCTTGTGCGTTGGAGAGCTGGACAAGCATCTTCGCTGTGGGGTGCATCACGGACATGCTCTTGAGCATTGTGCTTCCGTCGTTGGTGATTATCGTCTCGCCCCTGCCGCTCCGGATCATCTTGTCCATACCCCGCGGTCCGAGCGATGTCCTGATCGCATCCGCAACAGCTGCGCAGCAAAGGTCAGCCTAGCTCGAGCGAAGTCCCAGGGGATGATGCATACCTCTGGCGGCGACGATGTTGGCGGAGCGAACCGCCAGCGGCTTCTCCTTGTCCTGTGATAAGGGGTCAGCACAAGCTCGACGAAGCTTTGGTCCTTCACCGTAGCAAATCGAGGGGACCGAGTAGAGCGGGCACAACGTACTCGGAAAGCCGCATTTGAGTTCAAGTTGATCGGGGCTGCTGTGGCCATCTTGAAGGAAATCTAGAATCGCAACGTTATGAGGAATACGCTGCAACAAGAGTGTTTGGTGATGGTGGTGCACACAGCTTCAGTCTCTAGGTAACAACCTTCACCCCCAATGCGGGCCCGGGATTTTTTTGAGGGGCACTGCGAGCCGCGCAGACAGCTTCGGTGGGTCCAACTGTGCTTTCACTGGGCCTAACCCGTTCAGGCCTAAGCATTTCTCAGCCGTGCATAGGTACCTCGCCTTCTGGCTGCTCAAGGCAGCATGGATTACGGAAGGAGCTTCCTTACCTATCCATCTCTCGAACATCCAGCGCCATCCCACTGAACCCACGACTTTTTGTACAGAGCGACTGTTTTGGAACACAGAAGTATTACTACCGAGTCTCACACTCTTTAAGTGCCATCAACACCGATAACACCCATTTTCGGGAGTCAAATCCCCACTACCGACCGTCAAGATGGTAAGCTTCTAGTCGCGCTCGTCTCCCAACGTCCTGGTGTGCTAACGGTAGTAGCCTTCTGCCACAGGTTCCAGCTGGGAGAAGTACACAAAAAAATTTGCCGATGACGAGGTAGAAGAGAAGAAGATCACACCTCTATCCGATGAGTCAGTTACCCCAGTTATCGTGCCGGCGCTTGACGGACATGGCTGACATTGCGAAGGGATATCCAGGTTCTCAAGACATACGGCGCAGCGCCTTACGGTGCATCGATCAAGAAGCTAGAGCAGCAAATAAAAGAGAAGCAGCAGAGCGTGGACGAGAAGATCGGGATCAAGGTACCTAGCCCCAACCATCGGTACTGAAGGGAGAGGGCGTGCATGGCTGACAGTTTTCCCTTGTTTAGGAATCAGATACCGGCCTTGCGCCACCTCACCTCTGGGACGTCGCGGCGGACCGTCAGCGGATGGGCGAGGAGCAACCGCTTCAGGTAGCGCGGTGCACCAAGATCATCCCCGACGAGAAGGACGAGTCCAAGAGCAAATACGTCATCAATGTTAAGCAGATTGCTAAGTTCGTTGTTAACCTTGGAGAGCGCGTCAGTCCCACGGATATCGAGGAGGGGATGCGGGTCGGCGTCGACCGGAACAAGTACCAGATTCTGCTGCCGCTGCCGCCCAAGATCGACGCCAGCGTCACCATGATGACGGTGGAGGAGAAGCCCGACGTCACGTACGGCGATGTGGGCGGTTGCAAGGAGCAGGTCGAGAAGCTGCGTGAGGTCGTCGAGACCCCCCTACTATCGCCCGAGCGCTTCGTCAACTTGGGTATCGACCCTCCCAAGGGTGCCCTCCTCTACGGCCCTCCCGGAACAGGAAAGACGCTCTGCGCGCGTGCCGTGGCCAACCGGACAGACGCCACCTTCATCCGCGTCATCGGTAGCGAGCTCGTCCAGAAATACGTCGGCGAAGGCGCGAGGATGGTGCGTGAGCTGTTCGAGATGGCGCGGACGAAGAAGGCGTGCATCATCTTCTTCGACGAAATCGACGCCATTGGTGGTGCGCGGTTCGACGACGGCGCCGGTGGTGACAACGAAGTGCAGAGAACCATGCTGGAGCTGATCACCCAGCTAGACGGCTTCGACGCCAGAGGAAACATCAAGGTCATGTTCGCCACCAACAGACCGTCCACCCTCGACCCCGCCCTCATGCGACCGGGTCGTATCGATCGTAAGATCGAGTTCTCCCTGCCCGACCTTGAGGGCCGTGCCAACATTCTCCGGATTCACGCCAAGAGCATGTCTGTCGAGCGGGATATCCGGTGGGAGCTCATCTCCCGTCTGTGCCCGAACGCTACGGGCGCCGAACTCCGCAGCGTGTGTACCGAGGCGGGCATGTTTGCCATCCGGGCGAGGAGGAAGGTTGCGTCCGAGAAGGACTTCCTCAGTGCCGTTGACAAGGTCATCAAGGGCAACCTCAAGTTCAACTCTACGGCTGCGTACGCACAATACAACTAAGCGAGGCGGGGGGGATGAAATTGCTAGCGGAGGGTTTTTGTGCTTGTGTACAAGTGTATGTACAATGTATGATTAGAAACCCCATTAGGTCGTTTTGCTATTTTAGACGCAGCGGGAAAAGAGAGTGGATTTCACATTGTTATCTCCTGAAGTCAACAGGAAGTGCTTGTGAGGAACACTGCTCCGAAAGGTACATAAGAAAGTACCTTCGTGAATATTAATCAATATGGTATATCAGTGATGTGTAATAGCCCCCCCCATTTGGCGGTCTCTGCTGACTTGAAACCATGCGGGAAAAAAGCAAACTAAATGATCTTTGAACTGATTAACAAAGTGCACAGCAATAGACTCCATGTAGACCTTGAAAGCGTCAGATTCTTCTGCTCATTACTATCGACGGACGGCATAGGGGTTGCACCTTAACTTTATTGACTTAGTCCCAGCTAGGTACCTATGCTATCTTTATTGAAAAGGCACTCAAATTAGCTGCACATTCGAGAGGAGCTTGACGGAAAGTAAAGAGGCTTTTTGTGGACCTTGATACTTATTGGTATTCAATATATATAGGCGTCATGTGTACGATCGAAGCCCGGAAAGAGAAATACCACATGAGAGAAGCACAAATGAAGGCCAGATCGGACTTACAGTCAGTCATGGACTAACCTTGAAAGTATCTGTAGTCTGTTGATAAAATAATTTAGATAGGGCGGGTTCATGGGGGCGTGTGCGTAGTACGCAGCACCTTCATGGCCATGGCCGTTGCTGCTATATATGTGTGTTCTAAACTATATACATGAATAAACGGCTGTCTCTTGACAGCCGCTACTATCTACCGCGGTTGTCATGGGCATTGCTTAATGCCCCATCGACGCTGGATGATATCAGATGCGGGTATGCTGCATGCAAGGTTAAAATATTGTGTCGTGGCTGATGGGTGGGTGAATGCTGGATAATGATGTGAATATGCGCGGTGTCCTCCTCGTCTTTTCCATGTAGTACACCAAATGTCCCTTTGACACAACAGCAAAATAACAATGCTAACCCAAAAGTGCTCCCGTTGACCAACAGTCCGTCGAGCAGATGCCTCCGATATGATGACCCACCCTCTGACCCGAACGATTCTCCCTACTTCCTTCTCTCCCCCACCCCTCAACTACCGCGTTGGGTTCGATGTCGATCGAGCGGGGCGGGGCAGCTTCGGGCCAGCCGAGGTATTAGATCGGCCCTCCTCTGCTGGCTGATCAACCCTCGAGACCTTGATGGCTAGGCGTCCGTGGTGTTCCCTAGCTTGTTCGGTAATGGCTCCTCCTCTTGAGTGTTCCAACATTTCTAGAGGCAGTCATGGTTCGTATTGCCATGCTGGTACACTCCCAATGGTCTCTTCAACCCTCGATGAACGGCAGACAGCCTAGACAGACGACATCTCCATCTGATCCTCTCTCAACGCAACACCGACTGCATACCATCTGGCGATGTCCTCCTCTTGCCCAGCCGTCCGATGTCTGTTGTTTTTGTGGCCTTGGCTGGTGATCGTGATTTGGAGCTCCATTGTTTCCATTGTCCGCATCCGCATCCACGTCGAGCATGGTGAATGAATCTTCTGTTATTGTGTTTCCTTGTCTCTCGTCATGAAGTGGGCTGGGCGGCCGCCAACCAAGGCATTCTCGTATGCACACGTAACACGTCCGTTGTCCACAGCCCTGGCAGTCGGCGAACGAGTCAAGATCTGATTTCTTGCTTGGTTTTCGGAAGCAGATGTGACAGCGACTCATTATTGATGCGTTTGTGCGTGCCGGCGTAGGCAACGGTCGGCTGTTGATATCAAACTTTCCATCTTGCCAAGCTGTAGCAGCAGCAAAAGCAGATGCTGGTACGCGGATGATAGTCTGCTGTTGTTGCTTCTGCGCGGTCGGCGAGGCAGAGGGTGACCGCATTGTCACCTCCTCTGTGTCTTCGTTGCTCCAAGACATTCGTTGTCTCTTGGAGTTCGGAATGGGCATCATCTTGCGAATCGCGGCCGCCGGAAGGTGTGATGGCTGATGAAAAAGCGATCCATGTTCGTGAGTTTTGCTGCAGCGCGCGTTATTATTGTTGTAGTTGCTATTTACGCTGTGGAAAGGCGGGTGGGATCTAAGAGAGACATGATCAGTGCCCATAGCGATCGGTTTCGTGAAGAAGCCTCCGTACAATGGGAGCTGCTGGACATCGCCCTGGTGACTGCTGCTGTTGTTGTTTTCGTCATCTCGCCTCCGCTTCTTAGTCGGCACTGCCGGTATCTCCTGGGTGACGGACGGCATCGCTGCAGGCACAATACTGCGATGGGTTGCTGCGCAGTGGAATTGAAGACGATAAACGTGAATTTGCGAGGTTTGAGAAGGAAAGCAGAGCAAATGCAGTCGAAGTTGCACTATGCAGGAAGGTGGAGGAGGCGAGTCCCTTCCTCCACCGCCCAGATCCAGCCAAGTGCAGGCAGGTTCAAACGAGGTTTTGCCCAGTTGTCGGGTGCTGATATGCCCGATGCCAGCCGTGTGTGTTGTGCTGTGTACAGTGTTGAGCTGTGCTGCACCCCTGTAGTGCACCGTACAAAAGCGCCCGGGAAAATTAACACTCTCGTTAGACTGTAGACGGACTCACCCCCTAGCCTCTCACAACGCGCAGCTGTCCAACGAATCGACAACCGACAGCACCTGCTTAGTTTCAGCCAGTGGATGCTCAAATCCGTTTCATTCATTTACACGTGTGGTCGTGTACGCAAACGAAACCGCTGAAATACATAGTGCTGATACAGTGGCAATTGCGCTGAGTAAGGAGAAACTGGGGATTTGGAGAACTTCCAAGGCACTGGGCAACGGTCCAATAAGGTCCGCTCCACCTCTGCACTTTCCGGAATGATCAAGAACATATGTAATCGGAAGCTTTTCGGGCACGTCATCTTCGTAGTGTAGAACCAAAACTTGACCTCGAAAGCAAAACGACGGTGGTCTGAAGCACGACGCGGTTGTAACACGATATAAACGTTACCAATGCTCTTTGTCAAAATAGAAGAGTGAAGTTATATCACGCCGCCAATCAATCATCTATGCCGTCGGATGTGCCCACCACAAGTTGGAGCACCCCCAATATTGTCATCACGTGCGCAGTCTAGGCAGAAACAGGAAGCCCCACCCGGTCACTTCCAACTTCAAACTTTCTCCTCCCCGTTGCTACACTCATCCCGCGCCAATCCGTCTCGCAAGAGCCTCAACCAACACTCGAACAGCGTCACCGCCGCTCGCCGCGCCGTTTGAATTTCACCCATCGATATAGTGTCGGACCTGCTTCAACATTCGACATCGAGATATGAGTCGCGCCAACAAACTTGGCCCGGAGGTAAATCGGTAAGTCACGTCCGCAGTCGCTGCGTCCCCACCGGACCCGGAAACTTGCCATCCTTCCACTTGGCTCTCCGGCCGTCCATCTCCCCCGGTCCGAGTTGAGGTATCACGAATGTCTCGGCTAACCACACCGATATGGATAGAGCTTTGTTCGTAAAGAATCTAAGGTATGTCAATTCGACTATCATTCATCTCTTCTGTTATCTCCGAGCGACTCGGCTAACTCGTCGGCAGCTACAACGTCACTCCAGAGGAGTTGTTCGATCTCTTTGGAAAGTACGGACCTATCCGGTATGTCATGGCATCCGATTCTGCTCGATACGCGACTCGCCTTCACTGATGCCATTGTATAGTCAGGTTCGACAGGGTATTGCGAGCAATACCAAGGGCACCGCCTTCGTTGTCTATGAAGACGTAATGGATGCAAAGCAGGCGTGCGACAAGCTGAACGGATTCAACTTTCAGAACCGTTACCTTGTCGGTAAGTCATCCATTGTCAATGTGTAGACGTCACGCGACTCTGGCAGTTGGCTGACAAACGTGTCCTGCAGTACTATATCATCAGCCCGAGAAGATGATCAAGTCAAAAGAGGACCTGGAGGCCCGCAAGGAGAATTTAGAACGCATCAAGAAGCAGCACGGTATCGATTGACAGTTAGACGGGCCTGCGGACAGCCTCTCAAATCGGAAACGATCGTCTGGAGGCCCGTCTAATCCGCCTTCTCCCACCTCGAAGCCTAAGGCGACTTCGCCAAAGACGCCGAAATCGATCCTCAAGAAGGGCAGGCCAGATATCGCCGCGCCCGTCGCACGCGGCGTCATGATGCCTCACTTCGTGCGAAAGCTCCTCCCCACAGTGCAAGAGTGCGCTTAACGATATCAACATTGTTATCCTGGTACGAAAATCTAGTGTACCATTGACGTGCGTCGACACGCAGAATACACGCCCAGATTTAGCTTTGGTTGGACTTTCTCTTCACTCGCGACATTACCACAACATTTACTCGTTCTCTTCTTGGGATTTGGACTTCTCCCCCCCTGGAGTTTGTCGATTAGGGGGTGCTCCGGTTACTGGTTAGCGATGTTTTAAGGGGGTTTGGGTGTAAGCTAGTGATGAGTTGCTACGATTACGGACGAGCCGCGCATTTGGGCCGTCTCTCATGGCTTTCAGATTGGCATTGCGTGTTGGTTGACTCATCAGTCAACCAGCATGTCGACATGCTGTGAGAGAGATGTACAAGTATATTTACGTCTTGGTTTCATTCTACCGCAAATGTGTGTTTTTCATCGGACAACAGTAACACATCATTGGCCTTGGCAAGATGTGTTTTGGGGCTCTTGTCCATATTTCCCATCCTTGGAGGTTGATGATTTATGAATGTCTAGTCTGGACGAGAGCTCAATATTCAGATTGTGATTCTTCTACAATACATGTTTTGTCGCTTTTGTCAGATGAAAGTTAATGTCCGTTCCGTATCCAAGACAGTCACGCAGAACGTGGCACAACTTGAAATTGTTATGTCAGCCAAAATCCGGGGCTGCGCCTTTCTGTGGAGCGGAGGAAGCCTCCTTCTGCCGATTGAAGCCTTGAGCCTCCACTAAAAACCAAGACGGATCTAAGATTAACAGTGCTTGCAGTGGTCGCTCCATGGGGCTTGGAGCTGGGCGCGTCGCTAGGCTAGAGTGGAAACTGCTGTGCTTCACGTTTTGGTTAGGGCCAACGGTCAGGTGGCCAATCGGGTTTGTCTCAGAATTGGAACTGCTGCCTTTCTCTCCAGTCTTACTCCCGGCACCCCTGCAATCGATGACCTCGTGCATTGCCTCTCCCTCAACTGCGCGCGCACCTCCTCATTTGGTCCTTAGTCTCGTGCACATCACCCGAAAGCACCAGGCAGGCATCACCAACTTCTTCTTTCCTGGTTTTACCTTACTTTTCTTGTGTTCTTGTCTTGTCCTTTACAGTGTGTTTTACGTACCTCTTTTGTATGCAAAGTTTGTTCTTTGGTTCTTTATTTTCTTTAGTACAGCGCGGCTGTGCTAAGTTACCTTAGTTAACTTCTTTGACGTGGGCGCCTAAGCTATCTATTGTCACAAGCCCGGGCGAGTGTGTCGCCGCCTTCTTCTTCTTCTGACTAAGATTCTCAACAAACGGCTCTGCTTGTCATTGATAAATGTTCCCACCTATACCACCAAACCAACTCGCCGCTGCCGCCGCCGCTGCTGCCCCGCTAGCTATTCTTCCTGTTGTTATTCTTCCTCGAGATGTCCCCGTGTCGTCAACGGTAGTAGTTCCTGGAACTACAACGCTACCGAGTCACCACCACTTCGATCTTCCGCACTCTGGTGGCGTCGATAATCCGAAGAACCTACCTCCCCCCTCGCCTGCAAGCGATCTAGACGCTACCCCAACGGTCGACACAGTGGTCGTCACCATGACACCCTCAGAGACGATGATAGCACAGGGCGGACCGAAAGACCATGACAACGGACCGACAGAATGTCGACTTCTAGGGTCGTTCGCCATCCTCGTCCAGTTGGCCCTCGGGGCGCTGGCGCTCTTGTCTCTGGTGTACAAACGATGGAGGGAACGGCCGCAGCGGCCAGTGAAGATCTGGTTCTTCGACGTGTCGAAGCAGGTGTTTGGCAGCGTGCTGGTGCATATCGCGAATGTGTTCATGTCGATGTTGACCTCTGGTCGGTTCAGCATCAAGGTGGACCCGGCCACTATTACCACCCGGTCAGCTGGCATTGTCATGGCTGCGTTGGCGCGGAGGCATCCGCACGGTGATGGAGGACCACCCCCGGGAGAGGAGGGATACATGCCGAATCCATGCAGCTTTTACCTCCTCAACCTAGCCATTGACGTTCGTATACCTCTCCCCCTCCCTCCCCATACCCAAAACTGTGTAACTAATTGTGTGTGTGTGTGTGTGTAGACAACACTCGGAATCCCGATCCTCATCGTCCTCTTACGGCTGATGACCAAGGTGATAACCTACACATCGTTCGGCAAGCCTGCGGAGTCGGTACAGAGCGGCAACTACGGCCACCAGCCGAATGCCTGGTGGTGGTTGAAACAGTCCCTTATCTACTTTTGCGGTCTAATGGGGATGAAGATTTGCGTGCTCATAATCTTCATGGTCTTTCCGTGGATATCCAGGGTAGGGGACTGGGCGCTGGGATGGACAGAGGGCAACGAGAAGCTGCAGATCATTTTCGTCATGATGCTCTTTCCCTTAATCATGAACGCGCTGCAGTATTATATTATCGACAGCTACATCAAGAAGAAGGCTGCCGATGATGACGACGATGTTATCGAGAGTGCACCAGTGGCAGGAGGTACGGGCGCTGCGGCTTCGCCGCCGGGGGTAGTGGTGTACGATGAGCTGGATGTGTCAGACCATGAATCCGACGATGAGGAAGAAAGACCAGGACTGCGGAGGAACAGATCTAGCCAAAGGGGGGCACAAGGGCAGATGCGTTACGAATGGCTGACAGGAGGGATACCTCCAAGGACCGAGAGTACGATCCCATGATTGATGGGGATAGTTAGAGCACTTCGTCGAGAGGGAGCACCCAAAAGGGGGTGATTCCGAAAGAGCTGATCCCTCCTGAGTAGCCGGGTTACTGACGGTTGCATTTTTTTGGTCGGTTTTCATGTTGATATAGTTCCGCATTAGGTTTCAAAGCGATTTGTGTTGTACTTTGTATACTCTTGTCATCCGTTTCCTTACTGGCGCGGACATGCACGCACGCCTGGAGTTTGGAGTGAAGGGCTACTCAGCTCTGCCTTGACTTACTAGTACTGCCATCCAGCATTGCGCTCTTTCAGGAGACTTTAGATAGCGAAATCAAAAAATAGGGGACTTCGTGCCATCGAACCCTCACAACTGAGCAAGGACGACCGTAAGCTGATGCCATGTCTCTGGAGAAACTACCAAACGCGCCAACATAGTCCACTCGGTCCTAAGACTGTTCTTATTTACTGCAGAACGCACACTTAGTTGATGCCACGTTATAACTAAACTGATAAAGCCGCTCTCTTATTTCTTATTCGCCATGTTTCTCATCGGTCCCATACCGGAGGATTACTACCTATTTCACACACAAAGAAACGAGGTGTCGACGTAAGGTAAAATAAAAAAATAAAAACATGACTGCCATGAACGCCCAAACCTCGGTTCTTCCACTTCTCTCCCTTTCTGTCTGGGCCCACCTGCCCTAATAATTAAGCTCCCCGCCAACCCCCCCTGAAACCTGGTCAAGATCTTCATAGCTCTTGATCGTCCGGCCCTGCACCGCCTCGCGCGGACCCATGGCAGCCCCGCCAGCTGCACCGTCACCCCATCTGTTGGCAGGCCCACCAGGCCGGCCTATTCCTCCTCGGCTACCAGGGATTGGCGGACCCATCATGGTCATCGGATCCATAGCTCCTTGTGACCCCCAACGGGGATTCTGTCGCCGGTCATAAGGACCAGTGCGGTTCTGGAAACGTCCGCCACCACCAGCTCCCATCGCACCACCTCGGCGGATCGGGCCGCCAGCACCTCCGCGATCATCACCACCGGCTCCGGGAGCGTGCCAGCCCGCCGCAGCACCCATGGCGTTGTTGCCAGCGCCCATCATGCCTGGTGGGAACACGGGCATGGGGAAGCCGGGGAAGTTCAGCATGCTGTTCATGGCATAGTTCTGCAGGTTGAACCCGCGCGGGGTTCCCGTCGGCTGTTGACCGTTGGCGGGAGGGAAGTGCCCGTTCGAGTTCGCGTCCGTCCGCGACGGCGCAATGTGGGAAGGATCAATCACATAAGCATTGATGAGCTCAATCTGGTGAAGGTTCTGAGTCAACACGTCTGTCTATCTCAACTTGAGACCAAAGGTGCGAACTTACCTCTTCCTTGAGCTTCTCTAGCCACTCAGTGTGGCGCTTCTCAATGTGCTTCTTCCAAAAGTGTTCCTCCTTGAAAAGCTTCGTGCACTCAGGCACTCTGCAGCGCCACTTGTGCTCATCCTCCTGCTTTACGTTCTTGGAGAGCTCCTCGTTGATCGCATCTTCGGTTGGCTTACCGCCTAGCTTTCGGATGTCGACCGTGTCTGGCTCGAGGATCTGCATGATTTTGTCCTCAAACGTCTTGACCCAGTTGTAGGCTCGCTGCAGTTGTTGCTCGGTCTTGGACGATGGGCGGAACTTGCGCTCGCCGCTCTCCGGAGCCTCACCCTCTTCGAGCTCTTCCTCCTTGCGCTTCTTCGACGGGAAGGGCTCGCCGAGAGCACTAGCCCGAGCGACAGCCTTTGCCGAGGTCGACAGCGTGCCGCGAGGCCTGCGAAGATGACCACCAGGGCACTTGCGCGTTAGCTCATGGATCGAGTCGCTTTCAAACACGCAGAAGAAGCAGAAGTTGAAGACGCGACGGAGATACTCAATCATGAGATCGAGCTGCTTCTTCTTGACCAGGATATCTTCGTCATCAACTTCATCATCTACTGCTCCTTCTTCCTCGTCTTCGTCCTCCTCTCCCTCTTCCATGCCATCATGGTCTTCACTTTCGACATCCATGTCGATGCCGGCGACTCTCTCCTTCTTTGGCTTCCTAGGGGCTGCAGTTGAGACTGCAGGCTGTAGACGTCCGGAGTTCTTAAGATCGTCTACACGTTCCTCGATCTTGAGGGTTGCGTTGAAATCGGATCCGAAGTCTTCCTCGAACTTGTTTACGAGACGACGGACCAGTTCGAGGTCTTTCTCAATACGCTCCGGAGCCGAGAAGAGATCCCACAGAGCCTTCTTTCTCGGGTTTGACGGAGGGTTATGAACGCCAACGTGGCAGGTAAAGTCACCCCGCTGCTCATCCTTGACCGTCTTGCCATTGATTGCGTCGAGAGCCTTCTCCGCCGTCGAGACAGGGGCTGGAGACTTCAGAGGCAATTCGCCATCATCTTCGTCCTTGAGGTCCGTCGGCTCGGCTGCAGCAGGGGCCTCTGCCGCCGGATGAAGCATGATCCAGCCGATCCGGTGGTATCTTTTGCTAGGGTTCGGGTCGCTGAGGGAGAGCCACTTGAAGCCACCCTCCTCCTCGCCGAGGTGCTCCCGGCAGAAGTTCTCGAGATTCTGACGGCTCACACTAGGAGCAATCGTCTTAATGAGCAGGGTTGGCTGGAAGAGGTTCTCGTCCCGGATCTCAGCACTACTAGCAGGGACTAGATCACCAACGCCGAGCACTTCATTGGCCGCGGTCGCTTCACCCTCCTCCTTCTCGACTACACCACCGGCGCCATTGCTTTCGCTCTTTGGGATACCTTCCAAGGTGAAGTCGTCAAAAGTACCCGACTCGAGATCTTGCTCCCACTGGGTGTAATTGCCACGCCGGAAGTCGTTGAGCTGGCGCTTGAAGCCATCCCGGATTTCGGGGACGTAGCGCTCTCTGAACCACTGCTCGTCTTTGTGTTGCTTAACGAAGGTTTGCGCCATCTTGCCTTGGAGCTCTTCTTTGTAAGAGTCGTAAGCGGCCTGGATCTTGGCCTTTTCCTTTTCGCGCTCCTCCTGCGCCTCACGCGGCCCACGGACGCGGTCTGGCTCACGGCGCCGGCCCGTTCGCTGCCGTTCCTTTTCTTCCTTGATTTTCTCATTCGCTCTCCACCACTCGCCAAAGTATGAGAAGCCGACCTGGTACGGGAGCTTAATAGGATCCGGGATCGGGTTTGCTAATGGCTGCGCTGCTGGCGCAGGCTCGGATTGGCCAGGCACATAGCGATCGATGTTGGCGGGAGGAGAGTTAATGCGGCGCGGGCGGTCATCTCGGTCGCGGGTTCCGGCATAGTCGTCGCGGCCGCGTCCTCTGGGCTCGTAGCGATCGACTGCTGCGGCAGGCGACCGCGATCGTCGGCGAGGGCGATCGACACCTAAGCAATGGTTAGCGATAGTGACGGGTATCTGAAAAGGAGGATACGTACCAGGAGATCTGCTGCGATAGAAGCTATCTCCATCCCGCTCATCCTTGATTCTCACGTCGCCGCGACTGCTCCAGCCGCGGTCGCCTGGTGAGCGGGCCGACGAGTCTCGGTAAGAGGAATATGAATCCATTATGGCGTTAAGCTGAGTCCAATCCGGTCTGCATCAATGTAGCGAGTGCGGCTGCTGAGGGGTGTTCGGATGGTGAACAGGTGAGCGCGCCGCGTGTGGTCGAGGAGGCAGTTAACCTTGCAGTTGAATTCGAAGATGCTTAACTCGTAGAGAGCGATAGCTCCTATTGCAGCTTGTTAGGTTATACCGCGAGCTTGACGGCTGGTTGTTCGTAGAGGATGTCCACTGTTGGGCGACATGACCGCGGTTAGAAAGATGATTCTTGGGAAGCTTTGAGACTGAAAAGATAAGGAACGAAGAGGGAGTAATATTGACAAGGTAAATAAGAGGCAATTGGGACAAGAATAAGCGGGCGCATGAAGCCGCCTGAACAAGTGAAGGAGATACGACGCGACAGAAGGTGATGGATATGGATGAGGTCTGGATGGGAGGGGAGGGAGAAGAGTAGGGAAGGCGCGAAGGACGAATCGGACAAACTGCGCGACGTCAAATTGAAAGGGAGATGCAACCAAGGCAGAAGTTGGCGATTGAGAATCCAAGAAAAAAGGGCGTGTACGAACAATTATATGTGAGTTGGAAGATGGGCGCAAGTCCTCCCCTTACGCAGCAATGTAGTTGCGCGTTGAGGTTGATCGCACGAAGATGCGTGGCTGGAAGCGGCTGCTAAGAAGGTCCGCTGCTGAAACGCTCATCCCAGCGCAATCACGTGGAGACTGTGGTCCGGGCGTTACCTGTAGCTTACGAAGTACAAGGCGGGGATACTTAGCAGCCGCTACTTCGTACCTTGCATTGACTGCTAGGAATGTATAGTTATCGTAAACCGGCACGTCATGACTTACGCGTGTGCAAGAACAGTAAGTATTTCGTGGAAAATGCCCGTTGAACGTAACCCGGAGCACCGCTCTGTTGTTTGATGGGTCGCAGTATTGCATGCACTTGCCTGTAGTTCGGTGGAGATACTGCCGATCCAAGCAAGGAAACCGCATGTGCAGCATCGAGTTCGCAATGGTTCATCTGCAGTCGGGCCTCGGGCTATTCGGTGTGCGGCTAGTCTTGTCTCAAAGCCGCCAAGCAGTCGTATGATACTTGGAAGTAGTCATGTCATAACATGCCTACCTTCCTTTCATATTTACATTGAAAGCATTTGAACATCACCTTCTTTCTCCAACTGCATTTTAACTGTGATTAACGTTGACTCGACCGTTCCTGAAACTGAACTGCAATTATTTTTAAGCATTGAAGGTGAGCTCTAATATCTCGTTAGTTTCACACGTCTAAGCTTTCAATCACTAACAGTTACAGCAAACAAGATGACAACCTACATCCCGCAGCTCACGCTGCCAGAGGCAATTTTCAACAGCATGCCGGCATCGATCCTGCTGCCCGTTGCTCTGGGTACCGCGGTGGGATACAGCACGCGGCGTAAGCTTCACCTTTCACCTTGTTCATGCTTCTTGTACAAGCAGACAGATCCAGGATATACACATGGATCATGTCCCAGGCTAACGTTCTGTGAAGCCAAGGAGACACAAAGACAATATCTAGCCTGGAAGCAGCCTCCCCTCCGGCCCCCACCGTACGTCTTCGGACCAGTGTGGACGGCGCTGTACGGCATGATGGGCTACGCAGCCTATCGCGCCGTTCACCTCGGCACATCACCACTCAACTCACCTGTAAGCTCCCCCCCCTGGTTCCTCCCCACTGTGTATTCCCCGGCCTTCCGCTTTGTTCTTCGGCGTCCCCAACTGCCCCCTTATTATATCCCCCATTCACCTCACCTTACCCTCCCTCTCATTTGCACCCACCCAGCTTACCCTCCTTTGTTTTACCCACCCATTCCGCCCAATGTGCCTCCGGCGGCACCTGCGGTGACCTCCTCGCTTCGCTCCACTAACATCTTGCAGTCCACAATCGCTGCCGCCCGGACCGGCGCAACCCTCTACACCGTGCAGCTGGCCCTGAATCTGGTCTGGATGCCTCTCTTCTTCCGCCTGAAGCGCCCCATCGCAGCCACCGTTGATGTCGTTGCCCTGCTTGGCATCAACAGCTACCTGGCCTATCTTTGGGGAACCAAGGTCGACTCCACCGCCGGCTGGCTGATGGTGCCCTACTGCGTCTGGCTCAGCTTCGCTACGTATCTGTCTGCCGGCACGGGATACCTCAACAACTGGGATTTGCAGGATAAGGTTGTCCGCAAGGACCTCTAACCCATCTCACCCCCCACAGGACCCTGTCTATCTACACCCTCATAAAAAGATAGACAGACCAAAAGCAAACGTTTAAAGGTAGCGTCTGGGTTTGGTTGTTCAAGCCCCTGAAATTGGTGGTATTCGTTTTGTGTATATATAGCCCGACTACCTCCATCCTCTAAAATGACAATGTGTGAATGATCTCCTAACCACAGACATGGCCGTCAAAACATATACGAAACTGTAAACCCGTTATGAAACCGGGAATTCCTCATTTTGGAGTGCTCTTGTTTTGTGTACACATAACCCCGTGTCTACCTATATTCGAGAAATGAGAATGTGCCCCCCCAAACACACAAATGATACCTTAAATAAACGAGACCACCCCCGAATAAGACTATACCCCTTTTAACTTGCGCCAAACCTGTAGATAAAGATGATAAAGATGCGGTAGCAAATCCCCCCCCCCAAATAATGTAAACGCCTGTATGCCATATCTATGCCACCTCTATAATTTGCTCACTCCAGTAGAACGTAACCGCATTCCTATCAGTGCAAATCATTGCATAGGCAAGTACTTCTTCAACCCATCATAAACAATAAAAATGAATGCCGAGCTGGGTGCCGACCTGAGCACCGTAATCCCACAGCCTCTATAAAACCCCTTGAGTCCCGCCGTCCGCCAAAGAACAGCAGCTTCTTCAACGAAGGTACGGTTCTTTTGCACCACCCCTGTTGTATTAATGGGAGTGGTCTGCATTCGACTCTTGACCGTATCAGCCGGAAAGAACAAAAAATTGTACGACATTCCCGCGCTGGCACCCGCCACCGCCTGCTGCCATAGCGGCAGAGCCTCTGCCCTCAGTCTTTCAAGTTCCTCCGGTGACGTCGCAGACTTCTCGTTCCAATCGCGGAGGAGTTTGGTGGTAGTCTCCTTGGACCCGAACCACGCTGCGCAGCCACCCGCCTCCCTGATTAGCGTCCCCAGCTGCCCATGCCAGAACCCCCTGAGACCCTCATGCCGCCAGATATCCCTGATAACTGGGATCGGCTTCAGTGGTGCCCTTCTTGCTGAGGTACCCTCGACAGGGTCGGGTACTTGGATTTTGCACTTGACTAACTCAATTGGCGTAAGGATGAAAGAGGTAAAGGCACCGGAGAATGCTCCTGTGAACCAGAGCGCTGATAGTGGCAGGTCTTGCCCACGGGGTGTGAGACCAGAAAGATAAACTGTCTCGCGACCGATACGCTCAAAGAAAAAGAGACTGCTGGTCTCTAACGCTGCGCCGATAAGGGGCGCAGAGATACCGCGGTAGAGGCCGTTGAAAAACCCATCTGCTCGGATGGACTGCCTGAAACAGTCTAGGGGTCCCGTGTACCGTAAAGGGACGCCATCGGGTTGAGATTGCAGCCGCACCTTGACTGTGTCAAAGGGGTATTCGATGTATTTGCCTACTATACCGGCAGTCTATAACATTGTTAGGACGGATGACCATTGTGAAACAGGGGAAGGGGGTCGTGGGTATGAGATGTATGGAGTGGAACATCAAACTGCAGAGAAAAGAGTAACTGACAGAACCGTAAACAATATCCTCAACAGCCTCTATGAAGGCAGTCTTGGCTTTCGGCTTAACGTCTGACCTTTCCATCATCGTTGAAGTTGGAGTTACTGTCTTTGCTGAGAGGGTTGTGACCTCAGCCTTGGCCGCTGCATCCATAATGGCCTCAAAAACAGGAGACAAGCTCTTTAAAAGAAAACTGAGTTTGCAGACGAGACCAAGTCTGAACAATCCCTTATCCCGGCCTCAGCGGAAAAAGGGACAACGGACGCCGGCGAGCGGCGCTGTGATTCGCGGATCCGAGTAGCCGGGTTGAGTGAGTGAATGTGAGTGAATGTGAATGTATGTGACGGGTTTAGTGAGTTTGTTTGGTCTCTCAACCGACAGGATGAAAGTTGCTGCTGTTGCTACTACTGCGGGAATTGATCCACACACACACACACAACTGCACACTGCACACCACACCCGCAGCTGCAGCGGCGGGAATTGAGTTGTTGCTGCTAAAGATGCGTATGTGAAAAAGTGATCAGTCGTGTTTGCTTGCAACTTGCAGCCAGCATTTGAAGTTTCCCGTCTCCTTCTTATGAAGCTTTCGTCACCGTTCAATGCTTCATCGAGAGGGACCCACGAACAACAGGGACAACAGAGATCCGATGAGCGGAGCAACGGGGTGCGGGTCGGCCGAGCATCTCTCGCTCCTTTTCCCCACTCGAAGATTGCGGACCTCCTTCGTAAACCGAGAGGAATTAACTACATCGTATGAGGATTTGAGGGAAGGATTTATGAGAGAAGCATCTTGGCGGTTCGGGCTGCAAGTGTGGTGGTGGGCTTCCATCCCACCGGATGTCGCTAACAAACTTTTTCTGGCAACCGCGTGCAAGCGTGAATGCGTGCTGTGCACGGACTTACTCTACCTTAGTCCCTCTGCAAGTGCTGGTAGAGAGGGGCACTCACGGCTCATATGGAGGGGCAAATGTAGGGACTTTGCAGCGAGCCATGTACTGGGTGTAACAAACAACTTGACGGCGGTTAAACGTGAAGGCTACGAATGTAGTTTCAGTAATGTCTGGTGATGCATAGGAACAAGGTACAGGGCCATAGTAGAATCAAATCAAGCCAAATAAATCCTCCAGAAGCACTTTCAGATCATTATTATCCAAGCCTTTTTAGTAGCACCATCTAACACCCTCCTGCAACAGCGGCAAGCCAAGAGCTATATTATAGTTGATAATCATTGAGAATAGGGAAATAGCTAATAGTATCTTAGAAAAACAATTGCTCAAGTTTCCAATATCTAGGTGTTAATGAGCACTCAACTACGGCAACGCCGCCGGAATGTCACCATGTCTGCACAGTAACGTCCGCTTTATATCTAATACACATTGATAGTCTCAAACCAAACTACTACCACTGTCCACCCTTCCCTCCAAAACCGCCACCACCACCACCTTCGTCAGTTTTTTTGGAACCGCCACGCGTGGGCTTTGACTGTGCAGCCTCGTGCCGCCTGAGCTCCTCGGGGACCTTCGAAATGGATGACTTGGAGATGATCTGCCGGAGGTCGTACAGAACGTCATTATCCTCGTTACCCAGGAAGGTGATGGCGACACCACTCTTGCCCGCACGACCAGTACGACCAATACGATGGGTGTACGACTCGATGCTCATAGCCATGTTGAAGTTGACAACCAACGAAACGTCCGGAACATCGATACCACGTCCCGCAAGATCGGTGGCAACCAGGATATCTGTCTGACCGCTGCGTAGCGAAGCAAGCGCAGCCTCACGTTGCTCTTGCGTCTTGCTACCGTGCAGCGTGACTGCAGAGAAGCCCATGCCCTTGATATCCCTAGCAACCATATCACAGTTTCGCTTGATATTGACGAACACAATGATAGGCGGCTTGAACTGGCCCGAGTTGAGAATCTCTTGTAGCCGCTTCTTCCGCTTGTCCTCGCCCGATACGAACTCTACGCGCTGCTCGACCGTGTCGACGGCCTCGCCTGCGTTACCGATCGTCACGATGGCCGGACGACGGAGGTACTTCTTGGCAATCTTCTCCACCAGCGGTGGCATGGTTGCCGTGTACATCATCGTCTGCCGGTAGCGGTCCTTTCCGCCGACATAGCGGCTCATGAGCAGCGGGTTCTCTGCATCCTCCGTGTCAGGCTTCTCGTTCGTCACCGGCATGGCGTCGAGGATCTTGGTAAGGGGTTCTTCGAAACCCTGGTCGATCATCCGATCGGCTTCATCCATGATGACGTAGCAACACTGGGAAAAGACAAGTAGACGTCTCTCGAGACAATCCACCAGACGACCAGGCGTGGCGACAATGATCTCTGCTCCGTTTCGTAGTGCAAACGCTTGCTCCTCCAGCGAATGACCACCGACGATGCTGACAACCGTGAATCCGAGAGGACCAGCAAATTTCCTTGCCTCACTCTCAATCTGCTGCACCAGTTCTCTTGTAGGCGCCAGAATAAGCGCGTAAGGGCCATCGTTCTTGTTGAATTCGGCCAGGGGTGGTAAATCAGAAATGTAGACGAGTAGGGGCAGTAGGAAAGCGGCCGTTTTACCGGAACCCGTGACGGCGACACCGATGAGGTCTCGTGCCTGCAGGGCAATCGGGATGGCCGCTCTCTGGATGGGTGTAGGCTCATCATAACCGACGTCGGCAACAATATCAAGCAGACGTCTCGGCAGGTTAGACTCCTGCCAGCTCCGCATGGGATTCGGTATGGCGCCGCCCTTGGTAGCGATGCCAAAGTTCTCTTTAAAGATACGCCAGTCGCGCTCTTTCATGTCTTCTAGCTTCTTCTCGGACCAGTGCTTGCCCAGGTTCTTCCGCTCGGCGTGCTGTTTCACACGCTCGTACTGCTCCACGAACTGCCATGCGCGTTCCTCGCCCGTTTCCGGGTCGCTTCTGCGTATGACCTCCGCCCTCTGCCTGGCCTGCTCGGGGGTCATCTCAGAAAGGCTGAGTCCAGTAAGGGGCTGCTGCCGGGAGGCATATATAGGGTCAAACGGCCGGCTCGTGTCGTCCTCGGGATCCCAGTCAAAGTTGAACTTGGTCGCCGCTGTCCTCTTGCGCTTCTTCTTGGCTGAGAATGTCGACTGATTCACCGCCGGCCCCATATACCGCGCTCGTAGCTCTGCCTCGTCGGCCTTCTCCATCTTGGCCTTCCGGTCGTCGTCATGTCCATTCTCCGGGCCACGTTTGTTGCCGCCCCGGCGGTCATCGCGGCGGTCATCGCGGCGGTCATCACGACGGTCGTTCCTGTCTACAACATTCGAGCGGTCATCGTCGCCGTTTACCGCGTGTCCGCGCATAGCCTTTGGGCCCGTCGGTATTGACTGTGGTGGACGAGATGAGCTCGAGTAGCTGTCGCCATTCTGGTGATATCCGTTCGCACCATTCGTATAACCGTTCGCTGTGTTGCTGCCATTCTTTGACCGAGCCGCCTCTTCCTTTTGTTTGCGCTCCTCCTCTTCCTTTAACCGTTTCTCTGCCGCTAACCTCTCTCGTTCCTTCTTCGGGATGAATCTGGGCTTCGCGGCGAGCTCCTCTTCAGCCTTCCTCTTGCGCAGCAGCGCAGCCAAATCCGGTGGCACGCGCCTCGATGTGTCGGACGACATATCTGCTGTGATTCTATTGTGGAAAGGCAAAAGCGCAAGAAGGCTGTTGTCGATTGTATGTTCTCTCGGAGTTCTACAAAGAAAGTTACATTGAGTGGCGTAAGGCTATCAGCTGTCAGAGTCGCCGTGCTGAATGGCCCGAGCGTCTTTGCGCCTTCCGAAGCTGAAAGACGCGCCCAGACTCCCAGCGACTAACATTTCGGTGTGGGCCGGGACCCTTGCGCTATCTCGGTATGCAACAAACCGCCCATTTACTTACTGAGGTGTTACGCTCAAAACTTGCGCCCACAGCGCACCACCACCTGCTCTCTGAGGGTTAGGGTCGTAATTGCCGCCGGCACCTTGCGGATATGTACCGTGCTCTCTCTCACCCTGCGAATCTGGAACTTTTTTTTGGGAGCTCGTTTTACAGGCGCCGAGGAGCATATCGCAACTAATCGCTCTCACGCACCCGACAAAATGGCGGCAGCTTCCCAACATATCAAACTAGCACTGTCGCTACCGCCGCGCCTGCGGACCTTTTTGGCGCGGTATCCTCCAGCATCTATCCTCCCTGCCGCATCCCTCGCAGCGGCCGAGTCCGTACCGAAGACAGCATACCAAGAAGAGACCCCCAACCCTTTCCTCCCGACCAAACACCCAGCGACGGGCAAATGGCACGACCCGAAGTACTCCCTCAGGAGACAGGCAGAATTGGTCAAGCTGGCGCGCGAGCACGGCGTCGAGGAGCTGTTGCCGTACACCCCTAAATTGACCGAGGAGAGGATAAGGAAGCGCGTCGAGCTCGGTCTGCGCGTCAAGGGTACCGGTGTGGGCCAGCAGGTCAAGGGTCACAAGCACGAGCGGCATCTTGTTTCCAAGTACGTTACTCTTCCTCTCATCTTCTTGTGTTGGTGGCGGTGGTGCTTGGAACGAAAGAGGGTTACTGACAGAAGAACAGGATGGAAAAGAGGAGAAAAGCCATGCTCGAGATGCCGGATCTCATCAGGGAATGGAAGAAGGTACGTGTCACTCTATATACCCCTTTTCCCAACCTGCAATGCTAACAGAGTCGATAGGTTGGAAAGAGGAACTGGTCCAAGTTCCCCAAATAAATCACCCTCCCCAACGGGGAAAGGGGAAGGGGAGGGAAGTGTACGAATACAATGTATCATATTATACCAACATATGCTGTTCAATACCATCTCAGAGATCTTCATCCGTTGTTAACTGTTGTGTGCGATGGAATGTAGGCGGGTTTCTTGGTACAGTGTCAGGACCTAGACCTACCTGGCAAAGCACCACAATAGGTACCTTGTGATAAAGACTTTTCTTCCTCTCCACCCGCTATACCTACCTTTGTACATGCAGACCTCCATTTTACTGTTTTTGACGACGATACGGCAAGTTTCAACTTCATGTGTGCTGTATTCCAGAGGAGCACGTGATTAGCGGGTAATCCAATTTTTTCTATTAATCCCATCGAGTTGATATATATCCAGACATCAGGTGGGGGATAATCTGAATCCAACCCGTTGTTCAATAAGAAAGAAGGAGAAAATGCCGACATACTACGAGATCCTCAGCATCTCCCAAACAGCCATCGACACAAGCGAAGATGGGAAACAGCTCCTCAAGCGCGCATATCGCCGAGCCCTGCTAAAACACCATCCGGACAAAAACTCCACTTCGTCACACTCTCAATCCGGTGTGAGTGTAGATCAGATATCAGACGCCCTTACGGTACTCTCCGATCCGTCCCGGAGACAGGAATATGACCGGGCTTTAAAACTCGGATTACTCCCCTCGTCATCTGGCGGGGGCGGGGTACAGGCACCATCACAACCACAGGCACAATATCAACCAGAGTTCCAAACGGGCATCGAAAACGTGGACCTGGACGATCTCGACTTTGATGAGCAAGACCAAAATTGGTTTCGCTCTTGTCGATGCGGAAACCCGCGGGGCTATCTCTTCGGGGAGGCAGACCTTGAAGAGGCCATCGAGGCGTACGGCGGCGGCGAGCTGATAGTTGGTTGTGCAGACTGCAGTCTATGGCTTAGGGTTCATTTTGCTGTTGTAAACGACGAAGATGGCGGAGGTGGTGGTGCTGAATCACATGTGAAGACGACTACAGCTGCTGCTACATAGCTACATACAAAAAGCAGAGCAGGGGGGCGGCACCATTCACATGTAGATGATAGATGAGCGTTTACTGTCTCTTGAAAAGGGTTTTAATTTGTTTAGACGATTTTCGTGTGCATCCGAGTCTAAAAAGGCAAGCAGTCTTGAGAAAGTAAAAACCTCCAAAATACTCTGCTCTCCTCTAGCCCATAGCCATAGCGAGAAACCGCCCAACCACAAGTCTTAGTGTATTTGCGCAAAACATGCAAAGGTACTCGAGGGATCTCCTGCCCGCACTCCAAAGACACCATTTCCACTAGGGGTTTACCAGAATCAACTAAGGGTTATCACGAACGCGATACCAAGAAAACTATAACACCGTTTTACTCGGCTTTAGGCTCCTCCGCGGGCGCATCCGCCTTAGGCTCTGCCTCAGCGGCGGCATCTGCGTGACCGGTAGCAGCGGGCTCAGCCTCGGACGAGGTCCAGAGAGTCTGTTATGGTGTAAGCAAGCATCCATTCGCATTTTGGGAGACCAAACTTACCAAGTTGTCGCGCAGGAGCTGCATGATCAAGGTGGAGTCCTTGTAGCTCTCCTCGCTCAATGTGTCAAGCTCTGTAGCACCATGTCAGTCTCATCTATCTTCAGACTAATGCGCATGTTCACTAACCGGCAATGGCGTCATCGAATGCTTGCTTAGCGAGGTGGCAAGCCTGGTCGGGAGCGTTGAGGATCTCATAGTAGAACACGGAGAAGTTAAGGGCAAGACCGAGGCGGATGGGGTGCGTGGGCGGGAGCTCAGTCTGTGCGACCTCGGTGGCGGCCTTGTACGCCTCGAGGGACTTGTCGGCTGAGTCCTTCCGCTTGTCGCCAACAGCGAACTCGGCGAGATAGCGGTGGTAGTCACCCTTCCTATCACGATTGTCAGACTCAGGGGATCAGATAAGCCAGGGCTTCTGGTACGAACATCTTATGGTAGAACACCTTGGACTCTCCGGTCTTAGCGGAGGGGATGAGGTGCTTGTCGAGGACAGAGAGGATGTCCTCGCAGATCTTGGCGAGCTCGCCCTCAATCTTCTGGCGGTACTCCTTGATCAGGCCGACCTGGGTGGAGTTGCCCTTTGACTCCTCCTTCTGCTCGATCGAGGTAACGATTCTCCACGACGCACGGCGGGCGCCGATGACGTTCTTGTAGGCAACCGACAGCAGGTTCCGCTCCTCGACAGTAAGATCGCGGTCTTCGGAAGCGACAATCTTCATGTTCTCCACCATCTCTGTTATCCAAAAAGGAGCGAAATTAGTTTCGACGCATCGTAATCGAGTACTCCTTATTCTACGTACCCTCGTAGCGCTCAGCCTGCTCGGCAAGCTTGGCGAGGTAAACGGCATCGTCGTGGCCCATTTTTGCGGTTTTGGTTTCTGTGAGGCAGAAGGGGTTAGCGCTGGGTCACGACAGCTGGCTGGCACGTGTCGGTGAGGCCAAAGTGGTGAAAACCGAAAACCGAAATGCGAAATCGTGAAAAGATTAGAGAGAAGACGCCGGCGCAAGCATTGGCATCCATCTCGGAGCGCCCTTCTGACGCTGCGCTGAAAGCGCCTTGCTGACTTCATGACTGGTCCATGAGGCTCCCCGCTCTCGGTGGGGTAGTTGTTCGCAGACCGTACTCGGGCTCCCAAACACCGCGCCGAACAAGAGCGGTCACAAAGTGTTTACTTTGAATTCGTGGGCAATTGGACTTTGAGCTCGAGGCGACGAGGTCCAGGCCAGAATAGCGCCAGATGGCGAGGGAGCGCGTTGTCGCAGCCGTGATGACGACAGTGGTGGTGCGTTGCAGCAGATGGGATGCAGGCAGACCAGACAGGGACATTGCAATGTAGACGTACCTCGTGGTATCTAGTAAACGATAAAGTGGTTGTTGTGGGAAATTCGTAAAAGAAACACCTCGACAGATGTTGGCGTTGAGATCTCTTGAATTTTTTTCTCTCGTCGAAACGTTGAGGAGGAAGTTGAAATGGGTGAGTCGTTCGTCTAGAGGCGAAGTTGGAAATGAGGGAAGGGGTTGCAAGGCAGGAAAGTGCATGGAACGACAACACAAGGCGGGATGCCGTGCGCGGGCTCACACAGTGAATTTTGGGCTGCCTGCACGGCCTCTCCTGTTTAGGACCGCCTTGAGAGAAAATAAACACGTGACGCGCTAGGCTCGACGGCCAGGTACGTCACACCTGGAATACCCGACTTCAAGCCGCCAACAGCAGCATTCTGAATGTGCCGTGCAGCCAACAAGCACCCTCTTCCCTCGAGTAACATTTGCCGTCGTTCAATATCTGGTCGCTGTGGTTGTGAATTACGAGGTGTAAACCAAGGCTTTACACTATGAGGACTGCCGGCTAGAAACGTGATATTTCTTATCTTCATCTTGTCCTGGTTGCCAAAGAGCGCGGCTGAAACCCAACTGATCACGGATGAAGACTTGATATCTCCGCTGTCTGTACATGCGAGGTCGTCTCTCGTCCTGTAAATAGCATCAGGTAATGGTCCTCAAGTCACTGCCATTTCACTAGGTTCCGATGCAAAACCCGCAGGCTCAGCCGGCTCCTGCCGTGCTTTCCCGTCAGCTCCCACCGTTCCCGAGCCTCATCCTGCCGCCATCGGCACTACCAACGCGAAAGCTGCGCCCCAGTACATATGCTTCAGCTTCACCCCTGCCTAGTCCCGATGAAGCAGGAATAGCGACGCAGGAGTTAATGGGATTCACCAGGCTTCTTGTGTTCACTTAAACTAAGCACTCCAACAGATGTTTGGTGGCCGCACTGTGCTATTCACCCCGAGGTGCCTGTTGAAAGACACCACGCTTGTTTTCTCGGCGTAAGTAGTTTCCCACATTACAAGATTCTGCACCCATGAGAAGGCAACAGATGGAATTATACAGCTTGGTCTTGTCGTTACAGTTCAGGACGTTGAGACCGCACAGGCGGTGGTGTTAGGACTACAGGCGGAACCGTTAAAGGTGCGTTGTCGCGGTGGAAAGCTACCTAGTTGTGGCCGGCTCTGACCCTGGGGTCATCTAGTGTCTGTTCAAAGTCATAGTTGAGAGCCCGAGTCACTAGTCGACTACCTCAAAGTGATTCCCGTTGTTGGTCTGTCAACGAGGTTTCTGATGATCGTCTTTCCCAGAGCCCTCTTCCATAGCTAAGGTAGTTGAGCTCCAGTCCCAGTCCGCCGAGACACCGCAGCCCACAAAGTGCTCCATCGTCTAATATTGCTCTACTTCCAGACGACAAAGACAAGAAACCCAAAAGGCTTACCTGTGTCCTTACATCTCTTTCACTCATCTTGTGTGTCTGTCTGTCTGTCTGTCTGTCGTTGTTCGAGTAGAAGTTGTGGCCTGAGGCAACAGGCACCAACGGGCGGGCGCTACAGGGACTGAGCTTCAGGCGCAGTGGAGTGTCAGGCCCAGACCTTCCGTCATCAGCCGAGCCAAAGCAAGCTGCCCTGTGCTCCGCCCGTCGCGCAACCAAGCGAGTTAGCGACGGAAGCAGAGGGAAAGCTTGGCTGGCGTGTTACCTGGAACTGACCTGACTGCATTCCGAAAAGCTCTCGTACATCAGACCACCACCGATACCAACACCAATTGTACGTACCTGTCGCCACTCTATAAAGTCTACCTCCTTTCTCAGTTGTTCTAACCTTCCCCTACAAGTTCAATTGAAAGCATCAAAATGTTCCGAACAGCAATCATCAAGCAGGCGCCTGCCCTCCGGGCTATCAGCTCGCGGACAGCAGCCGCTACCTTTACTACATCCGCCCGCGTCATGGCGGCCGGCGATACCGGTGCGCCGCCCAAGGTTGGCGGTCCAGGGTTCGTATACCAAATCCGCAGGGGGATACATACACGGCAGATGTACTAATATGAGAGTGGTGGTGCAGAGACGCCTTCCAACGCCGCGAGCGCGCAAACGAGGACTTCACCATCAAGAAGCGCGAGAAGGAGAAGCTGCTCGAGCTCAAGAAGAAGCTCGCCGAGCAGCAGAACCACCTCCAGCAGCTTTCCGACCACATGTAGGCCCAACCTACTCACAACACATGGACTTGTTCCGCAAACCTACAGAAAGGATGGAAGCTAATGATGTTATGTGCAGTGACGAGATCACCAAGGAGCAGGGCGGCGAGCACAACTAAGTTAGCCCACCACTCAACCGATCGATACGGACATAGGAAGGGGAGGATATATGGCATTATGTCATTTGTAAAATAAGTAAACTCAAAGGAACCACGAGGAAAGCTAGCGGGGCCGTTTTTATTAGCAGTTCAGTCAGGAAACTACGAGAAGCTAGTTGTTGTACAAGTACATCACCACAATCACACTGCAAGTTTTAGGTTCACACTTTTTCTATCCGCTAAAACGTTTGGACATTTACGCCTGCATCGATAAATGTAAGGGCAAGAGGGAGCTGCTTCTTGAAACTACCTCATATTAGGTGTACAGTACACCAGATATCAAGTTAGATGCATCTGTCCCGTCACTACCTGTCACATGCTTTTACGAGTACGCCCACGGTCTATAAGTCTTGCATTGCAAAGCAAACTAGTGCATGCCACCCGTCGACCATGATTTCCAAGTATTTGAAGAGCATCCTGGGCAAGAGGGAGCTAGCCATAGCCTCCTTGGCCTCGGCCAATCTTCTGAGCGATGCCAGTTGTCTAAGTACACCAGCTCAGGTTGCAATGCAAAGTCCAAATACATCCATTCGGTACGCCATCATCCAAGCAATTCCAATTGCGGACATAGGTCTATTTACTTGCCTAGAAAAGAGGAGGCTGGTCATAACCTCCTTGTGTTAACCAGGCTCACCCAATCTTTTAGACTCTGCCAGTTGTACAAGTACACCAAGTCTCTTGCATTGCACTTAAACTAGTGCATCATATCCACCCGTCCACCGTTGCAATTCCGTGTATCTGTTTATTCCTCCCTTTCCTACAAACAGCTCCACAACCCGACACCCAACTCCAGCCTCAGAGTAGCTCACTTATAACCACTCCTGTACGACCGGTAAAAGCTCTCCGCAGCATCAGACTCCTGCATGCTGACGCCGGCACCCATGTTGTTGCTAGCCTTTTGCGCAGCCTGGACCTTGGCCTGCAGGGCCGCAGCATTGGTATCGATCCACTGCAGCTGCGACAGGTGGCCGTTTAGCACGCGGACGATTTGGCTCAACTACACACATTATTAGCACACAGTCACCCACACATTTCGCCCCAACCCTCTTTTATTAGGTAGGCTTACCGGATCGTCAGGCTTGCTGCCCTTGCTCAGTGTACCCGACATGTCGTTGATCTCCTTGATCATCTTGGTGAGGTCCTTGCCCATGTCGTCCAGCCGGTCCGTCAACTTCTCGGCCAGCTTGTAGGTGCGCTCCCGCTCCTGGTCGGGGCCCGCAACCTGATCACCAGGCCCAATCTGCTTTGTGAAAAGGTCGTTCAGCTCCTGCTCGTACCTATCGAGCCATTCTGACAGCTCATCCTGCTGGCTCTCGACGCCGGCGAGCTGGCGCTCAATCTCCCCGCTGGCCCTCATACTCTCATAAGTGCTCGAGTAGAGCTTCTGGATCTTCTCGCCGTTATCGACAAGCATCCGGTCCCACTCGGCCACTTTCGAGGCCTGCTCCTTGAACTCCTTTTGGTACTTGGAGAGATCAGTAGCCCACCTAGTGATGATCTCGTCCATTGTCTTGTTCTTGAGCCGAGGCAACTGGGACGCGGGACCCATGGTCGATGCTCCGAGAGCAGCGGCAGTAGCGCTCTTCTCATTCTGAGCAGTCGAAGTTGTGCCTGCTGTGGTAGCGGGTGCTGTGGTGGTGGTAGCCGCTGCCGGCTTAGCGGTTGAGAATAAGCTTGATGTAGTACCTCCTGCTGTAGTCGCAGTAGTACCCCCCAGGCTCAGCCCACCGGTGGAAGGAGCAGCTGTTGTGGTCGTCGCGGGAGCCGTTGTGGCAGGGGTGGAGGCGGCTGGTGCGGTAGAGGTTCCCGGAAACAGGCTTGTCTGTGCCGGAGTAGAACCCGGTGCGGTAGAGGTTGTAGGGGTTGTCGCCGGCTTCCCGAACAGGGTATTAGCGGCAGGTGCTGCGGAACCAGGAGTAAGCGAGAACAAGGGCTTGCTAGCGTCTGGTTTTGACGTTGCTGGGGCTGCCGCTGGGGTGCCCGCTGTCGCCGTGCCCGCTGGTGTGGTCGCTGAACTAGTCGTAGTTGGAAACAGCGAACCGCCCGACGGGGTCGAGCCAAATAGAGGCTTCTGCCCGGACAAGTTTGGCGTACCTGATGCACCGGCTGCGGGCGTGCTACCGAAGAGCGGAGCGGAGCCTCCAGTAGCGGCGTTGGTCTGAGCCGGATTTGAGGGGAAGAGTCCTCCTGTAGTTGAAGTGGCCCCAGCCTGTGCCGGAGCGGATGATGTGTTGGCTGCTGGAGTCTGACCGAACAAGTTGGTCGTGGCACCGCCAGCGGGCGCTGCGGGCTTGGCACCGAAAGCCGATCCAAAGAGGTTGTTTGTAGCCGGCTTCGAGGCATCGGCGGGAGGAGCACCGGCTGGTGTAGTTGATCCTAGTGCTCCACCAAACAACGGCTTTGCGGGAGTTGCTTGGGTTCCTGCCGCTGTGTTGGCGGTCGGAAACAGAGAGCCCCCTGACCCAGCAGTATTTCCAAACAAACCTCCAGTCGCAGGCGCAGTGCTAGCTCCAGTCTGAGGGGCCGCAGAGCCAAACAAGTTGTTGCCGGACGTAGCGCCTGGGGTTGTGCTGGCTGCTGCGTTGCCAAACAAGTTCGGTGTCGTCGAGCTCGCCGCGGTGTTGCCGCCGAACAGATTTGGTGTTGATGTCATCCCTGGTGTAGCTCCCGATGTAGTGGCTGGAGTCGCGGTGTTGCCGAACAAGCCCCCTCCTTGCGCGGGCTTGCCAGCACCGCCGAAGAGGTTGCCTCCTCCCGTCTGGCCGAACATTGATGTGCCGCCCGTTGATGGTGTTGTGGTAGTGGGAGTGGTCGATGCCGCGCCCCCAAAGAGCGGCTTCTGAGTGTTGGATGTCGATCCTACGTTCCCGAACAAGCTAGGTCCAGTCCCTGACGGCGCATTCGTGCCACCAGCTGCTGAAGTCCCGAATGAGAAAGAAGGGGTGCCAGTTGCTCCTCCGCCGAAAAGACCACCGGTAGCTGGGGCTGGTGTTGACTGGCCGGAAGCGGCGCTCGTAGACGGCGTCGCGCCGAAACTGAAAGACATTGTCGCGGGGTGGTGCAGCCGTACGTCAAGTGTCTGGAATTTGTTTGTTCGCTTTGTCCGGTTCGACGAATGGGGAGCTTCGATGCGAGGAATGCGTGGTAATGGGTAGGTCAGCACCCGCGTCCCATGTCCAGCGTTTGTACGCTAAAGCAATGAATGCAGCGGACGCGCTTGAGATGAGCGTCGTCTTCACCGTCCACACTATCCTGTGCAACGCGTTCCTGAACTATAGGACGATAGTAGCGCTCAAGCTTCGTACTTCAGAGCGATCAAGTTGGAATTAGTCGTCAGAGGTCAGAATAGTGTTTGTATCAAAACTCTAAGCTGGACCTCTGCGCGACTGGCCGTTTTTTTGGAGCTGCTAAAGCACGCCTGAAAAAGCTAGGCGCATCAAATGCTTGGCCCCACCAATCAGTCAAGGTCCAAGCTTCTGTGGCTTGATCTAGCGGTCCTTCGCCTTGGTTGCGCCTAATGGAACTTGATCTGATGGAATCCCGCTTGGTTGCAACATACGGATGCCCGACGGTATAAGTCTGACTCGCAGGACTTCAATTGATCAGTTTTGAAAGTGTACCTGTCAGCACAGAATAACCTATCGCGGATTTGTAGAGTGTTGACGCATCAACGAACCGGGTCTTTGTTCCCCACTCCTGACGTTATATTTAGTCCTCTGGACTACTTCAAGCGGCGGAACACAAGCGTGGTGTTCTTGGCACAAAACGTCACTAGCCAGCTGTCAGGTTAAAATGGCAGGGGAAAGAAGAAACAGTCTGTCGCCGCCGACAAGAATCGGAACGGAGGATCCAGGTGCCCATGAACTAGGTACTTGTTGCATGGACTCGTCCCCTACAAGCGTTCGATAGCTTACCATGCATCCTCATTCAGCAGAAGCATCTGACTCCGATGAGCACTACTCCGACGCTCAGTCAGGGCCCGCCGAGTCGCACCGAACCTCGCCGATCCCAAGGACGAGGGTCGAAAGGGTGGACGATAAGCCGGCGTATGGGGAAGTCCCCGGAACCAAGGCATATGCCCTGCGAGAGGGAGATGCGGCACCAGACGAGATAGCCATCATTCCAGACGCCTTGAATACCGGCAAGACGGGACTTGCAGCTGAGCACGAGGATGGCGAGGATCGGACGCCGATGACGCCTGGCGGACATCCGATTCCAAAGACGGTGGTTGAGGAGACGCCGGATGCCGATGGCTCCGTGACACATGAAGAAGATCAAGAGAAGCACAGGGCAGATCCGCCTCCCGATCTAGTCCTCAAGGCGGACGGAAATAAGGTAGAGGGTGGTGACGATGGAGGTGCTGCACCTGGTATGGATGCTTAGCCCTCCTTTCCTTTTTCTTTTGTCGAAGGCCGGCCCTGTTCCTTTTGTATTGACTTTTCGTATTTGCGTAGATACTCCAATATCACCTTCATTAAAGACTCCTACTACGGCTAGTCGTGCAAGAAGGAAATCGTCTTCTGCTTCTAGACGAGCTCAGCTGACACCAGCCTCGTTTGGGGACGACGGAGAAGATGGAGGTGATGAAGACGACTTTGGTGACGAGTTTGACGAGTTTGAAGAGGGAGGAGGGGACGACGATGGTGATGACTTTGGCGACTTTGACGACAGCTTCCAAGAGCCTGCCGAAGCACCAGCACCAGCTGCTGCGGCTCCAGCTCCGGCGCCTCCTCCTGCACAGCCATCATTATCATTTGTATGTCACCTCTTTAATATCGCCCATTTCTGTCCCAAAGTTTCGCGGGATGCTGATGTGTCTTGTTGTAGCCAATACCAGACTTCACCTCCCTCGACGCAGACGACATAATGTCCCTAACCGAACCCTACCTAAACGCACTATTCCCCATGCCAGATGACGACGACCTTCCCCCCCTTTCCAAAGACAACACCCACCCCATCTTCCTCACCCCCCGCTCCGCCTCTCTGTGGTCCCAGTTAGTCGCACCTCCGCCGTTACAACCGCCAGATTGGATCCGCAGCCGCATCCGGCGGCTGTTTCTCGTATCTTTGGGGGTGCCCGTCGACCTCGATGAAATCCTTCCCGCCAGTTCTAAACAAAAGAAGCTCATCCTCCCCAGTCTGCACCACGTCAACTCCTCTGGCTCACTACGCAAATCCACCGACTCACGGGGGAACCTTAAGCACTTGCGCTCTGAAAACAACGGGTCAAGTACCTCTCTCGACAGCCAAGGGAAGCAGAAACCCAAACGATCTAGCGACCGCAACCTCTCCCCTACCAAACAAAGTCCCAACACCGCAGCAGGTGGGAGTGGGAGTGGGCGGAAGGGCCCTCCACCGGAACCGGCATTCGACCTCGTAGCCGCGAAACAGCTCTGCGCGACCACCGACCAAGCGCTCTCGGGAATGACTGACACCGAGTTAAAAGAGCATATAAAACGGCTGGAAGATATGCAGAGCGTGGCGGGGGAAGTCCTAAAGTACTGGCAGCAGAGGACGGACGAGAAGATTGGAGACCGAGAAGCGTTCGAGGGGGTCATTGAGAATCTTGTTAAACATGCGAGGAAGACACGGAAATAGGGGCACCATATATACCTACCTACTTTGTACGGCTCAGAAACTGTCACGGTCAAATATAGACGGATTACGAATAATTAATACCATTACCACCACAACAAAAAAGTTCCATGTGTTGAAGATTATGGCAACTAAAACTCATTTACCAACAAATTGGTAGAGCCATCAACGAAGCTATATACCGCAGGCACAGTGAATCGAGTAGACCTTATATACAACGGATAGAAAGGGGGAGCGCTCATCCTTCATCCTGGCCACGGTATGTACCTGTGCATGTATGTGAGGCCGAGAGAGAGAGGTTCAAATCATAGATGAATGACTGAGGCATGCTCAAACCGGAAAATGTACTTAATATACTACTATTGAGCAAAGAGAAAAAAAAAATCTACCAACCCAATCTCTTTTTATTTTCGCGTCTACCTTCCCGTTCCATTGCCATGATGCGTACATACATGTCGTGTTCGTCGTGGGTGCAATTTCACACACATAAGCTCTCTACCCTAGTATGTCCATTTTCAAGTAAGTGAAAGCCATATATGACGGACCAACCACCTTTCCCTGGACAAACCAACAAAACATCCGCCCCCTCGGAAAAGCCGTATAACCCCCTTGACCCTACCTACTACTCCTACTCATGCCCGTTGGGAAAATCATTTAAGCGCTTGCAGGCTCCAGCGTCACACCACTAGACTCAAAGTTAGCAAACCTCACACAGAAAGAAAGAGGACGAGACAGAGAAAGAAAGAGAACTTACGCGGCAATGGTAGCCCATCCAATCAAACGCCAGTGCTTCTCGATACGTCTGCTGAGCGCGACCTTCTCGCCGATGTTTGTGCAGGCAGGGCTGGTAAGGACGAGCTTGGCGGCATCCTTCTTGATGGCCGACACCTTGGCACCAGTAGACGTAGATCCGATGTTGACCATGATGACCTCGTTCTTGGCAAGCTTCTCGACCTTGGCCTGCTTGCCGTCCGCGGTCCTCACACCGAGCAGGCGGCGCAGGAGGTAGAAGTTGACCTCGATCTCGCTGTAGATCTCGGGCAGGCGGCCCTTGAGGCCGAGCACGAAACCGACCAGACGATCGGCTCTGCAGAGGGTAGGGTCGATGCGGGTACCGACACCGATCAGGCCACCGGGCACGGCGTACTTGAGGTCGTTGGCCTCCGAGTTGAGCGACACGATCCTGCTGAAGATGGGCGTGCACTTGAGGTCGCCCTTGTCGTCACGGGTGACGATACCCGGCCGGATCTCGATCTCGTCGCCGAGCTTGAGCACACCGTGGAGGATACTGCCACCGGCAACACCGCCCTTGAGCTCCTCGATCTCGGCACCGGGCTTGTTAACATCGAAAGACCGAATGACGATCATGTGCGGGTCCATGGTGAAGTCCCTGGGGGGCACGGGGATGGTGTTGACGATTGCGTCGTTGATGGCGTCGATGTTGAACTTGAGCTGGGCGGATATCGGGATGATGGGCGACTTTCCGGCAACAGTACCACGGATGAACTTTAGGATGGACTCGTAGTGTTGCTTTGCGGCCTCTTCCCTCATCAGGTCGACCTTGTTCTGGAGAATGATGATCTTGTCGAGCTTCATAATCTCAATGGCGGCCAAATGTTCCGACGTCTGGGGCTGCGGGCAGGATTCGTTTCCGGCGATAAGCAGCAGCGCGGCGTCCATGACCGCTGCTCCTGACAACATGGTGCTCATGAGAATATCGTGCCCGGGGCAATCGACGAATCTGCCTCAGTGTCAGTAGATCCCCTTCACCATTGTATGAACCTTAAGCAGCCGGCCATGCCAACCACACCAGACAACCCGGCCCAAGGTTCTGGAAAGGTGTATGCTTACGAAACATGACGCAGCAGCCGGTATGTTCCCTCACATCCCTCCCGCTCGCAAGGAGGATCGACCTCCTTCTCGCTCTTGTAACTCCGGTAGCATGTCGGCCGCGGGCAGTCTGGGTTGTCGCACTTGTAGATCTTGGCGTTGGCGTATCCAAGCTTGATCGTAATGTTACGGATAAGCTCGTTCTTGAAACGGACAGTCTGCACTCCGGAGATAGCCTTCACCACTGTTGACTTTCCGTGAGCGACGTGACCGATGGTGCCGATGTTGATGGTCGCTTGCCGCGCAATAATTTCCGGCGTCAGTGGGCTCAAGCTCTTGACATCGAGGTCTTTGGGGTCTGTCTGTGGCGGAAGTGGCGGTCGCTGGACTGGGGCAACTGCGGCCTTCTTCAGCGCAGACTTTAGGGGCTTCTCGGCAATCTCGTTGTCGGACTCCTGAGCATCGATCTGGGACTCGTTTCCAGAGTCCGACTCGGACTCGATGTCGTTGCCGAACTTGTCACCGTTGGCCGCCATGATGGTTCGCGGGGTAGCAATTTTGAGCCCCTCCTAGAAATTTTTGGGTACTTTCTTTGCTGTGTGCAATCGTCGAATTCGTTAATCGTCTGGTGGCAGAGCTCCAAGTTAGATTTCTGCGTCGGCTTAAGTCGTTATGGCGGCGTTACCCCGAGGACGAAATGCTGCGCAAGAATGACTCTTTTGTTCGAGATTTGCCCTTCGAATTTCGTGTGCAGTCATAGGTATGCGACTAATCCTTGCAAAAGTGCTGCGAGTGCGCCGCATCTGCACTAGAGCCGATTAGGTTAGTGAGTCTGCCCCACGCTTGCCGATAAGCCCGATACGAATCTTCGTGCTGGGGAAGGTTTGTTCATTGGCACGACTACACAATAGACTTCGGTCTACAACCTTCTGATCACTACCGAGTCCATGAGATAACTGAATAATGTCTCGTAGGTACATGTTTTATAAATGACGTGACTCCGGTCTATTTTGCTGCCTTAGGAGGAGTCTCTCTTTTTTTTTTAAAAAAGCGATTCATTGCTTACTCTGTTTATCACTGCCAGTCATTTGCACTACCGCATTGAGTGTAACTTAGACCTCACCCCTGATGCTGTTTTAACGGAACTGAAGGATGTCACAGACTTTATACATCAAGGTATTGTACCCATTCATGGCCTCATCTTTGTCTTCTTTATTGTGGCCGTCACATCATTCACAGATAGTAATAGCCTGTCAAGAACTTTACAGGTGAAAGCGGTGTTCTTAATGTCGGCGAGTGTGAGGACTCTGCACTAGGAATAAGTCACCCAGGCACCTAAGCCGTAGAAATCACTTATCACCCAAGAAACGAAATTGATTAGATATTTTCTGTCTTATATTTCCGAGGCAAATACCTGGTAGTTACGTCAGGTACGAGGAGATGATAGTCGTGCTGAATCCTAGCAAAATCCCTAGATCGTAAAGACTATCCCCCCAACTAAAGCAGCCCTTCAACTAGATCTGTGAATCGTAAGGTGTCCACCTTTTTATGTGCCCTAGATGCGTGGTATCCAACTCCCGAGTCAGCAGGCTCGCCCCGTCTAAAACATCTCCTTGCCCGGTTTAACCGTATCTGGTCGACCACACTTTTTCAAACACCCGGAGGCAATATCAAATAGTTCCAGATCTCGTCCAGGCGAACCGAGAATCGAAATCGCAATGGGAAACTTCTCTTCGCATCCTGTCACTTTAGACAGGTACAGAGAGAGTCCGACTGTTTCAGGAACCATCCTCAGTCAGTACTATCTCTCAGCTGGTTGATTGAATTTGGGTTGCAACTTACTCGGCACCGTCAGCTCCGGCGCACCGAGAATTGGGGACACAAACAGCATAGGGACTCCGACTGGGTTGAAGTGCTTGTTGTGTGTCCAATGTCAATATATCAGGTGTGGCATAAGTGAGAGGTAAAATAGACGTACGCAGGCGCCTCATCACGGTATCGAGGCGAGATCTCTTCTATCGGAATTAGAACCAGCGTGTCCTTCTTCCCGACCTGCAGGAAGTGTTCGGTGAACCACTTCCGATAGACCTCGAGCCGATCGACGGCTATGTTGCGTTCTTCTTGGGCAATTTTTGAAGAGAGTTCCCTACACTAGATCAGAATAATCATTCGAGCTAGACAAGCTAACGAGGTGTCTTACCACTGCTATCGAACTGGCGGGCTAAGTAGGGCTGCTTGCCAAACTTTTGAACGTAATCCTTCCTGAACTTGTCGAAGCTGTGATAGTCGTCATGGAAGAACGAGTTCCGGCTGGCCTTTATCAACCTTAAGTTAGCCCAATAAAGGGGTATCCGAACGACGAGGGCTTACATCTTTCATGTACTCCTGCAGTGACATCCCATTGGCAGCTTCTGGCGTGGTGGAGTCCCACAGCTCGTTGAATGAAATTCTTTCATGGGCGACTCCTAGAGAGGATTCCAGATCTCTGACAAACGCATCGATGACGTCGTTTTGCACCTTGTTCGAGATAAGAGACATATAGTCTGTTGGGTATATAATCGCTGGCTTGCCCTGTCCTGTGATTCAGTATTGATAGCGTTCAAGTTGGCGATTGGTATGATACGATAACTTACCGAGCGCGGTGGAGGGCTCAGAGCTTTTCCGTACCAGCTCTCAGCAAAGTACTTCCCCTTTCGGAGATCCCGGGTGTAGAATGTTGGGGTATCGAATTGCCTTTTTACTGATTGTCAGAACAGTTTCTTGGGAAAGGGGTCGGTATTATAATGTTCAAGGCTCACTTGAAGCTGCCCACATATCCCTCCGATAGCAGCACTCCATAGGTGGGACGCATGGCAAAACACCCGTTCCAATGGCCTGGTCTTCTACCACTACCGCTTGCTTGTAGCAACCTTTGTCAGCGCCGATATTCATCTAGGTATGGAGTACATGACGGTCTTCTAAAGGGTAACTCGCTGTCTGACCCAATGGTGAAGTCAAGCCACTCGTAGGCTGCCATTGCGGCGCCGCTGCCACTGCTGCTCCCGGCTGGCGATTGGTACCCGTCGGCTCGAGGGTTCCATGGCGCGTCGTAGTCGATGCACTCGACCGGTTCCTCGGTTGCCGCAAACGAAGCCAGTTTGGTGGTGCCTACAACTGTGGCACCTGCGTCGATCAAGATCTGGATACAAGCGGCGGTCTTCTTGGGAGGAGGGTAGAGCTCGTAGTATGCCTTGTTGCAGACCGATATCCGCACATTCTCAATCTCGAAAATGCCCTTGACGGCGATCCGGAATCCTTTGAGGGGAAAGGCAGGCGTCGGCGCAGGCCCCGCTCGCGAAGGGACCGCTACTGCGAGTGTTCGCAAACAGTGAGACCCCGCGACTTTGAGCTCCAGGAACTTTCTGAGGTCAGACAGGTCGTGTCAGTGCCTCTCGCTGGGTCGGCATTGCTTCCACGCTGATGTCACTTTTTTGATGACCTACCCATGAGGACCCCCTGGGCGGATGGCATGAAGAAAAGCACCGTGGGTGTCGTCGTAAAGCTTGGACACCGGCGTGAGCATTTCCCCGCAGACGACATAAAGTCCGGCGTTTATATCAGCTCTATCCGAGCAAGTCTCGACCCATGCTGTTCCACGTTCCTTCAGAAGCTCCTGTGCAGCTCCTGTGAGGTCGCATGACGTATGGGCTCGGCACGCAAAGATCACGCCAGTCAGAAAGGAGTTGTGGAAGACGTCGTCAGAGTCAAGGCCTTCGAGGCTGTGTTGCATCCATTCGTCTGTTATGGGGCCATCAAATTCGCCCTGGAAGATTGTAATACGCTTTGGCATGTCTTTGAAGGGTACTGGTACCATGGGCTAAGTAGGGTGATTGAGAGGCATTAGGTCTTGGTTCTCACCCTTGCAGAACTCAAAAATGCAAACTTACCTCTCCAGCGATGTACCTCTCCCCTTCAATCTCGAACACTTGCGTGGATTCCTGTGGTCCATATTAGCGCGCGACGTCCACGAGGACCAAATAGAAGGGCCGGCATGATGGTAGTTTCGTTGAATGGCCGATTGCTACCTTAAGAGGAATCTAAACAATAATTACTCACCATGCTGAGATTAGTAGTAGGTTGACTGCAGTAATACTATGATTGGAAAGAAGCTTTGCGATGTCGAAATATGCAATATATACACGCGGTCCACCATCTTGTGTGCTCCGTCCGCACAGCTACTGGTACTAATAGTCGGAGAACAATATGTTGGTTGGCTGACTTTCATCACCAACAGTCCAACAGCGTTATGCTGTAGGTATAACAATAAGTCGGGACAAGCTTGTGAATTCTCTGTCATTCACAGCAGAGGCTGCCTGCAATCGCATGTTAGACATCGGGCCCGGCCCAACATAATCAATCCCGTCATTGTCGTCATCGAGACGTTCGCAAATATCGTAGTCAGTCAGTGCGATACCAGGTTGAGCTGCAGAACGTTTCATTGTTGATGATCGCCGTCTAATGATCTATAATGACGTATCTAGAGTCCAAGACACCCAATTACTATCGTATCGCTTGCTCTTGCTCGGGTCTCTCAGACAAGGGAAACTCGCCTTGTCGCCGATGGGGATGCCGTGTCCCAGGCCATCCGTCGCCAGGACCGTCGCCTCCTTGGGGTTGCAGACGGGGATGCGGATGTTTCCGGGGGGCGCGGATGTCGTTCTCCCAGAGGTCGTTGAAATATGTATGTGCGGTATCTTTTCTTCCAATTATACCTATCTCCATGCTGCTGCTAGTTCTTTTGTTTGTAAAAAACTGCTGCTAGCCTTTTGCTTTGCTATATACCTTACGTAGACAACAAAAAAACCAACGTTATGTATGCGGAAGCCTGAAGTTATGACCGTGAGAAGAAGTCATTATCATCATACACACAAGAGCCCCCCCAATTAATCGAACCCCCCCCCCAAAAAAGGATCCCACACGCAAACAAAATAAGACTGATGAAAACACCCCAGCATTTCCCAGAGTTTCCAAACTTTCCCTCCGACGCCATGCTGATGATGAGGATGTTGTTGAAATTGTTAGCGAAAAAAAAAGTTGCTGTTTGTACAAGAATGCTTTGCGTAAACCAAAAAAAAAAAAAAAAAAAAAAAAAGCCTTCAAGAAATACCCAACTGTTGTTGTTTTCATCGTTCATCATTACGACGGGTAAGACCGCTGTCGAAGTCCCGGAAGACTGCGATGGTGTAGCCCGAGGTTGCTGAGAAACGGCACTCCATAGGTAACCGTAAATGATCCTTCCCTTCTATCGCGGGCGCCGCCCTACCGCTCCGGAATGGGTGATTTAGCTAGTCGACCGCCCGCACTCACGCGCTTCTGTAATCGCGCCTCCCTCTCTCGCTGCAGCCTCAGATCCATTCCTCCAGACATCCCATTGTTATTATTAAGACTATTAGTATGTGATGGAACCCCGTCGTAAGAACCACCAGAAGAAGACGAAGATCCCTCTATCGCTGCCCTGCGACCCCTTTTCAGTTCGAGATATGACTGCGCTGCACGACTGAGCGGGAAGGCAGGTAAAGAGTTCGGTATCTCGGCTCCGTTCTGAATCAGCAGCTCGGCCACGGGGAATGGCTTGCTGTCTACCGATGACGATGCTGTCGCTCCTCCTCCGCCAGAAGCACTCAACGATGAAGACGATGAAGAAGGTGGTATGGGTGGGGGTGATAAGGAGGGCGACGGTGAGGCGGGATCGGCTGCCGCCAGCGCAACAAAGACGGCATGCGTCCCCCGAGACTTATCAGTGACGTTAGGACTGGCGCGTAGAGCCAGCGCGTAGATAACCTGCTGTATCTCGTTTCTCTTGATCGCTGCGAGCAGCGTCTCGTCGGGCGTCGGGTATCGCGACAAGGTGGCCGAGATGGGCTCCACGTATGCCCGCTCGACGTACTTGGCGGTTATGAACCTCAGTCTCTGCTCCCGTGTCGCCTGGGGTGTAAGCTTCTGGGCTGGGTCTAACCTCGCTTCAAACACCATGTTGGACACCCGATTACCGACAAGAAGAAGAAGCTCGATAATGTCGGGGGTGAACGACGTGGTGTCCAGCGTGAGCGACCGCACCTTGCTGATGTGCGTCCCAAGCGACCGGTGTATGCCGCTGCATTCGATGCAGACGATAATGGCTAGATTGAGCGACACCCACTCGACCTTGTTGTTCGACCCGCAATCCGCACACCAGGCATTTCCCTGGTCGTTCTCGCGGAGCATCTGGAGCAGCTTATCGGGGTTCTCGTCAAAGCTGCTTCCGCGCGACGTCCCTGGACGTGCGCCGACCGTAGTGCGCCGTAGAGGGATCGTGCTGGAATTGTGGTGGTTGACTGATGAGCTCTTGCCCGTCAGAATCGAGCCGATGTCTCGCTTGCTAAAGGTCGAGTCCATCGGAGACGGTGCCGGCTTGCTGTCTTTGAAGGCGCGCCCTTCGACGGCGCTTTGCAATGCGTTGTTGATAGACATGATCCAACTATTCATATCTTCTTCAGATGTTGCTTGATATACGCGTTTGAAATGTGGTGTTATGACCTCGAAACAGAACCGGCGCTCTGCGTTTCTGGCCTCCCGCACCGAAGCTAGACGTAGGTCGATAGGATCCATGTGCAGATCCAACTTTTGCTTCCAGTTGCTGTACTCAGACAGCTTCCCCTGGTCGAGAACGATCCAGAACCTGTGAATAAGTTAGTACACGGGATGAGGCATCTAAGGAAACGAAAGAACCTACTTGTGCCAGCCCTGCTTGTTCAGATTCCGCGGGTCGACGTGCCCGCCTGGCCTGTTGAGAGCCCAAAGCAGACCCTCCTTCCTCTGCGTTCCGTTCTTCTCGGAATTCACTAACTGGCTCGGGTCTCGCTCTTCGAGATCCCGGATGCCGCGAAACTTTGCATTCTGCTGGGGGCTTCCGACGGGCGCATGGTGATGGCCGAGACTCCCAGGCGATCGGGAGAGATCCCCTCCTACGCTGCCCGGCGAGCCACCCAGATTGGCCGCATTGCCCGAGTTTGTCGGCCTGAGCTGTGATCCTGTGCTATCGGCACGACCCAGCTCCGAGTCGGAGCCCGCCGGCTGGTTCCCATTCGATGGGGTAGTAGGAACCGGGACCGGCCCTGGCGCCATCGCATACGAGGACGACGGAGGCTCTGGCTCCCCGTAAGACAGGTTGCTCTTTTCAAGAAGCCTCCGCTTCTCCTCGCGCTCTCGCCGCTGGTACTGATACTCCTTGTCTGCCTCCTGTACCTCGCTCGACAGGGCCTCGAGTTGTGGGAGCAGCTCATCGACCTTTTTGGCTGTTGTGAGGAAGCATCTGGCCTGAGCGTCGGCATATTTGGTGAGATGAGACAGAATCTCCTGCTCTTTGCGACCACCCGAAAGGTCCTGCATGAAGGACGAGTAGTCAAACCGTTTGAGCTCAAAGTTCTTGCGCTTGGACTGATACTTGGAATCGCTCTGCTTCGCTTTGACCGAATCGTGCCGTTGGCCGAGATAGCGACTCACATATGCGTAAAAGTCCTTGCTTTCTTCTTCAAAGTCGCGCTTCTTGACCTCGGCCTGCTTGATGTCCATCTGATAAACCCTGGTCATCGGCTCAATGACAATCTTTTGCAAATTGACCGTGTTCTGCCGCTCGTACGACAGGATCTCCCGCGCGATCTTGTCGAAGTAGTGTTCAATGGCAGGCTGGACGGCATTGGCGTTGGTCGACGACACTTCCTTCAACGCATCCATGAACCCTACAAAGGCATCGTTGGCCTCGATTTGCGCAGCGTGCACCTGCTCGGCCTTCTTGATCAACCTCTTCATCTGCGTCCTCATGTTTCCCGTCTTTTGTTCGAGCGCCTTCATGGTTGCCCGGAACACGGGTCCATCATCAGAAACAGACATGTCATCGCCGGGCCGGGGACATGATACGTCGACTTTGATAGGTTCCTTCGTCACAGACGATGCGGATGACGCTGATGGGGCGCCGTTGATCGAATCGTTCATGACCGGCGGGAAGTGCGGAGAGGGTGGCTCATCCGGCTCATGAATCGTACTGATGCGCGACTCAACTGAGTGTGCAGACACAACGCGAAGCTTAGGCGGGGCATTCAGGAGAAGGGGAGGCGAGGGGGAGCTGGGGTGACTGATATAGTTCGCCGTATCTGCTGTTTGTGAGAACTTGAAACTTGGACTTCTCGCAGGGGCAGCAGGAGAGAGATGCTTACTTGCGACGAAGAAGGAAAAGCTGGCCAAGGTATGTAGTCGGTGGGCTCGCTGGTCGTACTCGACGAACTAGAAGAGGACTTAGCCGCGGCGATTAGGAGTCCATCAGGGCAATACAAACACTACACGAGTTTCTCCAGCCGCCGCCCTTGTCCTCGATGTTCTTTGGAGGCTTCCATCTCCACATCCAGTCAAAGGATACTGAGGGGTGGCCCCCGGTGGAGTAGTCTCCGACGAGCTCGACATTGGAGTTCTTGTGCAGGTTGGGGTCGGCATGGAACTCCCGCGTGACCAGATTCTCGACTTCGCGTGGTGTTGACGCATAGACATAGGTCAGACCGTTGATCTGCGTGTCTGCGGGTGCGACTGTCGTCTCAAGAGCCCCGGTTGCACTTGGGCTCGACACTACTTGTTGCGTCCGCCGAATGACAAAGGTGAATGTGAAAACGAGGTCGTCCTCGTTGGAGAGTTTAAGTAGAAATGCTGGGCCATAAGCAGAACTGGATGTTTCGGGGTCCTGCGATATCCGCGAGTCAGTCGTGTGCACCGCAGATGTAACGCCTGCAAGACATGAAGAGAACGGCGGACGGTGACGGTGAGGAGATGCGAACCTGGACAAACTCGATGGGAGTATGGTCGCCTAATACTCTGGATGCAGATATTCTAGTAGCAGGAAATGCATTTGGAACAATGTTTATCGTCGTGCGCTTTCGTGGACTTGTTATAGCGACATGCGAGATAGATACTGCAGGCAGAGCAATCGTCAGTACAAGCTTGGCCCTTCCGACGGCCGCCGTCTGCAAGGTACAGGAGACAGAGCTGCGCTGCGGGCAGGGACGACATTACATCGATTCTGATCTCTAAGATAGACGGATGCGCCCTCGTCGGGCGTGCTGCTAATGTTGCCCATAGCGAAGACGTGATAATTTGCTGGTGTTGTCGGGGAACACCAACAGAGAGATGGATATCGTATCCACGCACGCGAGAAATGCGCTTCCTCTGGGGTTCGCTTTCGTCTACAGGCGGCTCACAGCTGCGGCACGGCGGGGTTTAATGGACACGGAGGCGAAATGGTCTGTGGTCGCTGTCGGAGGTTTCCGTTGCTTGATTGGTGCATTCCCCTCTCCCGTGGATCTGTCACACTGAGAGCCCCTCTAAGCCTTCTGCAGACATCAACTTTCATCAAACTAGTAGGAGAGAGCAAGTCACCATGGACTCGGTTCCTCGAGTCCTGGCAGGCACACGGTCATCTGATATACTTTCTGGTTACAGTGTGACGCCCTACAAGCTACTTCTCGAGCAACGCCAGACTTGCCAACTAAAGAAGGAAGTCACGCTAGTCTTTGCGTGCCTGAGCTAACTTTAGAATCCTACGCCGGGCGAAACCACTTGCCACAAAGAGGTCGTGTGGGTTGCCTGCTGCACTCCAGCTGTCGGTTAACGATCTCTTCCATGTCCATTCACCAAGGGTTCTTGGCATGGCATGAAAGATTTTTAGTTGCGTTTTAGTTAGACCTTCATAATAAAATAATAAAGAGTTCATGATCCATTCATGCAGGGACCAGGTAACAATTCAAAGAGCTGTTGGCGCTAGAGTTCCACATGCGTTGCGTTTGCGAGCGAGGCCAAAAACGACCACCTAACTTTACCCCTGAGAACATCTGATGCCGTTGAGGATAGATCTGTTCAAGAATAGCCACCGAACATCTCACGTGGCTGTAACTGCAGGTACGGGCAGCTAACAGTTGTGGCGGACATGTCATGTGGTTTGAGTTGGGATAACGGGCAACGACTGTACGACCCGTGTCCCTCGTGATGAATAGTTGCCTTCCTTTAACCATCAGCGGGCGTTTGACGGGCGTGGCCTCACGCTACACGTAATGTCGGCCATGCACACATGCCAGATGTGCATGCATTTGTGCAACTAGTTGGTTCTTCATTCAGCCTCGCGAGGTCGTGATGGTTTCCTGCATCGGTGTTTTGTGTTGCTTACTGTGTATGGTCGTGATGTTGGTTATGATGTCACCTCAGGGAGAACGGTCTTGGCGTCTAAATGCAAATAAGCATCGTGCATTGCAACTCCCTTTGTGATCAATACACTTCAACTCAAACATAGTAGTCGGCGGCGGGTAAATCTCCGTAAGGAACACCTACTCCGCTTTCTTCCATCGCTCCATTTTACCGATTCTGCCTGCACAGCGAATCCCCGAAGAAGCATACATCATCCACGCGTGTCCTTGTGCCGCAGCTTGTAATACTGTGACTCGTGAGGTATCTTTGTGTGTAAAAGCTAAGCCCGTGGGCGGTACGTAGCTTCCAGGTTGTATACTATGAGTAAGCGCCGACCGTTACGATCGGACCCCACTCAGGTGCGTCTTGGTTCATTAACACGAAGCACTGGCGGACTTTCGTATCTATAACCCGCAATAACGCCTTCGCCCATCTCACAAGTACGCCCCACTGACTAAAACAGAGTCTAACTGCATGTGGCTGTACCGTTTTACGAAGCTCGTGCAACCGGTGTTGCGACAGCTCGAGGCTTGACTCACATGCTCGTAAGTTCCAAACGGGCGGATGTCACTGCCTATTCCTGGCTCAGCTCTTAGCCTGATCTGAAACCGAACTGTGCGGTACTGTGTAACCAACTAGTAGTACCCCAGGCGAAAGGGTGAGAAGTGGAGCATCCACCGTTGCACCTAAGGATAATAATTATGGGACGAATCTCTGTTACAGCATGGTAGAAAGCAGCTGAGGAGGAGGGTGCGACTCGATGGCAGCGATGGCTTACCTTCGGTCTTCTATACGACCCGGGGATCATCGCCCGCACGACATGTTGACGCCCTCGCCGACCCAGAGCCAGCGTCCATGGTGTTGCGTTGGACATCAACAGTCAGCAGGTTTTGTCTGGCCATGACCGTTATCGACTACCAAAAAGCTGCTCTGAAGTCTGAGCGCCTCATTCACGCTGACAATGCTTGTTCTCCTTTTCAAGTCGACAACGGCAACATAGGTAAGAAGGATTGTCGTCACACTGTGCGCCCTGGACATGTAAGTATATCAGGAGTGACCTTGAGCCGCCGGTTATTGTGCTTTACAGATAGAGGAGTGTCTCACAGTACGTTGAATGAGGGTAAGAATGCTCATGTTTCACCTGGAACGGCAGCTCCTGAACCTGTAGTACTAATGGTCTCGGTCTATCAATGAAACGAGTGAGCGAGCTTCCACCGAGGGTGCCAGAAGGAGGTTTTTGGCCAAGCCTAAGTAAACTTGGCATCGCCTTAGCCTTCTAGTTGGGGTACGAATCGCGAGGAGGAACCTCCGGGTTGTCAGCGAGGATGCTAACTTGTGATGCTTGACTAAAAATGCAATATGATATGTTTTGGCGGAAAGAGAATCAACTCATATTTATTTCGACCGTATGCAGAGACAAGAATTCAATATGCCATCAACGTCATCTTGCGCCGCCTGGTACCGGTCAAGAGATAGCGTTTGGTGTCACTCGGTAGCCAACCCATTGCGCCGTACGCTAGAGATGCCCATATGTACAGCTGACGCAGCTGTAAGTTCTCTAATAGCTTGGCAGCGTAATTGTCGCTCGAAGCAAAGACAGAAGTCGTCTAGATATGTCCAGCCTTGGGTCGAGAAACATATCAGGGAAGGCCAGCTTTCTTCCCTCACGGGAACCATAACAGGAATGGGCGCTTAACTCCGGACCTTGATTTTGGTTAGGCCTTCGACAAGTCGACCAGCTGTAGGTGCCTTATCGCATGAAAGAGACGATATGAATGCGCCGTTGGATGAGCGTTTCGAGATACCCTGTTTTTGAGGTGTCCCGCCTTCTGGATACGACAACCCCGCTTCCCAGAGCCATCCATGGATGTTGTTCAATTGCGAGGTGGCTACGTTCAGAAAGATTTCGTACCTGACTTCTCTAATGCGGCTTTGGTCAAGAGGCGTTAACGTTGAACGTTATTGGACACGGTAGATGCTGACCTGCAGGGACCGAGGCTATCGAAGAGGTGGATCATGTTAGGTTAGGTCGAAAGCTAAAGTTGGTGACCGTCGTGCCTTTCGTCGACCCAAGCGTCAGCGCCGGGCAGCAGGCGCTCCCGGCGCACGGGGCATATGACGTTTCGATCCGACCGCTTAATGCAGCCAACTCTCCCTCACAATCTGCTGTAAACCTCCTTATCGACAACCTCAGCGCCAGCAAGGTGCTTTTTTTTCTCGCCTGCCCAATAACGTCTTTTCATTGCGACTTTGCCGCCGTAGACAAATCTCTAGCGGGTGTCTTTTGGGAATGCCCGACGCTGCGGACAAACATGAAGAGAGTGGTATAATTGTTATCGATTGTCTGCCAGCACACCACTATCAGAAGATCACCCCGCTTCGCGTTACGTGACGCTCAAGATGTCGTCAGCCTCACGATCCTCCTGGAACCCAAACCGCCGACTCGGTAGCCTGCAGAGCGTCCAGAGCGGCAGCAGCCTCCGCGATGGCAGCCGCAGAAATCGCGCCACATCGAGGGCGCGTCCTGTCGCCGTTAGTTACGACGATGCGTACTCGTTCGCCCTCCGCGTCGCCTACCTCAACTACCTCCTCCAGCCGCGCAAGAAACGAAAGGAATACGTCAATACGCCGAAACCGCTGGGGCGCTCCCACACATCGAGCATTGGAGATTTGATGAAGGAGTTTGTGCCGACTGGATCATCGAGCTCTATCAAGCTGCCCAGCAGTTTCCGCTCATCTCTCGAGAAGCGAATGTCGGGGGTGTTACAGGGTATCGAGAAGTTATCTGGTTTCAGCGATGCTGCGGTCAAGCGTACCTTTGCCGAAGCCTACACGGCTTTCACCTCCAAGGACTTCCAGAAAAATACCGACAAGGATCGTAAGGTCGAGCCGCTCGTTCTAATGTTCTACTCGTCCGCTGTGAAAGCACAGGGACGGGGCAGACCACCCGAGGACCACTCATGGAGAATGCTCGTCGATAGACATCTAGCCATGTTCGTCAGGCTCCTCAGCAGCATTCTTAAGGACCATGGCGGCGAGCGGGAGAGGCCCGAGCTCATCAGTCGGCTTAACAAACTTGAAAGTAAACTCCTGACGAATGATCAAAACCTGTTCCTCGACACCGGCCAAGAAGATCACTCCTTTGTCGAAGTCGAGATCCCTCTCAGCTACGAGATCAAGGATATGCCCCTGGTGCAAGTTGTGGCCAAGATCTTTGGCCTTACCAACTCACAGGTGCAGGCGGACATTGACAAGAACATGCCGCGTTGGACTGAAGAAGCCGCCCTGAAGGATTACAAGGCGTATCAGTTCAGACTCTCGGCCAATATGGCAGGCACGCTGCAGAGAAAAGACTTTGACGTGGACGAGGCTTTCGAGGAATGGAAGAAACACGAGGGTCCTCAACTCGCGCAAATCTTTGCGGAAATTCTGAGTGTCCGTCCCGAGCTTAGAGGGTCGTCTACCTCGGATAAGCCTTTGCCTGTTCGGCCTCAGTCACTCTACGGAGAGGATCAAGCCTATGCAGACCTGGGGAAGATGATCTCGAGCCCCGACAGCGGGTTTGGGTTCGACCAGTCTCTGAGTTTCGGCTCCCTGTCCCTCAATGACACAGGTAGCATACGCAGCGTTGACGAGCCCAGCTACACTTTTATTCCCCCAGACGCGCGGGCAGTCTACAAGATCATTCTACAGTATGCCATGTCATACGACCTCCTCCACTCAGACCCTGCAGAACCCTATACCCCCTTTTCGGAGCAGTCTCAAGAGCTTCTGGTTGAACTATGTATTCGATGGCGAATCCCACAGTTCACTCGATATGTCGCCTTCGTTGAGGTTGCTGCTCGGAAGTTCCTCGACCAGGAGATTATCGGAGAGCAGCTTGACACTTGCCTCGACCTGGTTAAGGAACCCGTGCCTGAGCCGAAGAAGGTGCCACTCATCCAGCTGTATACGTCTTCTTTGCTTGAAATCGAGCGCAGTCGGTGGACCATAATTGACTTCGCAGGGTATCAGCAAACCCTACGTGATCTTAATGACGCCTTGCTGCGAGATCTCTACACTCTCTTGTTGCGATGTTATGAGCCAAAGCCACCGAGCGCAGGCGTCGTGATGGCGATTCTTACGAACCACATCCACAACGACGAGGCATTCAGCCAGCGGCCCGAGGAGATGGAAGAGTACACGCAGCAGCTTGAGAATGGGCTGCGACAGCAAGCTGCACAAGTCTACCGTGGCTTCCTCGATATCAATCTCCCTCGCACGGCCGAGGAGTGGGATTTCGTGCATGTTGTAAACCTCGGCAAGGCGGTTGTCGGCCTCGCGGAGAGAACCCAGGCACGCTACAAGAGGAACCCAGAAATCATGGGTGTGAGGCCCTTCAAGGTGTATGTGGAAACTGTTTTCCCTAGCTTTGAAGGCGACGCAGAGGAGTTTATCAAGCGCGTCATACAGACGGCGAAGGAGCGGAACACTGAAATCGCACTCCAAGATGGATTTGATCTTTACAAGGAACTGGTTGAGATCAGGAAGATGCACGTTGCGTCGCTTCCAGGAAAGCCGTTTGCATTCCACATTGAAAGCCTTTTGGATGAATTTGTATGGCGGTGGATCAGACATGCCGAGCAGAGAATGCAGGATTTCGTCGAAGAAGCGATTAAGCAAGACAACTTCAAGGTCCGGACTCACTCGCCCGACGCCATTCCGAGCGACGAGGAACGCCATAGCCACTCCATCATTGACACGTTCATGCTCTTCAACCAGACCGTCGACCAAGTCTTCCAGCTGGAATGGGATGATGATGTTCATCATGCACGCTTCATGACAGCGCTCGCCAAGGCATTTGCTTCCGGCATTGGCCGTTACTGCGAGATCGTCGAGCAGATGTTTGCTAGGGAAATGGACCGCCAAACCGCGCAGGAGGCTGCTGCTTCTGGCAAGACAACCCAGGAGAAGTTCCTCCAGTACGCTAAAGATGCATGGAACTCCAAGGAGAAGATCGAACCTTTCCAGTTCTTCCCCGAGGTACGTACCTTCTCTACTGTCTAATATGCATGGATGCTAAGTGGGCTGACTTGTATCCAGTCTTTTGTCAAGTTCAACAATGTTGAATATGCCATGCAGGCGCTAGATAAGCTAGAGAAGCTCATGAACGTGGATGGCTGCGCTGAGGTTCTGCGCAAGGCTGAGGGACCAAAACAGATGGTTAAGAAGCCATCCAAATACGTGTTCACAGTCAAGATTGTTGAGGCAGAGGACCTGAAAGCATGTGACCCGAATGGCACTAGCGATCCATACGTTGTCCTTTGCGACGAATACCAGAAGCGTCTCGCCAAGACGCGCATCATCATGAGAAATCTAAACCCACGCTGGGACGAGTCGGTTGATATCACGGTGACGGGGGCGCTCAACATCATCGCGACTATCTGGGATTACGACACATTCGGCGATCATGATTTTGTTGGCCGAACCTCGCTGAAGCTGGATCCAGTCCACTTCGGCGACTACCTACCACGGGAGTTTTGGCTAGATCTCGACACGCAGGGTAGACTGTTACTTAGAGTCAGCATGGAGGGCGAGCGCGACGATATCCAATTCTACTTCGGAAAGGCATTCCGACACTTGAAGAGGACGGAGCGCGACATGGTTCGCAAGATTACCGATAAGGTACGTGCATTTGCTGCTTTCCCGTCCCTGTTGAATCATTGGAGAATATGTTGCTCACTGGTTGATCCAGCTTACTACAACCATCAACGCCACGCTTTCGCATGAGGCGCTACGCAGTCTACTGAGTCGGGGCATTGCCGCCTCCATGGCAAGCTTATGGAAGAAGCGGCAATCGGCAACGCCGCAGCTCACGCCAGCGGATGTCGAGAATGCTTTACGACCGCTTTTTACGTACTTTGATGAAAACTTTGCCATCATGAAACAGACGCTTACAGATGCCACAATGCTGGCTGTCATGACGCGGCTCTGGAAAGAGGTGCTGATTGCGATTGAGAACCTGCTGGTTCCTCCGCTCTCCGACAAGCCATCCACACAGAAACCCCTCACTCAAGCCGAGATGGACGTTGTCTACCGCTGGCTTGAGCTTCTCTTTGCGTTTTTTAATGCCAAGGATGAGACGGGCGAGGTGTTTGGCGTTCCTGCCGACGTTCTCAAGTCTCCCAAGTGGCACGAATTGGCGTCGCTCAACTTCTTCTATTTCGACTCGACTGAGAACCTGATTCGCACATCAGAGCGCATGGCAGCAGCCAACATGCAGCGGGCACAGCAGCAGGCGGAGCAGCACCTGCAGAGCGCTGGCGCTCACAACAACAGGCTCTCAGCCCCGCCGACATTTGGCCCGACATTCAGCGGTGCAGCTGCGTTTGGCAGTCTCGGTACGATCCGTCGTGGGAAGAGCATCATGATGAGCCGTAACCTGGGTACGATGCGCCGTGCCAAGGAAGAAAAACGTAAAGAGGCCCAAGCGGATCCCAGCGATGATATGATCCTCCGCATTCTCCGCATGCGTCCCGAGGCGGCAAACTATCTCAAGGAACGTCACCGACAGAAAGAACGTATGGCAGCCGCGCAGGCCGCCGCCATGATCGTGCGCCAGAGTGTCAATCAGGGGTGGAACTCGGGGCCGGCCTTTGGCGGCGCCATGTATGGGCGGAACAACTTGCCCAAGCGATGATTTTCTTTTTCTTCTTCTTGCATAGGAGATGGAGCGTGAGAGCATGATAATGATGACATTCTTTGGTATGGAGATTGTTGGAGTTGCTCGATTTGTTCTTGGTCACATCATTTCTTGTTGGTGAGCAATATGGCGTTTTTGTCATCTCGGCCTAGGTAGAAATACCTGCCGGAGTGTTCTTTCTTCGCAAAGGCATAGCACGGTCCGATTTAATAGTCGATATTTACTTGCAAATCATCATATACAAAATATAAGATATCTTACCCTCATTACTTAGGGAACATGCCGAAGCTAGGTCCTGACATGACGCTCGGGCCGATCAATAGGGGGTGCTCGCAGGGGCTTTGTTTCTGACAAGCCACATTGAGGCTGGTGTATCGCGATCAAAAGAGTGCAGACGCATCGACCCGAGCTAGAAAGCTTCTTCAGCCCGTCCAGATAAGCCAGCTACACGTGTGTGAGAGTCGCAACTGTTCCTGTGCAATGTGCCGCGAGAATTAAAGCCGGAACCAAGCTTATTCGAACCGAGATACTCTGCATCGGCCACTCGGGGTCCCACCCGCATCCAATTAAGTTTGAAGGAAGAGCCGCGGGCAAAGGGAGCAACCGACGACTCAACGATCAACCTTGACTGGTAAACGAGGAACTCTCAAGCTTACTTAGCGGCGGCACTTTGTTTAATTAGGCGGTATCGACTGCCTTGATACCACCAACATTCAGCCCAACCTGTGGTGAAAATTTTGTCTGCATGCAGTCCCGACGAGCTGCGTTGCGGTTGCTGCGGTCGACAGCATCCCCCCCAAAGCACCTGCGGCCTTTTATCAGCATCAACCAATCACAAGCTCGCACGCTGGCGTCACACACGATGGGGGGGCCTAGCTCCACCTCCGGAGCCCCTCCCCCTCCTTCGTCTTCGAATGCCTCATCTGAGTCTATTTCTGCTTCTTTCCCTACGGCAGGCGCCACTATCACAACCTTCCTCAGTTCACCCGCCCCTTCCCCGGCTCAATTGCGGTTAAGGCCACGCCTGCAAAGTTTGAGCACCATTTCTTCCTTAAGAACCTCACAGATCGCCCGTCATCTGTCGAGTTCTTCTACTTCTGTCAGCACTTTTACCCCACCATTACCCCCGTACTGCTACTAACAAGTCGCTATAGAAAGACAACAATATGGCATCCCAATACAGCATCCGCAAGGTCGGTGCTCCCTACACCCTGGAGCACCGGGTCTACGTCGAGAAGGATGGCGTTCCCGTCTCGCCCTTCCACGACATCCCGCTCTTCGCAAACGCTGAGCAGACCGTTCTCAACATGGTCGTAGAGATTCCCCGCTGGACCAACGCCAAGCTCGAGGTATTTTCCATCCTATGCCTAACTAGTCTACGTCATTGTTGACTGGGCTGACTTGACTTGACCTTTTAGATCTCCAAGGACGAGCTCCTCAACCCCATCAAGCAGGACATCAAGAAGGGCAAGCTCCGATTCGTCCGCAACTGCTTCCCCCACAAGGGCTACCTGTGGAACTACGGTGCCTTCCCCCAGGTATGCCGCTTTCCCCCTTATTACATTCTGCATGATCAGGCATACTGATGCGGCCTCGACAGACCTGGGAGGACCCCAATACCGTCCACCCCGAGACCAAGGCCAAGGGCGACAACGACCCGCTCGATGTCTGCGAAATTGGCGAGCTTGTCGGTTTCACCGGTCAGGTCAAGCAGGTCAAGGTTCTCGGCGTCATGGCCCTGCTCGACGAGGAGGAGACCGACTGGAAGGTCATCGTTATTGACGTGAACGACCCGTTGGCCAGCAAACTCAACGACGTCGAGGATGTCGAGCGCCACCTCCCTGGTCTGCTGCGTGCCACCAACGAGTGGTTCCGTATCTACAAGATCCCGGACGGCAAGCCTGAGAACCAGTTTGCCTTCACCGGCGAGTGCAAGAACAAGCAGTCAGTTTCGGCCTTGGCAACAGTCTTTTAGAGATGAAGCGCTAACATAGTGAAGGTACGCCATGGACGTTGTGCGCGAGTGCAACGAGGCCTGGGAGAAGTTGATAACCGGCAAGACCCCCGCTGGCGGCATTTCTACGTGAGTCCTGACGACCTTTTTCCAGCGCATTCTTTTCTAACAGCGAAAACTAGCACCAACCTCACTGTTGCCCACTCCCAGAGCCGGGTTTCCCCTGAGCAGCTCCCCCCGCTGCCGGCCAACCAGGATCTTCCTCCTGCTCCTATCGACGCCTCGATCGACAAGTGGTTCTTCATCAGCGGCGCATCAAACTAGAGAGACCGCGTCCCGGAGAAAGTCACTTCGTTGAGCCCCGTACCCGAGGAGAATACGGCGAAGCCTGCAGTTACAGTGCCGACGCCTGAAAATGCTTCTGGCAAAAAGAAGGGAAAAGGGACGAGGTTCGTCGAGGGAGTAAAAGAGCAAGTGAATAAAATCGGGCAAAAGTTGAAGCCTTGAATGTTTTTGAGGTTTTGTACTAGTGCGATATGCTGTTCATTCTGGCGTAGTAGTAGATATGCGTTGGGAAAACAGCGGAATCAAAATGCACGGCTCTCTCTTTTACAACTTCGATTCCAAAAACGAGTAGAGTGGATAAAGCTTTCATCAGTTGAAGAGCTAAACGCTCTCTAGCTGCGTCTTTGTGTGTGCCCGGTAGCACATTGGTGCTTCTTCTATCTTGATCATGCTACTACCTCCCCCATCCCCCAATTGCATCGTCCCAAGGGTCGCCTTGGATGTGTAGCCGCTTCCCCCTCCCTGCCTTTGGCCTGACATGTTGTGTGCAATGCTCTTTCTCAATATCCAATCCAATGCTGTGTCGTTCGATTGCTTTGTACCATTGTCGTTATTTTCCTCCACGCTGTAAAAATACAGTAGTGTTACATATCCCACGCCCAATCTCTGGCTCAGGATTTCGTCTTTGAGTTGCCCGCAGTCCCGTGTTGATGTTGTGTGGGATTTAAGAATCGTTGAGATCAGCCTGCTTCTGCAATATCCGCGAGTGCCGGTCGACCTCCTCGACGACGGACTTGATGCCCATCTCCTCGCAGTTTAGCTTCATTTCTTTGCCGTCCTCTACACACCCCACATAGTCAGCAATCTATCTCTTATGCTTTTTTCTGTAGTCCAATGCCTCCCCGTTTATGACAATTATACGGTTTAGGTACTGCGATCATGGGAGGGGCTGGGCTGGGCTGGGCTGGGGTAGGAGGTGTGGAGGGTGCATGTGGTATGAATTGGTTGCTTGGTATGGGGTTTGCAAGAGGGTGTGTATGTTAAAGGGTGATGTAGGGGTTCGTAAGTGTTGGAAGTACGGTTATGGATCGGTATACAATTCTCGGCCAAGCATCATGGATGGGTTTGGGGGGAAGAGAATCGTGGGAGAGTTGTTGAGTTAGAATAGATTTTGTGTAACGTGCGATGGGTGGGTGCATATCCAATGGGGGAGGTTGCTGAATGCGTCATGAGTGGGAGGACGTACTGAACTTGACATGTAGCGAACTCGGCTCGGTCGATGTGCGTGGGAGGAGTTGCGTGGTGATGCTCATGCCGTTTGCTCTTGCGTCGGGGGGGAGGAACGACAGAAATAGTCGTGCAGATTTCGCCCGCGCCGAGAACGGGTTGAACCGCGTCGTCACTTCTGTTATGAACCTTGTTATCATCTTGCTTCCCTTCCCTTCTCTGGTTCCTACTGTGCGTTGTGTAGGTAGGTGGTCGTCGCGAATCGATGGGTGTATATGCGCAGTCTGGACGGAAAAATTACGGTACAATACGGACGGTACCTACGTACAGACCACGACGAGATAAGATAAGGAAGGTTAGCTGGGTGTTGAAACGGAAGCAGCTGCTGGTTGGAATTGAGTTTGGCCCGTGCGTGACGTTAGCGGTCGTCGGGCCGCCGTTACTGTTATTACGGACCGCTAATAAGCAATTGACGTTTGGCACACAAGCCATTTGTACTGAGTTATGTACTGAATGAATGACGTTGCACTTTCGGAACTCCTTTATATACCATCGTAGTAACCTCCCACAGCAACCACAACAACAACAGAAATAACGGGACATACACGGAAGGAAGGAAGCAAAGAATGTCGTTCGAAAGTCTACAAGAGCGCCTCACCGCGCTCCAAGAAACCACCTCCCAGCTCAAAGAGTTCATCGACCGCTTAGCCGGTCTGACATTCCAACCGGGCTCTGTACCGCTACATGCCTCCATCTCGAGCCTCACCTCCTCCGACAACAACACCGACAACGATCTCTCTGGAAACGCAGCGGTAGAGTTAAGCTCCGAAATAAACCAGATACTACGGGACGAAGAGGAGGAGCTAGAGTTGCTACAAGAGGAGATAACCGACCTTAGGTCAGGTAGACCGGGCAGTGATGCTCAGCACCAAAAACTACGACTTAAGGATGCCGTTCAGCGCTTATCTTCTGAGCTCAAAACGCACGTTCTCATTCTATTACCCCCCCCTTCCATGGTTTGGTACTAACGGTGTGGTGTGTGTAGGTGTCGTACGCGGTTCCGCAAAGCCCAGTTAGCAGCCCGCCGAAACATGGAAGCTGCCCAGAAACTCGAACGCTCCATCCTTTTATCGTCTTACACTGCTCGCTCGTCTGGTACTTCCACACCATCCGACACTCCCAACAACCCGGCCAACCCCAACAACACCAAACCGAGACAGCAAGCACAGCTCTTTGCTGCGAGAGATAAAAGAAGGTTGAAACAAAAGGGCGGCGGTGATCGGGATATTGTCGACGCTAGCTCGGATCTGACAGCAGCATTAAGAAGAACGCACGCGATGATAGCAGGGGAGGTAGCCAAGTCCTCGTTCGCCACGCAGACCCTAGCAGAATCCACCGCTGCGCTTAAAGAGCTACAGCAGAACTATGAGGGGCTCGATGGCATGCTTAAACGCTCACGCGATCTGCTCGGGACGTTACTTACCAGTCAAAAGAGCGATACCTGGTATTTACAGACCGCGCTGTACATGCTCCTTGGTACGCTAGCGTGGTTGGTTTTCAGGAGGTTCTTCTACGGTCCGCTGTGGTGGTTACTCTGGCTACCCCTTAGAACAGTGTTCAGGACGGGCAAGGCTGTCTCACATATGGGCCAGGGGACGACGACAGCAGGAGAGGGAGGGGCGAGGATGCCGGTGGTTGGTACAGCCGGCCAGAGTAAGGTGGTGGGTGTTGGCGAGGAGGGCTCCGTTCCTACCATCCAAGTGGGGCATAGACAGGAACATGCAGAGGAACAACAACAAGAGGACGCAGAGGATGAGTCACTGGTTGAGAAAGTCGGCAGGATCGTTGAGGGTATCCCACCACAGGAAGGTGAACAAATAGACGAGGAGCAGACAGGGGCGGAAGTGAATGGTAGTGAAGAAGAGCAGGTACAGAGAAACCCCAAGAAGAGGATGTGGGAGGAGGAGGTAGAGGAGCAGAGGGTTAGAGATGAGTTGTAGAAGCAGTCAGTTACTTATAATATCCGTGGGTTCAACGTGTCAAAGACATGTATCTCGGTGATATACAGTAGTGTCATAAGAAGGGCAACAAGTGAGTCAAACGCACAGATGATATAATGCCAGAAGATGCATCATATCTTCCGTACTGGTCGAACTATGTATCTATCTACCTGGTATCGAGCTCCGCAACTACTATCTCTCCCCCAAGCATACTGTTTCCCCCTTCATTACTCATACATCATCATACCTCGTTCACAGACTTCCATCATTTTTATCTATACCTACATGATATCTTCATTCTACCATTTCCTGCTTCCACCGCTTTGCTCAGCATGACATCAGACCGCAGCAAATAACTCAAACAACGGCACAATAAATGTACGCTTTTGTATGCCTAGACTAACAACTCTGACAAGATATCTGCTCGCCCGCTCGAACTACCTAGGTCGACAACTGATTATTGCAAACAAGAAATCAAACAATGCCTTCCATATGCCCACTTATAAATGACATGACTCGAACAAATTAGCACCAACAGGCAGCAGCAGATCTCCCATGTCGTCGTACCATGTATAAAACAACTCCGCAGAAATGACAGTAAGAAAATGAGAAGAAAAAAGAAGCAAGGAAATCCGACAGAAAGACCATGGGAAAACCAAAACTCCATAAAACATGATATATGCATCATCACTTAGCGCCATTAACCTTCTTTCCCTTCCCCTTAGATGGCGCCGCTGTGCCCTTGGTTTTCGTAGCCGTAGTGGCTGGTCCGGCTGCTGCGATTTCCTTCTTGGAATAGTAACTCTCGCCGTCATTACCAAACAGCTCCTGGTCACCCTTCCCGCCCATCTCCATAAACTCTTTGGGATCTCGCTGGTCAGCGGGTCTCAATTCCTGCTGCTTCGCTGCTGCATCAGGACCCTTGGGGTTCTTGGAGTAGATCTTTATGTCCGGCTGATTCTCGCCCGTGGGCACCAGGTTGGTGATTTGCACATCGTTGATGGCGCTGAGGAGGGTGCGTTGCCTAACCACACCACGCCGGTTGACCTCCAGTCCGGCAAGACCGCTCACCAGGCCATTGGTGCTATCATTGACTGATGGGGTGCCCGCCGTCATCCATGGGTGCGCGAGGCACTGATCCACAGTGAACCTCTTTTCCGGGTTGACTACAAGCATTGAGTCGATCAGATCCACTAAACAGTCATGTTAGCATCATTGCATGACATGGTGCAAGAGGTGCAGGCAACTCACGAGCTGGGTCGCCGACGGGATCCCAGTACGGCGACGGGTAGTCGTAGTTCCCTTGCTTGATCTGGTCTGAAAGAGAGTAGGGAAAGTCTGGTGATGTGAGCTCGTCGGAGAACGGAGGAAATCCGCACAAGCAGATGTAGAGCACCACGCCAAGCGACCAGATATCGACCGCCTTGGTGTATTTGCGGTGCTTGGAGTTGGCGAGAATCTCGGGTGCAACATAGCATGGCGTGCCGCAGAGCGTCGTTGTGAATGACTCCTCGCCGATGATCTTGGCAAGGCCGAAGTCAGCGAGCTTGACGTGGAGCTCCTTGTCCACGACAAGAATATTCTCAGGTTTAATATCTCGATGGACGATATTTCGGTCGTGCTGCATACTGCGTTAGTATCGAGCATCTCCTCGGCGCTAGAGAAGGTGAACTGACCAGATACTTTATTCCTTGGAATAACTGAGTAAAGAGTTTCCGGCACTCGTCCTCGGACAACTTCTGCCGCCTGACAATGTAGTTGAACAGCTCTCCCTCCGGTGCTAGCTCCAGGACGAGATACACATGACTCGGCTCATTGAAGGTGTCCTTGAGGCACAGAACGTTGGGATGGCTGACGCCCATAAGGACGGCAATCTCCTGCTGCAGACTGTCGTTCTTCGACTTGTCGCCGGGCTGTTTTGTGAAGATCTTGACCGCATAGCGCTGGCCACTCGATTTCTCGACGCAGAGGTAGACTTCAGCAAAGTGGCCCTTGCCAAGCTTCTCCTGCAGGGTATATTGTTGGTGAAATGCGCTGATGTGCCGGCTTTTCGGATACCTGAATACGAAGCGGGCCTTGTCTAGCACTGCGATCTCGTCATGCTCCTTCAGTTCTCTCCGTTGGTTTCGACCAACTATTGCCTCGTTGACAAATGTTCCGTTGCTTGACAAATCCTCGATTATCGCAACTGTGTCGTTTCCTTTGTGCTCGGTGAATAATAGGCTGTGGCGATTTGAAACAATGGGATCATCCACAACAATGTCTGAAAGAAGTCAGCCTTGAGCAGGGGAGAAATGCACGCAGTTTGGACGATTACTTACCGCATTCCGGATGGCGTCCAATTAGGTAGCCTCCAGATGGAAGGCCTTTCACCTTTCTCTCGTCGAAACTCTCTGCTTCTTTCAACAACGCCTTCTTGCCCTTCTTCTTCTTGGAACCTTCCGATTTGACCGCTTCTGCCACAGTGTCGGGTAACGGGCAGGACGCTCGTTTTCTTAGCACGACACATTTGCCTCCATATCTGGTGTTCAGGGGGAATAGATATCCCCACACGCCTTCCTTAACTTCGTCTTCTACCTCGTCCGAAAGTGGGGCGTTGGGATCAACTTGTTGGCTGAACGCCTGCGTATCTTGAGGCGGCGAGCTGAATGCATCGTGATGCAGCACCTGGCTCGGACGACCTTCCGGTGGAGTTGCAGTCGCTTCCTTAAAGCGCTCGTTTGCCTCTTCCCCGCTGGTCGGGTGTGTTACGGGAGAGGGGAGTTGGTGCTTCGTAGAGATGGGCGTCTTCTTCACGTCATTGTCGGGACGCTGCGACAGCCGCTCAGATCGGCGCGGCTTCTTAAAAGAATCCTGTTCCGCATCGCCCGGAGAGCCCTGAAGAAGACGAATTAATCGACAAATCATGACTTTGTGCATGTGTGACGCCATAGAATACTTATGGACTCGTCAACACGAAAAGCGCTGGAGGCACCTACAGCGGCTCGAGCTCTCTTAGGATGGCTGCCTTCAGATCGCGGAGCCATGATGTGAATGGCAAATTTGGAACACGAAATTGGCGATTTTGAGTGAATTCACTGTGCAAATCGTATTGGGATCGCGGCGGAGTTAGCGAGTGTGTGGTATCGGTGTGCTCGGTACTGCCTGGAAAGGTGCGAGGCCTCTGGGTGGGCTCCGGGATTCTGTCACTCGAGCTTAGAACTCTCACGATGGGACGCCTCCGTCATGGGGATTGAAGAGCTCCACCGCGTGCGCGCGCCAGCCCGGCTGACTCAGGACGGTCTATCCGTATCAAAAAGCCCGTTGCACTCTGAGCCCAAGCTTCTAGGTAGGCTGCTGCAGGGGGTCGTTCCTGGAGCGAGCTGAGGGGTCACCGTGCGTGCGGACCAGAGCGCTGCGGTGCCGGTAGGGCTGGTCACGCAAAAACGAACAGCGGTCAAGTGGGCTGGTCCACCGCTGGATTGGCTGTCAAGGCTGTGACTCTTCAGCTGTCAGGTGCAGGAGCGACCGACACACCAATCGCAGTGACTGCAAGAGCGGGCCTCCAGACAGAAGGGTCTCAGGCCAGGCGTGACATGCCCGTCTGCCTGGCCTGTTCAGGCAATGCACTGCTTGTCCGCTGAGCCTGCCTTGAAAACTCCGTATGTACATACATACCTTGTTGTAACGGTTGCAGCATCCCCATTCATCATGTCAGATCGCCTGCTGTTTCCTGCTGCATTTTTACATACCAGTATTGCCGCCGCTGGTTCTTTCTCCATAGTCTGTATGTGCAGTGGACTGCTTCCCATTTTGCTGCAAATGGCCACAATGCCAGGTTACGAGGCACACAAGAAATCTTACTAGAAGATATGGGCTAGAGGAAGCAAGAACAATCCTAACGGAAATCTGCCCAACGAGCCAGGAGTTGATGCTGCAGCCCCTGTTCAATGGTCGACAGTCTTCAGCATCCAGTATGTACTATTCGAATCTGGTCCTTATCCCATACAGCCCTACTGAGTCTTAGTGAATGTTAAACGGCACTTTAATTGTATGAATTCTCATGTGATAAGAAGCGCAAGCCAAGTCAGTTACGCAACCTTGTCGCTGCTACAGCAGAACATCGATCTTGAAGAGCTGATGATCTTAGGGTTGGCGATGAACGATGCCACTTGCTCTGTGAAGATAGTTCGCAGCTAAACACTCGCTTGCATATCCGGATTGGGATAGCGTCACACGTGACACTCTCCAACACACACAACGCTCCCAATACCGCAAAAATGGCTTCGAGTGCGGGGCATGGAAATTCTGAAGACGTGGGTGTCAATTCAGAGTCTTTCCCGCCACTGTCTTCAGGAGATACCGGGAGCCCTTCCATACTCTCCACAAGTTCCCTCTTGCCGGAGTTTACTTGGTCTGCTGCCGACCGTCGGTTGTTAGACAAGGTCAAGTGCACTCTCGAAGACGCCTCAACAAAGTTGCAGTTTTTGATAAATTACGGACTGTTAGATCCTGGGACTGACGAGACCAACATGGCGTCGCCACAGCTCATCTTTGTGGATGGCAGCTTTGCCGAGCTGGCGCAGGAGATGGCCGACTACATCCAGGTTGGCGAGCAAGTGAAGCCATTGCTCGAGAAGGAGCAGCGGGAAGAGGCTCTCCAGGTTATCGTGAAGGCGTCCCACTTCCTCAATTCAGTACCGGAAAAGGAGTTCACCGCGGCGTATAACCTCCTCATCCACCTTATTCTGCAGTCCAAGGAACCGCAAAAGTGCCTTCCGACCGTTTGCCAAAACCTGCTCAAGCCCATCACCTCGTCGCCGACGCATGGCTTCACCCTCGCATCGAATGCGCTCAGCACCATCTTCAACCTCCTCGACAAGAACAACCCGCTTCGCTACAACGTCTTCATGCAGATTGCCCGGTTCGTCAGACAACATGGGCAATTCGAACTGCTTAAGCCCCGGTTGAAGAATCTCGAAGTTTGGCTCGAAGAGTGGGACGTCGACGATGAGCAGCAGCGGAGGCTCTATATTGAGGTCGCGGAGGCTGCGAGTGAGGCCGGCGACGAGGAGTGAGTTCCCAAGCCTGTTGCGGCTGTGTGCACGTACACTGACAGTTATTGTTTGCAGAGAGGCATATCATCTCCTGCTCAAGGGATTGGCAATGTTCGACCGGGATGACCAGGAAGAGATCACGTCGGAGGAAGCGCAGAAGCTTTCGCTCAGAGCGCTCCGCATGGCCGTCACATCACCGACCCGCTTCGACTTCCAAGACCTCCGGGCACTGCCGACCGTGCAAGCCCTGAGCGACTCGCACCCTGTGTACTCTCAGCTACTCGATATCTTCACCGAGCAGGACCTCGAGGACTACAACGACTTCAAGGAGGAACACGAGGGCTGGATTGAGAAGGAGAAGTTGGACAACGAGAAGCTGCAGCGCAAGATGCGCCTGCTCACATTCGCCAGCCTGGCGGCAAGCACACCAAACCGCGAGATCCCGTATGCGAATATTGCTCGTGCGCTGCAGATCCCCTCCGAGGAGATCGAGATGTGGACGATCGACGTGATCAGGTCAGGCCTGGTCGAGGGTAGACTGTCTCAAAAGCAAAAGGTGTTCCTTGTGCACCGCACGACTTACAGAGTGTTCGGCGAGAAGCAATGGCGTGAGGTTGGCACCCGGGTCGACCAGTACAAGATGGTGATCGACCACCTTCTTGGAGTGATCCGGAAGGGACAGACGGACGTCGAGGCCCAGAGAGAGCGTGACCAGCAGGAACTGGAGAGGAAGATGGTCACCGCTGGACTCGGCGGCAGTGGTAGGCAAGGCGACAACGACAACAGACGCCGGGGTCAACAACAGCAGAAGCAGCGGACAGACGATGATGATTAAACGATGACTAAATAAAGGCCGGTTTGGACCGAAGGCAGCAAATGGGTATAGACTGGGAGGTGGGCTGCTTGCTGTCATGACTAGAACTCGACATCTATCGTCCTCGCATAGCGGTGTTTGTGTGGGAACGGAGGGTTTTAACTGGGTTGACATGATAATTCAGGGCAGCGGATCATGCATAAGGAATTGTCTTGTACATTGGGTTTCTTTCGATTAAGGAACATAGCAATGGTAGACAAAAATGAAATTACAAAAAGTACCAAAGTAACGCACGTCTGGGTCCTCCTTGACTTGTGACCCTATTCATACTTCTCTAAAAAGTTACACCAAACCCATCAAAGGTCTGTCTCTATGATTACTAGCAAAGAAACACCCAAGAGTGTCTACTATCTATATAACTACTACAGTGTAAAGAAAAACACGAAACGAGTGTGCTGCTGTAAGGATTGATTGAGCCCCCTTCAGGCAGGTAGTCAAGCCATGCATCCAGCCAGGATCTCCTAAAAGTTATCCCCCAGAACTTGGGTCAGTCGCTTCTGCGTCTCCTTGTAGACGTCGTCTGGCTTGGGGGTCGCATCAATCTTCACGACCCGTCCCTGCTTTTCATAATACGAAACGACCGGCATAGACGTCTCTTGGAAGGTCCTGAACCGTTTCCGGATGGACTCTGCATTATCGTCTGCCCTGCCGGACGTCTTGCCACGCTCCAGCAGACGACGCTCCATCACTGCCTCGGGACAGTCGTAGAACAGGACGAGTTTCGCAGGGCACACGACCTCCTCGAACTTCAGCGCCTGGTCCATCTTCCTGGGGAACCCGTCGATCAGGAACTTGTGTTTTTTCCCGGGCTGTTTACCCTGGGATTTCCGGATCGTCTCGGTCATGGCGTTCTCCAGGAGTTGGACGGTGACCTCCATGGGCACGATCTCGCCGTTCTTGATGCAGTCCTTGATGAGGTTGCCGAATTGACTACCGGGACGGTCCTGCTCCGCGCGGAGAAGGTCTCCGGCAGACAGATGGGTGAAGCCGTATTCGCGGACCAGACGGGAGCATTGGGTTCCTTTGCCCGCGCCAGGGCCGCCCAACACGAAGATCACGGTTACGTCGTCGGGGGAGAATGCGGGCGTGGATTTGTGAGGGGCGGGGAGCTGCCCGGAGGACTCCCCGGAGGAGGACTGGGGAGGGGGTGTCGCGGGCATGTCTGCACACAACAAACAACGTTAGCATTTAGCAGATGGGGATGAGAGAAAGGGAAAAGGGGAAGCAGAAGGGGGGGGGGGACAAAAGGGGAACAAAAAAGGAGCCGGGGGGGGGGGGGGGGGGTTGGGGGGGGGCGGACCTTTACGACGGTTGATGAGCAGAACGTAACCACCAGATCCAAGGGCGATGACGATGAGGAACGGCCAGAACTTGACCGGTTCGTTCTGTCCCTTCTTGGGCGGGGGTGGCGTTTGCTGTTGGCGTTTGGAAGAGGAGCTGTTGAAGAAGCGTCTGGGAGTTTTAATAGGTAGTAGAGGCGCACGAAGGTTTGCTGCTCGTTGTACAATCCGAGAGGTTCGAAGTGTTGACGACGTCGACGAAAAGAATGCCCGCTGCGCAACCGGCTGCAGTTGCGGTGCTCCTCGCGCAGCCAGTTGCAGTGGCCGCCAGGCTTGGCGAGACACAAAAGCCATTGGACCTATGGGGGGATGGGGCGAACGGACGGGTGTGTGTGTGCGTGTGTGTGTGTGGTTCTTTTCTGCACGATGACGATTCCGAAAACCGGGGCAGCTGCCAGAACTTGAACACTTCAGCTCAGCTTTCCGTCCCGTGCCGACCAGAAATTGAGGATCGGAAGCCACCACTCAGTTCGGACTGAGACAGATTTTGTCGTGAAAGGTCCAAGGATGGGGGCGAGAAGTACAAATTAATTGTTAGTGTCAGTCGTTTCGCGAACGAAACTTAAACATCACGTGTAGTGGGTCACCTCATCTCGCGACAATATCAACCTAACCCCCCTGGCAGATCAAACGACCACCAGCGGTAGGGTACAACCCGGATGACGAACGAAATGAACGCGCGAAAATGACCGACATATGATCCATTTGCTAATATTGAGGCTCTTTCTTGCGACACTTGTGTGGAAGCGAAGTGATCGAGTTGGCGCTGTCATCCCGGCATTTCATGGGTCTCACGTCATTTCTAGGCGCTCGGGAAAGTTTAAAACACGCCACTAAAACGTATCACACACCGTCGGCGGACGGATAGAAACGTTCGAAGTACATACACTGGCTAACGGTCAAATGCATGTTCTGACTGCAGCTTTCAACGATCGAGAATTGCCATTTCCGAGAGAGAGAGAGAGAGAGATGATTCTCACGTCTGTCAGTCTGTCTGTCTGTCTGTCTGTCTATCTAGAGCTCACGTCTTGCCAGCTACTACTATCGGTACCTTATGTATTATACACATCCCATCGCTTGCCCGCCAACATTAAATTGTAGATACCCTCCTCGCCCCGATGTCCTCCAGTTCAGATAGATGGATTGTCTTAACCACCGGCCCACCATTTAACGCCTCTGGTATCCGTATAAACAAAGAAAATGGTTAAAAAAGAAGCCCTGATTGATATGATCATCGAGCCCAGCAGTTCCAGCTGTCCCATCAAAGAGAAGAAAAAAGTGTTCTGTATATATAGGATTCAGAAATCACCACCACAACGCGCCATGTACAGCTCGCCACCAACCACTACCGCAGATGCTTATTGGTGCCTTTGCGGGCCGAATGTTGTCCGTGCGGGAGGTGGGCTCTTGATGGCCTGACCGGCGTAGGCGCCCGGGATCGGCACAGCTTCGTACTGCTGCTCGCCGTCTACCATGGGCGCGGGGGCGTTGAATGTCGGTGCGGCCGGTGCCGGGGGTGCGTTTGGTGTTGTCGGTGACGCGAATCCACTCTTTGGTGAGATGGGCGTTGCCGGGTTGGCCTTGGACGGCGGCGCCTGGAGCTTGAAGCCGGACTGCTTGGGGGTGAAGGCAGACTGCGGCACGACAAGGCCCTTGCCACCTGGCGTAAAAGGTGAAGGGCCTTCCTCGACGTCTCCGAGAGTCTTGTAAGCCGAAGGCGGGAATCGAGGCGAGAGGGCGTACTGAGAGAAGGCGGGCGACTTGGGTCCGAAGCCGGGGGTGTTGGGGGCAGACTGAGTGCGCAGCTGGGCGAGGTACAGGTCCGAGCGAGCCTTGTCGCGCATGTCCATCGACTTGTGCAGCTTCCGCTTCGACCAGTAGCGGTAGAAGACGACGCTGTACAGCGTGATGCTGATGACCTCGACCACGACTTCGATAATGATGCAGATCAAAGACCAGCTCTGTGATTGCAATGTTAGCAAACTCCCAGTTAAAAACCCCCAGTGTGGACTGGTTTCAGGAAAGCAGCTTACCTGCAGGCGGCAGACGAGAGCATAGTCGACCTTGTCTTGAAAAAGCTCGGAACGCTTGTTGTTCACGCAGGCCCAACCCCAGATATCCTGATTGCCACTGTTGTTCCGGGAGAACTGGAGGATGCCGGCGGCTGCTGCCCACATGATCATGCTGAAGACGAACCAGCCGACAGCGAACATGGTGTAGTACACGCCGACCTTCTCCGCTCTCTGGTGACCCCCTCGGCAGTAACCGACAAAGACCGAGCAGCAGATGATCAGCGAGACACAAGAGCATCCCAGAACCACCTTTGCCGGCCAAGCGTTGGTGTTGTTCGACCAAGCCGGAAGACCGTTCATAGCGGGAAGCGACTTGGTGGCGTTGAAGATGGAGAAGGAGGACGAGATCATGGCTAGGATGATAAGACTGCAGCTAAAGTTCACGCCACGGAGAGCGAACTTGGCCATCCGCACCCGAATCTTGACTTTCTATAACGGCGTGTTAGTAACACATTTGAGGTCGTTCTACCGGTTCGGGAGAAGCACTCACCAAGTCCTTCGCTTGCTCCTTCTCGGTCAACTTTTCCCTGTCCTCCAGCATTTGCTCTTCCCTAAAGGTTGGGCTGAGTGGGTTCGCCAACGCCCTCCCTGGGGTTCCCGGCACCTTCATAGCACTCTTGAGCGGCGTCTTTGGCGACAGTGGCATGGCGACTGATTCCCGGTTGTCGTTGATGTACCCGAATCCGACATCAGCAGGTTGAGCCTGGGCGGTCACAGACTTCTCAGAGAAAGGCAGTGTGCGAGGCTCAATGGGCGAGTAGACAGCAGTCGCCTCGGCGAAGCGCGGTGTTCTGGGCGGCTTAGCCAGGGACGACGAGGTGGATGTTGACGACGTCGAGCCCGCAGACGCAGTCCGGATCGGCGTAAGGTTGAGGGCCATTGGCCTCTTCTTCTCGTCGTTGATTGCCATGGTGATGACGTTATGTGGCTGTATAGGAAAGGAAAGAAAGTGAAGAAACCAGTCTTCGGTGGTGATACGAAGCTATGTAAAGGCCCGCAAGCCAAGCGATATAGGGTTTATCTTCTGTTGGCGACGGCGTGGCGGTACCTTGTGCAAGCTTTAAAGCAAGAAGGAAAGCAACGAAAGGTTGTAGATATGAGAGTCCAGCTGTCGAGAAGGTAGAAGAGGTCGAATGCCGGGCGACCTGGGATCAAAGTGGTTTTGAATGGGCGCTGCCACTCTACGCAGACACCTTATTCGGCGCTGGGTGGGAAGCCTCTGTGCTCCGGAGCTGCATGGGACGATGAGTGAGTGGTCCGACAAGTGAGCAATGGGGACCCGTACATGGAGCGGGGGTCGCGAAGTCTGCGCCTGGATGGGCCCTCTGATAGGACGGCTGCTGAAGGTGCCAATGGAGCTCAGCGACTCTTGACGTGAAAATAGACGCCCACTGGGTGACGGGGTGGACTAGCTGCACGCTGGCGGCCACGAGAACGGCCACTGCTTCCAGGTTCTGCAGGCTTCGGATATGAAAGAGCCGGTTGTCTGATTCTGTTCCTGCGTCGAGAAGCGCAAAGAAGCAAGGCCAGTGTCGAATTGAGCAGTAGTAACCTACTAACTCGTTCAACGTATATGACGAGAAGGGAGGGACAGAGGACGGGATCTCGCAGCCAAGCGTAGAGCTGCCGTAGATAAAGCGTCCACAGGATGAGGGGTTGGGTAGGTTCACATATGGAAACGGTCTAGACTACCCTTGCGAGAGGAACGCTGGTTCATATCATGGGCTTCCAAGATTCATTCTTCGCGGGTGTGGCATTCTGCCCAGAGCACCCTGTCTCTTGGGGCTGCAAAGATATTGCACAAGTCACGGCTGGTCATGCTCAAAATATCGCTCGCTGCAGGGAGCTTCGCAACAATCGGTCCATTGCTGGCCAAATGGACGGACGGCCACTCTGTGGCCTCTTTTCCTTCTGATCTTTTCCTTCTGGGCTGGCTAGTTTTGGCCCTTGGCGCCCGCGTCGATGCAACCCGGGACTCGCATGTGCAGGCCGGTGGCATCGATTGGATGAGAGGGCCTCATGGGTGAAAGCAGTTTTGCCAGATTCGAACGAGGTTGGCCATCGGCAGCGGCGGAAGGCTGCCCTAGAGTGGGAAGGAGTGACTGGGGGCCATGTGGTTGGGCGGCAAGAGAGGGACAGCCCGACTGGGGTTCATGATGGGAGTGCCGCTTTGAAAGACAGCATTCCCATGCCGCCGCTCGGCCTCCAGTCGACAGACGGCACTCAAATCCCCTTGCCGTGTGCCCCTCTTTTTCGCCATCCCCTGCCATTGACCTGCATCTCTCCCACCCCCCTACCGCTGATGATCTGCGTTGATAGGCCGGCTGCTCGTGCGCTCGAAAACACACCGCCAATCATATCACGCAGCATTGTGATCAAGCTGTGCGCCATGCATTGCGGGCGGTAAGCCGTGCCACACAGGGCCATTGCTTCTTGTTCTCCACCGCCTCCGGGATGGCATCGAGTCTCAATGCGTTCGCTACCCGAAGAGAGGAATCACTGGGCTTTGGACAGCCCGTCAAGACTTTTGTGCGGTCGCAGTTGACTAATCTCTGAGTCGGATGCGCTGTGGCGGGCATCACGAGCGCAGGAGCACACGGCTTCTGGTGCTTGTGGTGGTCTTGGAGCTCGGGCTGTTCTGTAGCACGATAGCCAGCGATCTCGCATCTTCTGAATTGTTCGTCGTCTCCCCCTCCTCCCCACTGTCCCTCTTCCCCCGCACTCGAGTCTCGGGCATGTTCCTGTCCAAGTGCGACGCGCCGACCAGGGCGGTATCACCACTCCAAAAAATGGATCTAACGAAGGATGATGCATGGCTCTTTTTTCCATATCACATCCGGAAGGCCGCTACTGCATGAGATATCATTCCCGCCAAGTGGCCCGGTTCCTTGGGCCATCACGGCAATGAGGGCGGTCGCTTCATGATAGCCCAGATTGGGGCAACACACCGGCAATATTGAACGTGAAGGACGGTGAGTGTTCTCAATATGGATGAACAAACTTCTAAAAGCGCCGACAACCCTTCTTCCTGCAATACGCAAACTATTGGATCCGAATCCTGCTGGGCAAAATGTTTGGAAGCGAGCGCTGCTCCGTCGTTTGTTGCAATGGGAGGAGGCTCACTGCATTTAACCCACCATCTTTTCCGTATTTTTAGCCCTCGACAAAGTCAGTCGGTCGGCTCGTCTACGCAAGTGCTGAAGTCGACGCGAACTCCGTCGCTGTCCCGGCACGATTTTTCCCTGGATCTCGGACACCCTCTCCATTTTGGTCTCCATTCTCCAAGATCCGTGGATGTGCGAGCGACCAAGCAGAGTCGACTCCTGCGCCGGAAAACCTTAGCGACAGTGCAAACGGCTCGGCACCTGCCAAGCCTGCGCTCACACATTACCACCTCAACACTCCTCCGCACCGCATTGTTCTACTATTTATATACGCATGCTTTAGTTCTAACGGTCTTTTTGGTGGAAGAAGCTAACAGGCGATCGCCAGCCGGTTCTCCGGACCTCTCAGGTCATTCGCTAGAGAGTATCACTGATACGGACAGCACAGGATATCGTCACAGAATAAAGTACCCTGCTGCTAAACCTGCAGAACTTAATCTAGGTATACAGATCGTAGATAAGAAACGACCTGGACAACACCTGTGTCTGGTCGTATGTATACTGTCTTTAGCTCGAAATGAACTGATCGAAATTCTCCGGTTCGCTGGCCAAGGACACTGGTGTCAGAGAAGAACCCTTTATTGATCGGGCTCCCCCCATCCCAAGTAAGGCAAGTCGATCGAGAGTTGTCGGCGAGTACACACCAACAAAGCAGTGTAACCGGTCGTCAACCCCATTAGACGAGTGTGGCGACCTATCAGAGAACCATTAATAGGTACAAAGGAGACGATCATAAGCCCGATAACATGTAAAGCTTCATGTGTTGAATCGTCAAAGAAAGATGTGATACGATGTAATCGGTACAGATCGTCAGATCGCATCCGGGTCGTTGGTTGAGACTCACAGCCTTGTGTTTGTGCAGAAGCTGAGAAGCCACAACATTCTCTCACAAAGCCAACCTAAGATCTTCACACCCTGGTCTGACAAAGAGACGTTCAGGCTAGTGAAGACTGCATGCATGTGACCTTAAGGAGAGGCGCGAACCCTCACAGCCTCCTTTCTTTGTCGTGCATGTCGTTCGGGCGCCATGGAATATTGACATCGACAGATGGCCGCATCAGCCACAGGGCGGGCAACAGTTGTTGGGGTGTCTGTGGCTTCGTTTCACATCGGCCGACAGCAAGTCGTGCGACCGCAGCTACTAGCTATGTAACAAGTCTCCGTGGGATTCAGGTCGCCGTAACGGTCTAGCTGTCGATACGATGCATGTACAAAAGGCGCGCGAGTAGGGAGATTCGCATGCAAGATAAAACCATCCACAGACCCCAAGAGCAACGGTTTGAAAAGGATGGCTGAATGGCCGCCATGATGGAGATCAGTGGCTGAAGGGGAGCGCGAGCGTAGGTGCATCCGCACGAACCACTTAATTGACGTGTGTGGGGGCGGCTGGTGCCGGGCCGTCTGACGGTCGTTCATCCCCATCACGGTTTCAACAAACCACCCACAGTTATCCGTCGGTGAAGTCGTTTCGTTGCACGACGTAGAGGTGAGGTGGCCGGTCGGTCGGGTCAAGGAGATACATAAACATGCGGTCCCCATTGCAGGCACCTGCCTAAATACAGCTTACCTTGACCACCCATACCAGGTACCTATGAATTATTTTCAAACTCCGGCGGATAGGGAGTTGCCTATAAGTAAGAATAGGCGCACCAACACAAAGAAACATTGTACATACATTTATTACCCTCTACAACTTATGTGAGAAAATTCGCAAAAAAGAGCCCGATACTACGTACCAAACTGCATGAACATCACACTCAGCAGCTGCCCTGCTGGCGTGGTATGTCTTCGCTCAAAGTTCCAATGTAAAACAACTGACGGAACGACTAGCCAAATGCTGACCTAGCCGGAAGCTGATGGTATTGACGAGAGCTTGATCCGACCAAAAGTGTCCCCTGCACACAAGATTTTCCCTTTATCGTCATCTTTGGTAGCCCTTGTTCCTTCCCTCTTACAGATGTTTAATTTTCCTAACCCTCTCACACATATTAGCTAGGTACCGTGACGCAGTAGACACTCACCTACACAGTTCACTCAAGTATCATGCAGCCCTTCGAGGCTGGGAGCGGACACTGGCCCTCAGTTGCAGGTCCGGCAACTTGCTACCTACCAACCGCCATCCAACTCTGCAAAGGACCGTGCTGTTTTTCGCAGCCGCCGGAGCCGGAGGGAGGATAGTAATAAGTCTATGAGGCGTTCCGAAATCCGGTGAAGACCACGTCACATTCGAGATTCTGGGGAGGTGCAGTCTGTTTGCTGGAATTATCAGAACTCGAAGCTGCCGGACGGATCCGTTTTGAAGTTTTGAAGTTGCAAACTAACGTACCTACCTAGGTAGGTGCATGTAAATGTTTGGTTCTGAACAAGTTGTCTTGTGGCCTTCCCCCCTAAAAGAATGCAGGTGAAATTGATGAAATCAATGGTCCAAAACATAGACTGGCATCTTAACGTTGGGCGAAACGACGATGGAGGGTTTTGATAACTTATTAAAGCGAAACTGGATAGGTACCTATGGATAAGGAGGTGGAGGAGAGGTTGTTAAAAAAAAAAAAGGGGGGGGGGATACAAAAAAAATGTCAGAGAGTTGAGCAAAAAGGTGTTGAATATATTAAGGCGCATGGACGTACTTCTAAGCTGTTTTCTTGGGGAGGAAGAAAAGGAGAAGAAGAAGACTTCTGAGTTGAAGCCGCCCGCCCCTATTTATTAATAGGAAGCTAGATATAGGTAGGCTTTATTACTAACCGTGACATTGGACATTGAACCAGCAAAACGACACAACAACAACAACAACTAAAACACAGGGATTAAAAAAAATACAACGCTCGTTAACTGAAGCTTATAAAATAGACTAACAAAAAAAAACCCTTCTCCCTTACGACGAAGAGGTCTAAATTTATTAAAGTTTTCGTTAGAGGCAATGTAATTTAGCATCATATATCTTTTTCATTGCTATCAAATCTGTTTGATATCTGTCTTGTATATGTGTTCTTTATATATGTATGTATGCCATGTCTGTCTCCCTCTTTTTTTCTTGTTGTGCATTCTGTAAATTTTGATGCACCCTCACCCCCACGCCCTTCCCTGTCCCCTTCCCAATCCCATGCTTTGTGCTTCTTTGATGATAAACATTCTAGATGCGTATGCGTATTGGCCTGTATATGCTCCTGTGGCCACCCAAAAACAAAATGCTCCTCGCCAATAACGCCCTGCAAAAGCAAAACCCAATGGCAAATGCTCGCCATGCCTGTCCCAAATCCCATAGAAGATACGTATAAAAAATGAAAAATGCAAAAGAAATGGGCATAAAACGAGCGTATGGGTCAATGCCCTTCAATTCTAGGTGTGTGTGTGTATGCGTGTTTGTTTAAGACGACCTCTTCAAGATCTTGCTGACGGTAACGAGTCCCGCAAAGAGCATCATCACACGGGGTACGATTTGGTCGCTGCCATTGCCCTCCTCCTCCTTCACCGTTTGCTTCTGTGGTGCCTCGCCCTCATTCACAGGACGGGTCTTCTTCGACTTTATCTGCTTCTTCCTAGGCTTGTCGCCCGCAACTGAAGACGGCGTTGATCTGGTGCCCGCTGCTGCCAGTGCCTCCTCGTCTAGCATGTACTGCAACGGCAAGCTGAGACGGCGCGAGTCTCCGAGCGCACCGCGAAGTCCGACTTTCACCCGGCGTGTCTCGCGGAGCCCGAGGTAGCCGGCTGTCTGCGGGCGGGAGCACGACGTTGACGGGCGAGTGGCTTCCTCATCCATAAATGGCACCACATCCTCAACCGACCCACGGCCGCTGACAGTAAGGTCTCTGATAGAGGACGTGCTGCTCCGGGCTGAGACGTGAACTGGATCGAACGCATCGAGCAACGCTGGGTTGAACGCGCTCAAACCGGTACTAGCAGTTGAAGGCAGGAAGTCTGCGGGTGCTGGTCCTGCATGCTTGACCTCGGACACGTCGGATGTCCATACCTCCCGTAGGCCGCTAAGTGAGCCGCTCCTGACCTTCAGGTTGTCGGCCTGAGGCATCAAGTTGCCATTTGGAGCAATGACATGATGCACGACCGGGATGATAGGCGCTGGAGCCGTTATCTTATCGCTAGCCTCGGGCTCCAGGATCTCCGTCTCGGTATGGGCTTTGACACTTGTCAAATGTGGAACCACGGGAGGCCCCCCCGTCACGTCCTTGTTGTCGATCACGGCTTCACTGATGTTGCTATCATCGTCGATGGACAGCGTGGGCGGTGTGGTCTCGTCCTCGACCGAGGGTATGGCGGCTGCAGGGATGTCCTCACCGCTAGACTTGAACTCCACATGTTCCGGCTCAGCGTCGGCATCAGTGCTTGTCAAATCATCGACTACAGAGTCCTCCGTCGCCTCATTTTGCTCCGAGATTGTGAGCTCATCGCCAGCGCGAGGCTCCAGAACGTCCTTCTCTATGCTGAGACCATTGCTTGTCGCATCGCCGACTGCAACATGCGCACTCACAGAATCGTCGATGGGTTCTGCGGTAATAGTCTTGTCGCCGGCATCGAGCTCATCGTTCTCTAGCTCCAAGGCCGCGTCGTGGCTTGTCGGATCTTGAACGATAACATTCCCATTGATAGGGATCTCAGCTGGCGTCAAGGGTATGCTGTCGAAGCTCGCGTCGCTTAGCTCGGTCTCTCCGCTCTCAGTCTTGGTGATTGTCAAATCCGGGATGGCCTGACTCTCATCCGACAGAGCATCATCCTCCCCAGATACTTCGGGCAGATTAAGCTTCTTGTCTTGGCCAACTGCGGACTCTGAAGTCTCGGGCTCCTCATCAAACCCGGTGGCAACGTCGGATGCGGAGTCCAATTCGGGTCCGATGTCAGCGTTTGCAAGGTCGGGTGCATCCGTGTTCTCCGGTTCCTTGGCAGCAACTTCGGACTCTTCAGCATCGATACTGTCCGTGACTTGGAGACCCAAGGCTTCGCTGTCGGCCGCGGCATCAATACTCGTGGAGCCGGTGGCACCTGTCGCATCGGGATCCTTGCCAAAAACTTCAGCCTCGGGAGCTTCTATTTCGGGGCCCATGCTGTCGAGCACGGGTTCTTTGGCGGCAGGCACATCAGGGATTTCGGCATCCGAAGCCTCGATCTCGGTGCCAGGGTGAATGTTCGGCAACTCAATGGCGCCCGTGTTCTCATCCTTGGCGAGGATTTCGGGTGAATCGGGTATTGCAATATCGGAGGGCTCGGCATTGACAGCTTCCACCTCCGGAACCGATATGCCATCTTCTTTCACCTCGTTACCGTTAGTCGCTTTGAAGACAGACGACGTGTCTAATATTTCGTAGTCCGAATCATCAAATTTTGTGCCGGCCTCAGCGTTGGAAAGCTCGGTAGCGGGTGTCCCGTTACGGTCCGTGTCGGGACCTTCGGCCGCCTCGGCAATGGCGTCGTCGGAAAGCTCGGCATTGAGAGCTTCCACTTCGGGGTCCGTGCTGGCAGCCGCGTTCACTTCGTCGAGGTCGGACTTTTCAGCAGCAGGTGCATCCGAGACTCTAGCAGTGGAAGTTTCTGCCTCGGCATCGGTATCAGCTCCCGGGCTTTCTGGAATGTCCGTCTCGTCCCAGTCTTCATCGGCAGCTTTAGCATCCAGAGTCACTGACCCGAGACCTAGGGTGATATCCCTGACCTCTTGATCGGACTCTTCGCCCGCAGCTATACCCGGCGACTGAAGCCCCCAAGCATCCACCCCGGTGTTGGCACTAACAGCCAGACCCTTAGGGGCGGCATGCTCGTCGGAGACCTCGGACGCTCCTTCGGTATCGTATTCGGGCGCCTCGGTATCGCTGGCTTCTCCTTCAGGGCTTGTGCGGGCACTCTCGAATGCATCGCTGAGTTCGGACCCGTTGGCATCAATTGCAAACGGAGTGTCGAGATCCATGGGGTCCGCTTCGGCACCGGCATCATCGCTCGGAGCCTCCGAGCGGGCCGCATCATGGTCGCCCTCGGTCACGACCTCAGGAGTCTTGGCAGAGACCTCATCCGAGATACCGAGATTTGACACCTCGGGCTTCGGCTCGGCACCGTCCGCTGCAGGTACACGATCCTCAATGCAGATCGGGCATGCTTCTGCGTGAGGCCTGCATGTCACCTCGGGGGCATGGGCTTCTGGTTCGGCATCGAGGCTCACAGCCGGATATTCCGTTGGGTCCGAACCGGGGATAACCTGGGCCTCAGCGATGACTTCGGGTGAGCCACCGATGCCCGAACCACCGTGCGCTTGCACGGTGGGTTCGGGACCAGCATCAACGCTCGGCGAGTCTGCGGGGCCCGAAGCATCGCCATCCTCTGCGGCAGCTTGGGGTGTGGATTTGCTGGTGAGTTCGAGATACGAAGATTCCGGTTCTGCCTCGGCACCGGTAGCGGGAGCGTCCTTCACCTGGCCCTCGTTGGAGACCTCGGGCGCGGTTGCGATATCGTGACCCACTTCAATCTCTTCTGCCCCTGCCTCGGTGACGCCATGAATGTCGGTCGCATCCGCGAGTTCGGGACCCTCAACAACCCCAGCATCGACAGCGACCTCTTTCTCTGGGGCCGAGCGTGTCTCCGAGGTGAATTTAGGCGACATTGAGGCTTCCGCAGCTTCCTCATTCGGTTCCGACAGCCCGGACTCAGCGGTGGGGAAGTCCGGAGTTGCCAAGCCTTTGTCACCATTTGCAGCCAATTCCAATTCGGCCCTGTCATTCTGTCCGCTATCTACCTCAGACAGGGGACTCGCTATGCACGATTTGAAGGGCAATTCGTTTTCGGCAGCGATTGGATCTTCGGTCGCTGCCGGTTCCGACGGAGCCTCCTTGCCTTTGCGGCTCTTCATCTGACGCGAGCCCATGTCGGCTTCGTCCACTGACAGCTCGGATTCTGCGATTATCTCGGGGGCGGGGCTCAATCTGGCTGAAGATGGCCCAATCGGGATTACAACCTCGGGATGGCGGCTGTCGTCCTCCTTCCCTTTGACAATCGGCGCTGCTGTAGCAAGCTCGGCTCCTATGTTCGCTCCGAGCTCGTCTGTGTCAAACTCGTGCTCCAACTCCCTCATAATAGGATCCCTCGTGCCCGACAGTGTTCGCACGCAGGTTGGCGTGATAAGGATGCTGTGTCTCGGCGAGGAATCGCCTCCTGAGCTCAATGCAGGCGTAGACGGTGCAGTTGAGTATTCGTCGGCGTCTGGGCTCCTCGTGCCAGACAACATGTCTTGCAAGTCGCCTTTTGTGACTTCTCCGGAATTGTCGGCATCCTTGAATCGCTTCGGCGTCTCCATCTTAGACCGAGCAAGCTCTTGGGCTGCCGACTGCGCGTCGCCCTCTTGAGTCATTGGGGTCTCGAGTTGACTTGGGGAAGACGCGGGGTCGCGAACTGGAGTTGTTGGGCGCTCCTCTGCTAGCATCATCCTTGCGGAGCTGCTGGCGTCATGGCCGTTTGGTGCGCTTGACGTCATCGGGGGCAGTAAGGTGCTAGTCAGCTCACTAACAGCTTCCACCAGAGCCGGTCTTTCGCCTGCGAATTCCGCCTCAAAGACGTCCTTTTCTGTCGACGGAGCTTGCATAGCGTTATCAATCTCAGCCGCGTCATGGTCGACTTCGGTGGTCTTGTCGCCTTCAAGCGCGTTCTGCACCTCATTTACTAGCGTCGATGCGCTGCTGACACGAGCTGGCAGGGAGTAGCTGCGAGGCACAAGAGGGAACACTCGCTGCGCGGGTTTAACTGGCGCGTTGATGACCAAAGGAGCCGGACCCTCGAGCGACGGTGTCTGAGCACCGCGACCGACGACGCTGTTACCATCCTCAGAAGCAGATGTAGTCGATTTGAGCGAACAGACGTCGCTCTTGGAAGATCTGGAAATGAGGCGAGGGTTCAGAGAGAATGCCCGCGGTGGCTGCGGTGTCGGCACTTCGACGGGTGTGATTGACTGCTGCACTGATTCATCGGGCTTCTCAGTCTGGCTCAGCACTTTGTCGATGGCACGAGAAAGCAGCGGATCCTCGCTCTGTTCAGGCTCAGAGTCTACGATGTCGTCGATTGAGCACGTATCCTTGAACACCATGTCAATATCGTGCTGGATCCGCGTCTTCAGCCTGGAGATGAGAGCCGACTCTTGGTCCTTGGGCGACTCAAACAGCTCCCTTGGCCTCCCCTGTTTTTGCCTCGCGACAATAGCCTTGTCTAGGACGAGATGCCCCCGCTTGTGCGCGTTGATGTGAATGGCTACGTTATGGCCTCGGATCACGTCGGCAATGCCTGTCTGGACACGTTCCAGTGCTGCTTCGACTGTCCGCCGAGCGTAAGATACCGAGGAGTCGATGCGGAACTTGGCCGGTTGCTGAAGTGTCCAGCCCACGCCCCTGAGCTCCAGTATCCTGAACTCGAAGTCGTGCATCTCGTTGATTTTGCTGTCAATCGAGTCCCTGGCTTCGACAAAGGCGGTCTCGATGGCCTTGAGAAAATCCTTGCAGTCCCGAGCCTCGGCATCACGAAACAAGGTGAGCTTACTCTTGATGTTCCGGTACAGATGGCTGTAGGAAGGACCAAGGTTGTTAGCTACTTTGACTTGGATGTCGAGAGCATCCGAGTCGACGTGGCGACAACTCGAATCCCCACAGTCCTTGACATGGTCGTTATACTCCTGTTTCTTGGGCTCGAGGGCTTGGTGGATGGCTTGTCCAGCTCTCCACAGAAGATCCTCGCTCGTAACCAGGCCTAAGGGTGCAGACTGGTCGCTGTTGACTCTGATCGTCCTCGCGAAGATTGCTGGTCTCCGCCGCGGATCCCGACTCCTGAACGACATCTCAATGCTGTATCCAGGCACAAACTCGAATGACTGGGATGCCTCGATGAACTGGGATCTCGGGATGCAGAGAGGCGAGAGGGGACCATTATCCGACGGCGACGATGTCTCGACTCCCTTCGGGATGTGATCGCGGACAGAACCATCAAGCCATTTGAAACCCTTGTCGTGCCGCCGAAGGTAAAGCCCAATCATCCTGTGACTTGCCAGGATAACCTCCGTGGTGGCGCCAACAGTAAGCGGTTGCTTCTGGTAGGACCTGAAAGTCCTCTCTGCCCAGGTGCCGGTTCCTCTTCTGATGATCTTGAAGGTTATCTCGAACCTCTTAGGTTTTGGCTCGTCAGTTCCATCCCTGAGCCCCTCCGTAGCTCCAGAGTCCTTGCGCGTGATGAGTTCCTCGGAGCAGTGCTCGATCCTGCGCAAGAGCCCGCGGCAAATCCTGTTGTTAGGCTCAAAGCCCGGTGAACTCTCATAGCTTCGGCTGTATATTGACCTTATGACCGGATCCGTGAACTTGATGGTGACGTGCACGGCCAGTGGAGGCGTGCTAAAGAAGCCATTTTGCTGCTCCTCAAAGATAGGCGATAATAACGCCCTCTCTTGGTCCATGGTCAAATCCGTCGATGACCTCTTGGGCTCAAGCCTAGGGAAGGAGTCGCCTAAGATGAGTCCTCTTCTCGACCACGGTGACGAAACACCAGGCCTTCGATGTTGAGCATCCCATGCCATACTTTACGCGGTAGCGAGGTTCTGTCGCGTGCTATGTCTCGGCGGGCGGCAAGAGACTTTTTAAAGGTGGGTTCGTGAGGTTGGCGTGGTTGGGTGTGGGGATACAGCTAAGAAACGCACTGGAGTAAAGGAAGGCACGGTTGAACAAGAATGAGAGAGGCTGAAAAAACAATGCCCATCATCGCCGTACAAAGGCGTTAAAGATATCAATTAACCTGCAGGAGCAAAAGAGAAGCAATCTACAGGACATATGAGACGAAAGGAAAGACAGGGCTTTAGGAATTCTCTATAGGAACCTGTTGGCGCATCTTAGATGAGGGGTGCTCAGAAAGATAAACAAGATCGGCTTGTGCGTTGTGGTGGGCTGTGGTGGGCCAGGATTGAGCGCCTCCTGCCAGCACTCGGTGTGCGCCGATTGGGGCAGACAAAGACCACGAACGCGCTTGCGGGAATTGCAGACGTTTTGTGGCCTGACACGTATCGGTCACAATGGTCTTTTAAGGCTTCTTGATGCTCCATTGCGGGTTCATCCAACAACATGCCAGAAAATGACGTGAGGCGCCCAATTATGGGTCGGTCGAACAAAGGGGTGAGGGTATCCTTTATTCTCCACTTGCTTTGACTCGCCAATCTCGCCCAAACGTGGAGGTTTGGGCAGGTATGAAACGGGCAGGCAGACCCAGCAACAGGATGGTGCCCGCCTTGGGGTAAGAGACACACGCCCTCCCGTGCCGACTGCCTTACTCGGGGCTGCATGCGGCCCTTTCCTAGAACTGTCGGAAATCGGGTCTTCAAAGTGGAATCCAAGACAGCTCAGAAACCTGAATGTGAAAATCGGGCGCTCACCGACTTTGATACACCATCAATGGCGCGGGCCAGACCGGCCAGCGACACTCTGTTTCGATGACGACCAGTCGGAAGGAAAAGGTTGCAAAGAGAGTTCAGCCCAATAACATGGAACGACCCGATCGGCGAATTGTCAAGAGGTTCAGCTAGGGTTCCCGCCCAAGCCTTCGCCGATTTGGGAGGCGCTGCGGGGTTGCAGCCCAATGGGAGGCGCGGGATGGGCTGATGGCGCCTAGTGTAGCTAAGTTTTGCTTGTGGGCGCGCCTCTTTTCAGCGCACACCACATCTTCTTCACCTTGGCTCGAGCGACATCCAGATGCACGTCTTTCAATAGTCTGAGGGCCGATCTGAGGGATTGCGCGATCACCGTGGTCAGTTTCCAGATTGTCTCTCTGTGGCATGAAGAGAACGGCGAAGAGAACGGCGACCTAGTCGGAGCTGCATGTGCATGGGTTCACACTGCGCAACCGGCTTTGATCTCTTGAGTGGGATGCCTCAGTCGCAAGAATGCACTCCACCGAAGGTGCTCTAGGTGCAGGTATCGCCATGGTTGCCATGCAAGCAGTGACACCAAGTGGATCACGGGAATTTCATCGATCTGGGTGATCTCTGCGAGACATGAGGTTGTCTAAGAGACCTCTAGAAGAGTTCCACTAAGTTGAGACATTCTGAGCTTATGGCGCACTGTCCACGATGTCGGTTTTGTCGGTCTTTGTGCCCATGGAACGTAAGCTCTGACACCGGAAGGTTCCGTCACTTCTCAGATCAGGGTACTACTCCCATGGCGCTTAATATAGGAACCAGGATGTTTGCAAAGCTTCAATCATAAACTGTCTCCTTCAGTCCATTGTGTCTTTCCGTCACGGGGGAGGCAGTTGTTGCTTTGTTTTCGCGGTCGGAGGAATGAAGGCGGCGACGGGCCATGGCCCGTGCGTCTAGAAAAAGTCCGGCGGTAGCAATGCTTCCACGGGTTGACTCTTTTACATACGTCTAGACGGATCTAGCCGCTCGCGCAAAAGACCTATGCACCCCGTAAATCCGACGCCGTCGCTGCGGGGAATATTGAGGACGCCGGGACGTCGGCAGCGGGGCGTTAGACGCTAAGCGGCGGGACGTGTCGGGATAGAAGCAGCCGCACAGCGGGCCGAGGGCTTGCTGGTCGGAGATCCAGGCCGAAACCGCTTCGGAGACAATGTAGCACTTGTGCGCGTGACGGTGTTGGTCGGGGGGGTTGTGCCGTCGCGGTCGCAAGCGCCTAACCTAAACTTCCGGCCTCTCACCAAGATTTGCGGCCTCAAAGAGCCGCCTTGCGCGGCAGGGAATATAACCTCTAACCAGGGAGGCAACCTTCGTTTTGGAACGCTGGCAGTTCCGATTCGAATTCATTGCGGTAGTTTCCGAATCGACCGTTTACTTGGTCGGCCGTCTCCGCGCGCTCTGCCATGGTGGGGTCGTGGGCGCATAGGACTCTCGGTGCGGAAGAATACCCAGAAGAGCGAACAGAATCAGCGGAAAGCCTAGATAGCAAGCCTAGGTCAATCCTAGGGTGGTGCTTGCCGTAATGCGTTGCGTTCAGCTCCGAATGTGTCAAAGTGCTAGTCTGACCATCTAGCGGCATCTAGCACAGATTGGCAGAGAGAGCTCTCTCAAGGTTGGTTGCCCCGGTCTTTTCGAGGAAGCGAGCAGCCCGCTGCAGGCGCCTTCAGGAGGGCCGCTGGGCCGTGCGGGAATCACTGAAAGCACAGAAGCTGTCAGAAAGTACGGGGCAAGCACGGAGTTTCCAAGTGTGCGGATCCATTACGGGATCTATTATAGGAGCAAAGAGTGTATAGGAATAAGAGTGCTGTATATAAAGGAGATGGAAGTGAAGGAGAAACTTTTATATTAGAAGAGAATGAAGAAGGTGTTTTTCTATAGGAAGGTGAAGGCTGAAATAGTATTTATTAAAACGAGCTTTTACTGGTAGGTTTGCGGCAGAAGCAGTGATCACACACACACACAATTCAGAACATCATCTTCTTCACACCGTGCTTTTCAATAGAAGCGGCGAACCTGCAAGACTTTTGCTTACGCAACCAGGCTGCGTTGCGCCGATGCCGCGCGGCCAACTCATCAACCCCGAAACCAGGAAGTGTTTGCTCTTTGCAAACCACTTTCTGCCCGAACATGGCTAATCAAACAACAACACCTGAGTCTTCAGACCTGCGAACCTATCCAGATCGACATGAAAGCACTCCGCCCGACAACGGAACTCCGTTACCTTTAACGCCTCCCGCGACTGATGAGCGATTCAGTTGGCGACTGGGCGCGTCTAATGTGGACAAAGTGATGCGCATGTTCGAAGCCTGCCGGGACCAAGGAGCAGCTCCCGCATCGCTTACTAAGTTCTGCTTACCTCTACAGCAGTACGACGAGCTCGTGAAAAGGCTTCAAGACGATCAGAGTCTAGGCCGCTACGTGGAAGACAAAGTGCGGTATGTGTTTTATCATCATCGCATTGAGACAGTACTGATACTTTACAGCTTCGATTACGAGCCAGAACCTGGGCTTCTTATCGTCCGGATGCCCTCTCCGGTCCACGAGTTTTTTACGGCTTCCGTTGAAGACGAAATGTACAATCAATTAACCCGAGTCGGCGAATTTGCGGCGAAGATTGCAAAAGGACGCTCATCTCGTATTTTTCTAAAGGAGGGAATCTCAGGTGAAAGCTCAGAAGTCCTACACACGGTGCGACGTGAACCGGATGGCCAGTTTCAACATCACTGGCCGGCCTACCCGGGGGTGGTGCTAGAAGTATCATATTCGCAGGACAGAAAGGATCTGAGGAAGCTGGCTTCAGACTATATCCTAGGTTCAAATGGCGATATTAAAGCCGTTATTGGCCTCGACGTTAACTACAACGGGAAACAGTCGACCGTGTCACTCTGGCGTCCAAACTACTTCGAAGAAGACGGCGAGGAAATCCTTGAAGTGAGACAGGAGATTGTAAATAAGGTGCGTTATGTCCTTGTAACAAGAGGATAAAACTGACATTTTAAGGCAGCCATTTCGAGCTTCAGACGGATCACCTGTTAATCACACAGAGTGTCTGACTCTGAGCCTGAGTGATTTCGCTACCGACGAGATATCTAGTGGTGATGAGCCTGTCTCGTTATCCATACAATTCGGGCGACTCGCAGACTTTCTCGCTCAAGCAGAGCAAATCCATCAAGCCAGAGAACCCGATAATAGGCAAGGCGTCAAGTCTAGTCGGCGACCAAAGAAGCGCAGGCTACCGTCTAGTCCCGCTGAAGAACTACGGTCGGAAGACGAGGCAGAGTATCGCAGGCGTGGCATTCCAACCCGATTGTAGTCTGAGCTCGCTGAGATAAAGTTCCCGGCGCATCCATTCCTCTGCGCGGAGCGCCCATTCCAACGCGCTCATTGGCCAGATCCATTGCTTCCACGCAGTCACGTGGTCTTCCTTTCTTGGGTGCTTGAGTGCTTCCTCCGGTTCATCCAACAGCTCACCCGCTCACCTAGCTCACCTTATTGGCGGGAGCGCGCGAGCTATCCGCGCAATTGTAAGATAACCCCCCAAGTGGTGGACAAAAAAAGCCGAACCGCAAAACATCTGAACACTTGGGCTGCCTTCTAAAATGCTATACAGCAGCTAAAATGAGACATACTACTTTATAAAACATACTGTACTAAGTTTCAGAAAGGCAGTTATTCGTCCGTAATAATACGTTAATAAGACATCTTATAACGAGTAGGTTTTAACGTACTGCATACAGTGGACAAGTGTATACAGTTCGGCTTTCTCTTATCTCCTTACTTATTTTCACTACACGCAGTACGCCGAAACCTACTTTCTTAAAGATGTCTTGTTAATGCATTATTGCAGACGGATAACCGCCCTTTTTAAGGTTTAATATGGCCTATCTTCTGAAGCGGTATGCCTTCGTTTGACTGCTTTTTATGGGATTTAGAAGGCAGTTAAGGTGTTCAGGTGTTTTGCAGTCCGCCTTTTTTTGTCCCCCCACTTGCCCCCCTCAAAACTCTTCGCCTCCACCACCCACCCAACCAACCAACTAGACTCCCTTGCCCCCGACTGACATATGCAGGCCCTTCGAACAGTGCACATAAAACATCCACGACCTCCTCGACGCCGTCGACAACGGCACGAAACCTCGCAGGTTCGGCAACCCCAGCCAGCTGGCCGACTACACCATCCGCACCCAACGCATATTCCCGAAGAAACACGTCGAGGAGATGGGGCCTGTCAGGATTCTTCTTCGGCATATATTCTGACCACGCACACTGCCCTCAATGTTATGAACACCACCAACATGGCATATGAAACTGAAAAAAGGACTTGGGAGGAAGGAGGAAGGAGGAAAGTGAGAGAAGTTCATGTTGATATACATTCCGAGTGTACCACCTGACCTGCCTTCAGGGGATGTTGTCGTGTCTAACCCCGGGGCATGTCTGGCTGTTGTATAGAAGGGGAGATGCTAATTGTCAATAAATGTCAGTTGTATATATATCGTATATACCACCTGCAAATGCAAACCGATATATACTGTTTTTGACAAGACACAACAAGATGGGGGAAAGGTTTTTTGTATGGTGAAATCATGTAACGATTTGATAGCAAACGCCACTCTATATGTGATGTGTGTGTGTGAAAGTTAAGCCCGAATCTCCCACATCCTCACCTTCCCCTGGTCATTCCCCACCGCGAGCACCTCACTTTCTCTGTTAAACGCCACCGCAGTGATTCTCCCGAGGGGCGTCTGCTCGGTCGGCCAGTTTCTGTACACCGTGCAACTCGGTAGGTGCACCAATCTCAGCGCGTCCTTCTTGTGCAGACTTCCAAACCCCAGTAGTTGCCCATCTGGCGAGAACGTAATCACCGAAATGGCCGTGGTCAGTTGCTCAAACATCCTTCTTGGGGTAGGCAGTTTCTTGATCGCAACCCCTTTTTCCTTGCTCCCTAAATCGATCAGTTCGTTCCGGTCGTAGACGTTCAGAATACCAGAGTTGGACCCCACGGCAACCCATCGATCCCCTCCCAACTCCTCCGGTCCATCGCTCCCGCCCATCGCTATCACCGTTCCGCCGATGCTACCCTCATCCCGCCATGTACCGACAGTCCGGCGGGTGTGCATGCTCCACTCCGTCACTTGGCCATCTTTGCCCAAAATGGACAGGCCGTTGCCATCAGACCACCAGACAAAATCCGAAATACCACCCCTGCCATCAACCCTCGCCTGGGCAATCCACTGCATGGTGTTGGTAGACACGATATTCAGCATTCCACCGCCCTTCTTATCAGATGACACCATCGCCAGGTATCGCCCGCACGGGGACGTTCTGAAGTTCTCCATGGTACGCTGCTCCTTCTGATGACCCTGAATCTGGCTCACCTTCTTCACCAGCCCTGAGCTCAGGTTCCATGAGTGTAAGTAGCGGCGACGACCAGCAAACATGATTTCATCACCGTCCGATCCGACAAACTCTGATCTCCGGATGTCAGTAGCCTGGACCTGCACCGACGTGAGCGCTGGGTTGGGCGTAGGGTGTGCGGTGGGATTGATCTGGTGGAGATACAGGATGCTCGCGGTACTTGAGCTCAGCAGGATATTGTGTGTCGGGTGGAAGGACAGCGACGAAACAGCGGCCTTGTGGGTGTCAGGAATATCGCGAGTGCGTTGGATGTCGATGGTCTCCGGGCGTAGCTTTCTGCGTTTTCTGGACCCAGCACCGTTAAAGTTGCTTGCATCTCGCAAAAACGTCTCCAACGGAAGCGCCTCCGGATCGTCAATGTCTTCTTCCTCCTCTGTGTCCATTTCCGAGCCAGAAGTAGTGGCGGCAGCAGAAGAGCGGCGCCGCCGGCGCTTGGAGGCTTTATCGTCCGCCTCGCGAGCCCAGGTCGGTAGGGGGTATAAACGCAAATATTGACGGCGCAATCTGCGTGCGTACTCTGTTCCAGATACGACGTCCTCGTCCTCGGCATTGCGCAGGTTTCGGAGTCTGGAAGAGTTGGCCAGAGACACGGTCAGGCGCTCGTCGTCGCTGTCCTCCCACGCCGGTGCACTTCCATCCTCCTCTGCCTGTTTCTCCTGTTTCGTTTCGGTGGTGGGGAATAAACCCTTGGAGTTACCCGCAGCGGTATCGATGAAGAACAAAGCAGAGTCGTCTAGATCTTCGTGCCCTGTCCCCTTTTCGCCGTCTTCGCCAGGGATTTCGGTGAGAGCGGTGGTGTTATCGGTAAAGTCGTCTCTAAATAATTGCTCCCTCCAGGATGTCTTGCCGCCGAGAACAAAACGCTCGAGATCCTCCTCGTCGGAATCCGGTTCAGAAAGGACGGCTGTGTCGACCTTGTTTCTTCTTCTTCTTCGTCGTCGGGTGTTTATCTCGACTTCGCTGTCGTCGTCGTCCTCCTCCTCCTCCTCCTCGCCTAAGCCCATGGGAATGTCATGTTCGTCGTCGTCCTCGTCGAATCCGACGAATGAGCCATTATCTGACACATCGTCAACTTCTTGTTGGTGTAAGGACATGGCGCGGGTCGTCATTTCGTCTGTGTGGTGTTGTTTACTGTGAAGGCGGTATGTATCGTGGGGCAATCAGTGCACTCAGAAACTTTTTTTTCTTATCGCGATTGAGCTCTCAGCCTTGCAGTGGTAGCTGAAGTTTAGCGAATGGGATAGCGATTGATGGTGGGGCGTTAGTTGGCATCCCGCCTGCGGGTCCGTGTCATTGCAACTGCCCGTGAACAGCCATCGCATGAACCAGAATTGCCCAAGGTCTCACTGGCGTTTCGAACGTTCATTCCACCTTTTAGAGCAAGGTATGCAGGGCCCTGAGAGTTTATTCTTTGTGCTGTCATTAAAGTGATGATGGAAATGATGAAAATTACAGAAGTACATGAATGTTGTCAGAAGGAGGAAATAGGTTTCATGCTGTTCGCTCTGGGTATCTTGCATGAGGTCAATCTTCACCAAACAATCGCAACGACAATGCTAACCAAGCATATCCAATGCGCACCACTCCTCCAGCGCAACGTCCCCGCGCCACCCAGTCCTTGAGTCGCTGACGCACCCGGTTTGGACGGACCCAACCCATCACCATTCCCAGTATTACTTCCGTTCGGGTCCGTCTGGACGACAGTAGAGTCACCCGGGGCGAACATTACCGGCACGTTGTTAGCGCCTGTAATATTGACTTGCTCCGGAGTAAGTAGGGGATTGTTCAAGGTGTCGCATGACGGCCGACTGACGTCCGTATCAATCTTGTTGGTAACTGATATCGGCATGTCTAATATCGTGTAGTGATCCACCCCGTTTAGTCTGAAGTTCTGCCTTATCGAGATCTGATCTCGTCAGTCATCATTCTCCCGCATCCTTTTCCTGTGAACTTACGTTGTATACACCGCGAGCACTCCCAACCTCACTCGGCTGGCCATCGCCCACCAGACAGTCAGGCCATACCCATTTGACATGCTTCACCGTACTTCCTGGCTCTTGGAACATGATATCTCCCAAACTCGCATTATTTTGCGACGCGGTGCCATTGGTTATCGTAAAGTTCTTGCCCGTGTCATAGCTGTACAGGAATATGGTGATGTTGTGTATCTGACTGGGACTGTCTGACGGGTACGGTGGGAGTGGGAGGCGGCCGTTTGTGGAGACGTCTAACGCAACCTCTATCGTATCTACTCATAGTCAGTACCCATCCGGGTTATGGTAGGTAGGAGGGAAACAGACCTCCACCGAGAGGAGTACCCGGTTGAGGGGCATCGACGACCGCTAACCCGGGCGTGAATATCTGACCTCCCGCTACTGTAAAGTTAAGGCCTGAACATAACCTAGGCGCTGTAGAGAGAAACAGCGCCCAGAGGGGAAGAAACATTTGGTGGGATATCATTTAGCCTGATCTCACAACAGCGGCTGCTGAAGGGAAAAAAATGAGAAACACAGAGAACGGGCATAAATGTAAATGGGAGAGGGCTGCTATTTAGCCAACTCACTCCAGCAGATCATCATCGCGGAAGCGAAGAAATAGGGAAACACGGGATAGAAACCAACGCTTCGGTCGATACTATAAGTGACATGGCATACAGTGAGTCTAATAGTGGATGAATAGTGGATGCGAGATTGCTAGGAATACCGGGAGGTCCAACGGAGACATGGGGAAACTCTGGAAGCGAGACTCTGACAGATTCCCGTCCCTAGCAAAAGTGTGCGAGCGTACCATCATGCGATACTTATCGGCTGCCCTCTTAACCGAATCCTCACAAACGAGCAGTTGTCTTCACAATCCGTGGGCAGAGGGGCAATACTTGGAACTGGGGCAGACAAAAGTGGGAGAGCATGAACCTTGAACCTTGATTGATCGCTGTCTGCGAAGAAAACCAAGGGGAGTTGGGGTATAAGAATCGTCCTAAGATGCTGTCATCGCTCAGGGTGTAAGTAGCTGTAACGGTTCTGACGGAAGGTCTTCATGCGGGCAGCTCGTTGTTTCAGGTTGATAACTGTGACCTGGCAGTCGGCGCCGGGTTGCCTCTGAGCTTATTGGGAAGCCCTGTTGAGTTTCAGGGGTGGTCTGGCTCGTGCCACTGCCTAACGGCCCTGCTGGGCCGACAACTGGCAGGGCTTGGTGGTCTGTGGGTTACTATGAGCACAGACCACAATCCAACCCTTTTGGACATCAGTGGTGAGATTGGATGATCTGACCCAATAGCATGTGAACTTCGCTCAACAACTTAACGGTCTCATTCTTATCCTATTTTATTCAATTAGGTGACCGAATATGCCGATGCTTTTTGGATAAGCTAGAGAGCATTCACCCGACAAAAAGCCTCGCGTCGGCCGTTGGACGGAGGAGCCCCGGCGGTGTCAGCGTGGGTGATTCGGGTGTCTCTGGGAAAACACAATTGCTGGTTACGTAAGGTTCGGTGCCAAAATAGCACACACGAGTTGAGAGGTTACTGGAGACATGGCCACCATACGGCGAAGATCCGTTTCAACCTTGTCAAGGCTCGCCGGTCATCTGGGACCTCTGCTCAACCGGGTCAGCAGAAGCTCGTCACGGCTAATATGTGATCCCCGCTGGAGGCATCATCGATGTTTTACTGCCCAAGCATCGCAACACACATCACCCATACCAGCGGATCTCCTCAAGGTATCTGAAGAGGTGGCAGATGCCATAGCGACCAACAGACCAGTGGTAGCCCTCGAGTCAACCATCTACACGCACGGTGCGTTAGGTCATGATCTGTTGCTGGAAGACATTGTCCGCAAACACGGGGCCGTTCCCGCCGTTTGTGGTGTTTTGGCCGGAGTTCCTACCGTAGGTCTTAGCACTGCCGAGGTAGAGCGGATGGTTGAGGAAGGCGCCAAGAAAGTTTCCAGACGAGATCTTGCCTACCTTGTCGGTATGGGTCTTGCCGGGCACAAGATGCACGGCGGCACGACGATATCCGGGACCATGATCTTAGCCCGGGCAGCCGGTATTCGTGTGTTTGGGACCGGTGGTCTCGGCGGTGTTCATCGCGGCGGAGAGAACTCGATGGATATCTCGGCCGATCTGACCGAGCTGGGAAGAACTAGCGTGGCTGTGGTTAGCAGCGGCTGCAAAGGCTTCCTTGATATCCCGCGGACTCTGGAGTTTCTCGAGACCCAAGGATGTCTGGTATCTACCTTTGGGGAAGGCAAAGATAGTGTGGACTTTCCGGCCTTCTGGGCGCGAGAAAGCGGCTGCAAGAGCCCGTCAGTGCATCAGACTGAAGCACAGGCTGCTGCCATGATTCTTGCTCAGGAGCGGCTGGGTGTTGAATCTGGCCTACTCTTTGGTAACCCCATCCCGGAAGAGCACGCGATTCCGAGGGAAGAGATGGATGCTGCGATCAACACCGCTGTTCGTGAGGCGGACGAAAAGGGGTTCTCGGGGAATCAAAACACGCCGTATATCCTCAAAAGGATACGAGAACTTACCCAGGGCCGAAGTGTACCGGCGAACAAAGCCTTGGTACAGGCCAACGTGGCCAAAGCCGCCGGGATAGCCGTTGAGCTGTCCAGGCTCCTAGACGGCACACCGACCGGTCTTGATACCTCGTAAGAATCTCCATCCATACCACCTGTGTTAATACAGATGTTGAGTAATCAAGCTACACCGTCCAGGTCCCCTCCAAACAGACAGTAAAGATCGAGATAAGCAGTCAACCGGCTGTCGGGTCTCAGGTAAGTCCCCTCTTCCCCCTTCGCTGTGTTACAGCCATTAATGTGATCAGAGCACACATACAGCAGATATCCTGGTAGCAGGCTCAGTCGCTCTCGACCTATCCTGCGATTATTACTCCGGCAGCACCACCTCTGTCTCTCCCCAGTTACACACATCCAATCCCGCCGCCATTAGCCAGTCTGTCGGCGGCGTAGGCCACAACGTCGCGCTCGCCGCACACAAAATCACCGGCGGCGAAGCCAACAACAACAAGGTCAGGCTATGCAGTATGATAGGCGACGACATAGCCGGCTCCACCATCCTCTCCCACCTTCAATCCGAAGCCCTCGACACCTGCTGGATCAGACAGCTCAGGCATGCAGAATACCACTCCACCCGCACCGCCCAATACGTCGCTGTGAACGACGCCGACAAGAATCTAGTGCTAGCGATGGCGGACATGGCAATCTTCACCTCCCATTCATTTCCTGCATATTGGCAGTCGGCCGTCGCAGCCGCCAAACCCAGGTGGTTGGTGGTAGACGGTAACTGGTCCGAGCAAGACCTTCCAACATGGCTACGGGCGGCTCGCGAGCACAAAGCTAAAGTGGCGTTTGAACCTGTCTCTACCGCCAAGTCCGAGCGCCTATTCCCCCCAAAACCCACAACAAGCAGCAAGTCGTCAGTGTTCCCCAAAAACATGGTAGATCTAGCTACGCCAAACCAGTACGAGCTGGCGAGCATGTATGTCGCAGCTTTGAGAAACGGGTATTTTGAGAGTCCGGAATGGTTTGCTGTCATAGACGCGTTCGGTATGCACGGAGGTGCAAGGGGAAAGTTTGTGAGGATTACCGGCGCAGAAATGACCGACGCGGGCGTACCCCAGCAGAGCATCCAACTCCTACCATATATACCCACCATCATTACAAAATTGGGTAGTAAAGGATGTCTGGTGACGATGATTCTCAAGGACGGGGACCCGAAACTACGGGATCCGGAGCACGCGCCATACGTTCTGACGAGAAACATTGCGGAGGAGCACCCGCATCTGCGCGTTGGCGGGGTCTACATGAGACTGTTCCCAGCAGTGGAGAAGGTCAAGCAGGAGTCAATTGTGTCGGTCAACGGCGTGGGGGATACGTTCCTGGGAGTGCTGGTTGCGGGGCTCGCGCAGGGAGGGAGAGTGGAAAATCTGATCGACGTCGCGCAAAAGGCTGCCGTGCTGACGTTGAAGAGTCACAAGAGTGTGAGTGATGAACTCGGCGCTTTGGGGAAGGAGTTGGAACGGGCTGCTGCGAAGCAGTAGATGAGTTGAGGGGGCTATGATAACAGGATATACTCTTGACATTGGAAGGAGAAGAGCCGGATAAGTTATTTTGAAGTTTGACGTGTTCAATTTGGGAAGAACTGGGTAACTACATAATAATTCAGTCATGTCTGTACATGTAGGATATAGACTTTCAGATGACTGGGTTAGCCAGATGTACAGTAAGTCGTTTAATAGAACCTCTAACGGCAGGAAATAGTCAATGCTATGCTATGCTTGCGATTTACTTGCCTCTTAATAGTACAGACTTTCTTTCCTGTCAACAGGGTTGTATGTTCAAGGTACGTAGCCGGTCTTGGATTAGTGCCGTTACCCCACAACGTAACAGTACACTACCAGCATCATGAACGACCATTCCACCCCTCACCTCTATTACACTGTATTCTCGTCGCAACCTCGGCAGGCGTGGCACATGAAATGCGGAGGTGTAGATCAATTGCGGGGAACACACCGAGGGAAGCTCCTTGTTTGCAAATGCCAATTGCCGGTGTAAGTGAAATGGAATGTAAAGCTTAGCTTGTTCAGCTCTTTTCTTTGCTCTTTCCGTAGCTGTCTCATCTTTCCCGAAACATCTGACAAGCTACCTTTTCCGCCCTGAGACATCCACTTCAAACTAGAGTGATTCCGTTCGTCACAAGAAACATCTCAATTAAATCAGAGCGCATCTTTCCTGGGTAGTCAAGATGCCAATGCACCAAGGTCTCCTCCCGCGGGAAGGCTTCAAAGCCGACAGTCTCTTCAGTATCATAGACCGCACAGTTCTGAACCCAAAGCTCCTCCTCCCAATCATCCTTCTCAGCCGCTACACCAAAAAGGGTCAAAACCTATCTATCCTGCACCCCAAAGCTTACTCTCGTATCAAAGCCCTCTTCTACCTCGCCGTCATCAAGTCGCTAAGCAATTACTTCTCGCGAGGCGTGCTGAACAACTGGGTAAACGACAAGTATGACTGGTCGCGCGAGATTGTCGTTGTCACCGGTGGAGCCGGCGGAATCGGTGGGCATGTCGTCCAGCTCCTCGCTGAACGGGGTATCAAAGTAGTGGTGCTTGATATCCAACCGCTCACTTACCCAGAGAGTAAGCCCGCCCCTTACTTTTCCCCTACCTTCCCCCCCCTCCCCCCCTTCTCCTTCCTTCCCACCTTTTGCTAACCGTTGATAGCGCCCAATATCTTTTATTACAAATGCGACATCACCTCGCCCACCACCCTTGCAACCGTCGCCAACACCATCCGCGCAGAGGTCGGGGAACCTACCATCCTCATAAACAACGCGGGCGTAGCGAGGGGCAAGTCCATCCTGTCCGCAACCGAAAAAGACATCAGATTCACGTTCGACGTGAACACCTTGGCGCACTACTTCACCACCAAGGAGTTCTTACCGTCCATGATCAAACGGAACCACGGCATGATCGTCACCGTGGCGTCAGTAGCTGCTTGGGTTACCGTGCCGGACATGGTGGACTATGCAGCGAGCAAGGCTGCCGCCCTCAGCTTTCACGAGGGGTTGACGGCGGAGTTAAAGACGAGATACAATGCACCCCGGGTGCGGACGGTGGTGGTAAATCAGGGGTACACCAAGACTGCGTTGTTCACGGGGTACCGGAACGATTCGACCTTTCTCATGCCCACGCTGGAGCCGGAGACTGTCGCGGAAGGTATCGTGAGGCAGGTGTTGAGCGGGCAGAGCGGGCAGATTATCATGCCCAAATTTGGAAATGTGCTGGCCATGTTGGCGGCGCTGCCGCATTGGTACCAGACTGGACTACGAGCCAAGAATGAAAAGATCATGACGGGGTTTCAGGGGAGGCAGGTGGTGCGGGATCTCGAGAGGTACTATGATGAGAAGGAGGAGAAGAAGGGGAAAAGGGGGCATGAAAGCGGGACCGACGCCGGTGTGGAACCGGGGACGGGGGCGGATCCGGAGACCAGTACGGTTTTTGTGGCATAACCTATTGCAGAGCAGAGAAAGGAAGGTCGCCGGGGAAGAAAGCGGAGAGAGATATGAAGACCCCACACCCAGGTCAGGTTGAACAAGGTAAAAAACAGGTAGGTCGGGTCGTGCCTGCCTATCTTGGCAGTTTCCTATGCCACATACCATAATCATGACGATTTGCAATGTTGCCGTTCCTGGCAGGGATGAGCACGTTTTGCGTCGTTTTAAGAAGGTTGTCACACTTGACGACGATTTTGTACTATCCATATTGAATTTAGCACACACTAATATGCCATTCCTGTTCTTCCTTGGATGTCATTGCGTAATTGGTTCCGCACTCTTCCTCTCGCTGGTTGTAGTACCCATATCGTTCCAACCGCTGATAAGCAGATTCCAGCTCACTACGTCCACATCTGGGTAAATAGACGCCCATAAGCAATGAATGACGCGCGCGATGGGTCGATGGGTCGATTACGATAGGTATGGGCAGATGTCGAATCCTTTATCTGTAAGCTTGCGGCGGCGTCTTCAGAGTGCTTACCTCATACACCTCCACCCAGAGATCAGAGCAATTTGCTTAAAAAGGCTTATTCAAGGGGAAGGTGCCACAGACAAGTGCTAAAATAAGGCGTCCGGAGTGCTGGGAAACGGCCTTTTCAAGTTCATACACTTGGGGGAGGTGGGGCATAAGGCGTGGTGAGTCGAGGGGTCGAGCGACTGTCCGGCCTGGTGAGTCGACACTCTTAAAGAAGTGGCGTCAGGAGTCCACGGTTCCCCAAGGTTGCTCGCCTGAGCCCTGCCGGCGCGGGCGGTCTAGATTGGCTTGTCCCAGATTTGCTGCCGGACCCTGCCGCCAGCCAATCAAACGACTCCAATTGCTTCGAGTTGGTGGAGTCTTACCCCTCGGCAAGCCAGACAGACATGCCAGATCAGCTCATCCGGTGCATCAGATCAGCCCACCTTGACCTCGGATTTGAAAAAACCATAAGGCGCGATATCGCATGTATCCGCATCCATAGACTGTAGAGGGTGTGGGATCTGCACATTGCGCATCGTCAGATTACCGCCTTACCAATCATACCTTCCTCACCTGGAAGGTTTTGCTCTTGAAACGATGCCGCACAATTATATCCCAGTCTCGGTGAACATTGCTCTGTTGCCTCTGCTGCTTCTACTTCTAGAACCCTTCCCAGGAACCTAGTAGCCTGCTACCGTTACGTTGTGCGAACATACCTGCATATTGGGGAATATCTTATCTTTCTCGTACCACCTTTGCATACATACGAGCTCACGCACCTGTTCTGTCCCAGCGAGCTGGAACGAACTTAGCAGCAGCTAAGTTCGGACGTCGAGTCAGCTTCGGCTGGTAGACGCAGCAGTCTTCTCCCCCGCTTAGGAGTGCACTGCAAAACGGTCTTCCATTCCCTCTACATTCTCTCGTTTGCAAGAGGCCATAAGGAAAGGAAGCAAAGAGGGTTCCATCCGTCCTCCCTCGTTCGCGCCTTCCGCCTGCTTTGAAGTGGTTCTGTCGGCGCCCCACTGTCTACTTCGCCACTATCCGAAACATTGGGAGAGCTGAGCTTTTGGCTCGCGGTAACCTTTTCTATACGACGACACCCGAGAAGGTTAAGTAGCAACGATGTCGCCCGCCCTCCTCGAGAAGCAGGCGGAGGACCTGCAGAACAGCGGCGACGTTCCGATGGAGCAGACCGAGTGCGTCGACCGCCTGACGTTGCTCCGGAGCATGCCCGAGCCACCTGTAGAATGTCAGGTCTGCGTCGTTGGTGCTGGCCCGGCCGGACTGATGCTCGCTTGCAACTTGGGCCGGTTTGGTGTCAAGGTGGAGGTGGTGGACGATAGAGCAGATCAGACGCCAGTGGGAAGGCAAGTCCTGCGCCGCGCCGTTCTACCGCGTCGATCGGGCGGGGGCTAGTTAGTAGTACTAACAAATATGGGCAAACTACAGAGCAGACGGGCTGCAACCAAAGACTATCGAGACGTTCCGGCAGATGCGACTAGCAGACCCATTGCTGCAGCGCGGAGTTAGGGTATACGACATCTCCTTTTGGCGAAGCACAACCGAAGAGCCGCTCCATCGCCTGGGGCGGGAAGTGCACTACCCCCCCGTGATCGATGTGCTCGACCCCTACATCTTGCTTGTGCACCAGGGCATGGTGGAGAGCCTCTTCCTCGAGGACTTGAAGAAACGTGGCGTCCACGTCCGGAGGAACACGGCCTTTGATTCATACAGCGTCTGCGACAGCAAGGGCGGCCCGCTCCAGGTCAACTGTCGCACAAACGTCACACAGGACCGCAAGACACTCTTGACTCAGTATCTTGTTGGGTGTAAGTTGGCCTGCTTTCAAGGCTCGTGGGAGGGTAGCTAACTAACAACGACTTCTAGGCGATGGCGCCCACTCCAAGGTCAGGAAGAGCATTCCCGACTGCAAGTCGGTCGGCATGTCACAGGCGTCAGTATGGGGTGTCCTCGATGGAGAGCTAGAGACCGACTTTCCCGACATCTGGTCAAAGACGCTGGTGTACTCGGAGGAATATGGCTCTATGCTCATCATCCCCCGCGAGCGCAACATGACCAGATTCTATATCGAACTACGGAGCAGTCCCAAGGCCGACAGAAGTCAATATGGCCAGGAGTTTGTCATGCAGCGCGCCAAACAGATCCTGGCACCCTACGAGATAGGCTGGAAGTACATCGAGTGGTTCGGTCGCTACCAGATCGGCCAGCGGGTCGCGAGTCGTTTTGCCGACGAACACCAGAGGGCTTTTCTGGCAGGAGACGCCAGCCACACACACTCTCCCAAAGCCGCGCAGGGTATGAATACGTCGATGCACGACGCGTGGAATCTGTGTTGGAAGCTCAATTTTGCCGCGCGCGGCCTTGCAAAGCCAGCACTCCTGCAGAGTTACGAGGAGGAACGTCGAAAAATTGCCCTGGACCTGGTGAGCTTTGACTACGAGCATGCGAACCAGATCGCCGGGGGCGACGCCGGCGCGCTGGCCGAGAACTTCAAGACCAACGTCCGATTCATCTCTGGCATCGGTGCAGAGTACCCGGACAACGCGATCAACATGGCAGAGCCGCAGAGCTGGGTCATGGGCGAGGCGAAGCCGGGATGTCTGCTACCGCCAGCCAAGGTGACCCGCTATCTGGACTCGAACCCGGTCGACGTGCAGCTCGACATTCCCATGCTGGGCCAGTTCCGGATTTATCTCCTAATGTGGGATGTACACCAGTCGCGCATATTCCTGGACACATTCTGCCAGGCCATCGCATCCAGCGAGTCCCTGGTCAGCCAGCTATCGGCTGCAGCCAGCGTCTCGTACGCCAAGCAGCCGCGTCTACCTGCGCCCGAGGATCTCTTTATCAGGCCGGAGCGGTACACGGCCGTTAGCCATCTCTTTACCTTTGCTCTTATCAGTAAGTCCTAGTTACATCCCTATCCGGAACGGCTACTGACAGTGGGCGCAGCAACGATGCCCAAGAGCGAGATCGAAGTCACCGACCTGCCTGCCCTCCTTCAGGATAGCAGATGGACGTTCTACCTGGACGACTGCCCGGAGAGGGATACTCGTGGCTCACTGTGCACGAACAAGTGGCTGGGCAGTCTCGGGCCGGGTGAGGTGGCTATCGTCAACGTCCGTCCTGACGGGTATGTGGGTTCCATCGGAAGATGGGATTCCAGTGTGGATGATGCCGGTGAGGAGGCTGCCCGGTGGCTTGACAAGTACTATGACAGGTTCTTGCAGGTGCCGGCGGACTTGAAGTAGTTTCTGGGGTAGTTGGTTGGGTGGGGAGGGGGAGGGAGGAAGTATTCTTTTATGGTCCGGATTATTGTCTGTTCTGTTCTGTCTGGGAATGTTTGGAGTTTATGTGTTGTTTTTTTTTGCTCGGTTTAAATTTGATTTGGGATCGCAAAGTCTACCTTTATTTTTATTCACTGCCCAAATCTTTTTTTTCTATTTCGGTCTGATCTTTCTTCTTCTGTCCGTCCCCCTGATACCATGTTATGTACCTACCTAACTTTGTAACAATACAAACGAAACACGATAACGATTCACCTATAGTCAATATTGTTTGCGACTGTTGCCTGGGCAAGGTGGGTAGGTATTCAACACTACTGTATATCAATCATGGATATCTATTACCCCTTATCATTGTGCACATGTTGTTCAATAGCTTTGGTGTCATCTACACCTGTACCGTTCTATCTGGACTTATATATATACGTCATAGAAAAACTGGGAAATTCGTTCTTTCTCATATATCATGCTTTCTAGATTATCTACGATTACACAGATTTCCCCTTTATTCCATCCTCCCATACCCGCTGCACTCTCTGCTGGTTTGTTTACGAGTGAGTAGGCATAGCAACGTCGGCCTTGTTACTAATCGCATCCGCGGAGCTCCACATGGCAGTGACGGTCTTGAGCTGCGTGTAAAAGTTGATGCCGGGCCTTCCGTAGAACGTGCTCGCTCCACCTCCGGCGATGGACTTCTTGTTTCCGGTAAAGGAAAACATGGGGAGGGGGACGGGGATGGGCACGTTGATGCCCACCTGGCCGGCCTCGATTCTGCGTCTGAACGTCTCCGCGGTTGGTCCGGACTTGGTAAAGATGGCCACGCCGTTTCCGTACTCGTTGGCGTTGATCAGCTCGATCGCGTCGTCTAGGGTCTCGACGTTCAAGCAGACCAGCACGGGTCCGAAGATCTCCTCCTTGTAGCACCTCATGCTGGGAGTGACGTTGGAGATGATGGTGGGGCCGACCCAGTTTCCATCGGGGTACTTTCCTGACGGGGGCTTGTAGCCGCGCCCGTCGAGCAGGATAGTTGCGCCCTCTTCCTCCGCGCTGGCGATCAACGATTCGATGCGTTGCTTGGATTGCGGGGAGATGACGGGTCCCAGATCGGCACCCTCCTCAAAACCACCATCTACCTTCAACGCTTTCGCGCGCTCAGCCAGCTCGGGCAGCCATTCCTTCGTCTCGCCGACCGTTACCAGGGTAGACAGAGCCATGCACCGCTGGCCGGCCGCACCAAAGGCCGCGCCGACGACCGCGTTTAGGAACTGGTTCTTGTTGCAGTCGGGAAGAACAGCCGCGTGGTTCTTGGCTCCCAGGTTTGCCTGCACCCGCTTGCCGTTGGCTGAGCCCTTGCTGAAGATGTACTCGCCCGCCTTGTTACCACCGACGAAGGAGACTGCCTTGATGGCAGGCTCGTCAAGGATAAAGTTGACAGTGTCATGAGCACCGTGGATGATGTTTACAACTCCCGGAGGGAAACCGGCCTTGGTGCACAGCTCGGCGAGAATCATGGCTGCGCCGGGGTCGCGCTCGGAGGGTTTGAGGATCAGGGTGTTGCCGGTTATCGTGGCGATCGGGATGCACCACAGTGGGATCATAGCGGGAAAGTCTGGACTAACGTTAGAAAGGGGAACAACAACGGAGAGGAAAGAAAAGGGAGAAGGGCGCTTACTGAACGGGCAGATAGCAGCAACCACACCAAGCGGTTCGCGGTATGTGCGCGTCTCCATATCCTTGGCTACCTCTAGCACCTCACCCTTCAGGAGCTCAGGAGCACCGCATGCTGCCTCAGCCACCTGAAGACCTCGCAAGACATCACCCTTGGCGTCGGCAAACGTCTTGCCCTGCTCCAGCGTGATAGAAGCGGCCAGGCGGTCCCAGTTCTCGCGGATCAGAGAGACAAACTTGAACATGATCTGCTGCCTGTGCAGCACCGACGTAGTCCGCCATGATTCAAAGGCCTTTTGGGCAGATTCCACCGCCGCCTTAAGCTCCGCGTCCGTGTTCTGCGGCACGCGGGTGACTAGGTTGTTGGTTGCCGGGTCGTGCAGGTCGATGAACCGCGATGTCTGGGAAGGGACAAACTGGTTGTCGATAAAGTATGGCGTGTCTTGGACATCCTGGACCTTATCGTGTGTAGTCGGGAAGCTCGTCGCGGTGCTGGCCAGCCCGCCGGCTGCTGCTGGATGCATGTGTTGGGCAGTGGCGTGTATCCTCCTCAGCGCCGCCGCCGCGGATTCCTTCTTACCAGCCATTGTTGTTCTTGAGAATAACAGAGATGTTCTTGCGGAATTGGATGAGAACGAACGGGCGCCGACGCTGGCAGAAGACACTGATGAAAGACACCGAGCGGTGAGACGACGCATTGTGTAGGTAGCAAGTAGGTAGGAGGAGGAGAGACGGGAAGTCAATTCAATAGTTGGGGGTTCCTCGTTTAGCCGTACAGGTAAGTAGCTTATACACGTGTTTGTCTGTGCCTCGTCCAGATGACCTCTCTCATTATCCGACCACCCAGCGATGTCGCTGGGACGTGGCTGGCTTTTAAGGTGCTCAGCTGCAATTGCCGTCCTCGAGCCGCTGTAAGGGTGATGCGTGTTAGCACACCCTTGACCCGATAAAGGTGGGGTAGATCCCGCCTCCTCTAAAGCCGTTGACTGCCGAGCAGCCGTTTCCCCTCAATTCGTCCCCGTCAATTGGGGAAGCTGGGGCGTGAGTCGCTGCACTCCAGGCGATAGCCAAGCGCTAATTCGGAGCTCACATATCTATCCGAGGTCTTATGGACATCCAAGGTTCTTGTAAACATCCAAGGTCCATATAAAAGCCACTTGTATTTTGGTAATGCCTAAGAGTAGAATACATGTGCGCCATGGGACTCCTCAGTCTGTCGAAAATGAAGAAAGAGTAAACTAAAAAAACAGATATGGCAATTCAGTAGCCAGTCCGAGCCGAAGCTCTGATTCAATCGCGTGTGTCGCCCAAGGTCCCCATTTTGTTCACCTGGTATAGATCTTTCTGTACTGAATTATCATCCGAATTCCCATCAACCCAAAACCGAGTCTACCTAGTCAACTACAACCTACGATTGGTTGCGGGTAGACCGCTTGTTAACCTCTGCCTTGGCGGTCTCAGCCCCAGTAGCCGCGGCCTCGGCAACCTTGTCCTTGGCCTCCTCCTTAACGTCAGCGGCGGCCTTCTTGACGGCCGGGGGAGGGGAGCCGCCCATAGACAAGACAGTAGCGACGACAGCGAGGAGAGTGACAAGAATGGCGGCAAGACCACCGGCAACCTCAGGAACGAACTTGACAGCCTCAATGGGGTCCTTCTGGGCGATGGTGAGGAAGAGGTCGAGCTTCTCCTTGATGTAGGTAACCGGGTCATCCATGAACTTAAGGTCCATAGGCGACTTGGGCTTCTCCTCCTCTTTGGGCCTCTCGGCAAGCTCAGCGAGCTCCTCGATGGGGTGCTTCAGGAAGAAGGTCTCCTCAGCCAACTTGCGAGCATCCTCAACAGAGTGGCCGATGTAGATGTTGCTGAACATGATGTTGTTCTGCATGGTCCAGATCTCGAAACCAATCTAGAAAGTCAAAGTCAGTAAGAAACAGGTCTTTATGCTGGCAATCAGGTGAAAACTTACAGCACCCATGGGCTCAAAGTTGGCCGGGGTCTTGTCCTCAAAGTAGTCGGGGTTCTTGATCTTGCGAGGAGCCCAGACACCCTTGTATGCCGGGTTGTCGATGTAAGGCGCGGTCCACTTGCCCTTGTAGTCGGGGTTCTTCTTCATGGGCTTGGTCCAGGGGCCACAGCCAGAGACGTCGGCGCACTTGGGGTTGGGGACGGTAGGCGCGATCCAGTCACCATCCTCCTCGTCATCCCAGTCCTCAGGCTTCTGAGCCTCCGGGTCAGGGACAGTCAGAGGCTCGTCAACAAGCCAGTCCTCAGGCATGGTAGCCTCCTCATCGACGATCTCGAACGGAGCGTCCTCATCCCAGTCGTCGGGCTTCTTGGCATCCGGGTCGGCAATACGGGCCTCGTCAACCCAGTCATCAGGCTTCTTGTCCTTGGGGTCATCGATCTCCTTGGCCGGGTTGACGGCGGGGGTGAAGTCCTCGAGAAGGCTGCCCTCCTTGACCTGCTCGCCGTTCTGCTGGATGATGAATGTGTTGTTGGGGTGGACAATGAGGGTGTAAAGCTCGGTGGTCTTGACAATGCGAGCGGTGGGGGGAGAAGTGAGGTGCTTCTCCTCGTACTCGCCGGTCTTGGGGTTCTTGTGGTTGAAGATGAAGTGGACCTTGTTGGTGTGGCCGCACTTGTCGGGACCGAACATGATGACGTAGGGTGTGGTGTTGGCGAACTCCTCCTGGTGGAGAGCCTTATTCTCCCGGAGAAGCTTCATATAAGCACCGCCGCACTCGAGCCCGCCTGCAAACGTGTCAAAGTCGGCGACTGAAAGGGGCTTTCCAGATGGTGGGTTTCTAGGACTTACCCTGAAGCTTGACCTCGTACTGAACGACCAAGGGCTTACCCTTGGGGTCGATCTTCTTGGGGAACTTGGCCGAGATGGCGTGGTGAGCAGCAGCGTTCTTGACGACAAGACCCTTGGCGCCCTCCATGCCCTTGTAGATGATGGGCTCCTCGACAGCCCACTCACCAACGTATGCCCACTCCTCCTCGTCCTTGCCGCTGTTCTTCATGTCTTTCTTGGCGTGCGAGGGCTTCCATCGCGTCTCCCAATCGTCGGTGAACTGCTCAAGGAAGGGTGCCTTCAGCTTGGTGGGCTGTGGAAATACGTATTAGCAAGTGGTCTTTGATGGCACTGAGCTGTGCAAAGGGCTGAGCTTGGGGTGGGAGGCTTACAGTGAAGGTGGGCGTCTCAACAGCGACCGAGGTAGACGACTCGACGGTTGTAGAGGAGCTTTCATCCTTCAGCACCTTCTGTTCGTCGGCGAAGACACCGCCAGACAGGAAAGCCACGCCGGCGGCGGCAGCGGCAATGTTGAACCTCATTTTGAATGCGGAGCGCTGTCTCAACTCGCTCTGCAATCCAAGTTGGGGTAATGAATAGGGACTGAAAGATCAGGGAGTGAGGAAGGAAACACTCGTCTACGGAGACAGTCGATAGACGCTAATGTATAAATTGATGTCGCTCCCAGAGCTCGAGGAAAGGGAAAGTTTCCAAGAGGGTGCGGGAAGGGAAAGGTGTCGAATTTGAATAGTCCCGGCAGAGGGAACGTGATACGTGTTCTTTTAAATTTACGATTGAGTTTGGGGGAGCTCGGGCTTAGTGCGTTGCAGCCGCGAGCGGGACCAGGTTTGTGCGGGGACGAATTCGGGGCGGGAGGCTGGAATAGAACGAGACAAACTGGCCTCAGCGCTGATTTGTAGAAGGAATTAGAAGCTTCGACAGGTGACAGAAAAGGCATACAGAATCATGCTAAGTGCCCCTTGAAGCTGTAAGGGTTTCCGTCTTATTTGTAGAGTATCAGACGTCTTGGTTTGTTCATGTCACAATTGGGCCACACTAAGCTTAATTGTACCTTGGTAGCTTGCAATTGGAACTAGTTCTATCATGATTCAATTCACTAAGTTTGTCCTTGCAGCCTCAGCCTTTGCGCAGCCTTTCCTAGGAACCATCACAGTGTGACTTGTTCCTGCACAGTAGAAGTGCTGGGAAGGATTCCCTGCAGTCTGCAGGATAAGTTGTCTATACTAAGCTGTGCCTTATCGGTTGTGGGGGTTCGCTGACTTAACACAGTCTAGCTCAATGCTTGCGCTCATGGAGATCCACTTGTTGGAGTCGGCTCAAAGCTACCCGCATCGATGAGCTCTTTACTCCAGACAGAAAGGACACGGGTTTGATACACGACCAGTCTACAGTGAACTTAGCCTTCCTTAGACCTCATCTAACTACGATGATTAATTCAATGGGAGATACACTGATAACACGTGTGCCGGTTGATTTCGCGCGATGCACCAAGCTGCGAAAGGAAGGAACGATTCACCAGACGGACACGGACCCGGGTTCCATCGGAGCCTCTTCAAGAGGACCGGAGGGGCTTTTTGCTTCTTTGGCCGTCGACATAGTTACAACCCTCCCCGAAAGTCGCGCCCGCCGTCACTCCTTATGAGTGAAGTCTCCCGGCTTCTCGCTGAAAGGTCACCTTGGGGGACTCCCGCGCGGACGAAAATGGTGCCGGGAGGCCCGGAAACCAAGCCCGGCTGATCTTTCGCCAAATATGCCATCCGACCATGATCACAACCGTAGACGACGAGACACTAGCGATGTTAACGAGTCTAGCGAGTGCTGGTCGACAGCTAATAGCGGAGCTTGTGGCGACGTTTAGGGCGCTGTTAGCGATGGCCGGTAACTGCCCATGGCTACTTCTCTGTCACTCATTTTGCACGTGTTTACACGCGTATAGCTTTGTGATACATGATCAGTCCGCAATGGAGCTAGCCCTCTCATTTCTCGCAGTGTACTCCACGGCTGTATGATTTTATATAGATAATAGCTGGAACTGGTAGCACGTGTGTGGACTAAGAGTGCTACAGGATTAAGTTTTTGGTTTATGTATGGCGCCATTGGATGGGAGGAAGGAGCGAAGGGACACAGTGCGGATCGGAGCCCCTCCGAGAGAGGGTCGGGTTCCATCTTTTGCTTAGAATCGTCAGATTTAGCCTCATATGGATTGTGATTATAGCCTCATCACAACTTAACATTGCCGCCTACCTTATGCTAGTTTGACAGTACTCGTCACTGCTCGATTGGTCACATCAACTTATTAGCATCAATCAACAAATCTCACGATATAGTCGCCGTTCCTTACTCAGCAATCTTTCGTACTGCAACCCCTCCTTGCGGTGATTTAGCCCCGCGTTTAAATAATTTCTCACCCAACCCGGACTCGGACTCGACGCGGCGGCGTAGCCTGTGAAAGATGGTAGCCCCTCCGGAGCAAACACAAGACAACAATGACCACCTGGTCCAGTCCAACGACCCCGAACACCCGGCCAATTTGATTCCCGCGCTCTGCGCCAAGTTCTGGACCCTCGGATGGGTGACGGGCACCGGCGGTGGTGCATGCATCCGGCAAGAGTATTAACCCCTTTCCATCTCAACCCCCTTATATCCTGCTCCTCTTCTGATGTGTATGGCAGTGACCTGGTATACATCGCTCCCTCGGGCGTGCAAAAAGAGCTGATGAAGCCGAGCGACATGTACGTGCTGTCGCTCGCTGCTCAGGCTGCGTCTCTCGACCGCCGGCAGCGCGTCTACCTGCGCAGCCCGACGCAGTACAAGCCCAGCCAGTGCACTCCCTTGTTTCTAGCAGCCTTCACCAAAAGGCGTGCCGGGTGTTGCATCCACACGCACTCGCACTGGGCCGTCCTGGTCACTCTTCTCCTGGAGACCTTTGGGCCCGGAAAGGATCGGGAGTTTAGAATCAACAATATCGAGCAAATCAAGGGCTTCGGCCGGGGATTTGAGAAGTCTGGAAACCTGGGCTACCACGACACATTGGTGATTCCAGTGATCGAGAACACCGCGCACGAAGAGGACCTGACCGAGTTCCTCGAAGAGGCCATGGACAAATATCCAGACACCTACGCCGTTTTAGTCAGGAGACACGGGGTGTACGTCTGGGGGGAGAACGTGCACAAGGCCAAGACGCAATGTGAAAGGTATGGCCCCCCGGCCCCCCTCCATTTGTCTCATGTCTTGAAGGTTACTGACGAAAAATGTAGTCTGGATTACCTCTTCCAGCTGGCCGTCGAGATGAAGCAGCTCGGGCTGCCGTGGATCACAGAGATTGAGCCCACCGTGCCTACACGCAAATAGCATTTCTGATAGATGGGTCGAACCGTAGAATTCGATGCATGCCTAGAAGCTATCCGAACTCATAGACACAATTGATACAAGCTTTCCTATACCCTACCCTACCTTACCCCAGCCAAACGTCTCCCGTACCGTCGCTCATTAATTTCCATCCCATCATACCCTTAATTTCCGTCCCTCATCCCGTCCAAGACCCATCATCAATCCCAAAGTTTATGAAAAGTGTGTGTTAGAGGGCAAGGAAAGCAGCCAAGAACCCAAGCAAACCCGCAGCGCTGCCTGCAACATGGAGGACATCACCGGCAGCTCTGGAGGTAGAGGCCGCCGCGCCGGTGCCCGTAGCTGAACCTGAAGCAGATCCCGTTTGCGTGGCGGCCGTTCCAGATGCGCTTCCGGTAGCAGTAACACCAGTTGCACCCGCACTTCCCGACGCACCACTGCCACCAGCAGCACCAGTCGCACCCGCAGGCGTGCCAGACGAGGTGTAGTAGTACTTGCCGATGCAGCCCTCGACGCAGTTCGAGTAGTCTTCGTTGTCCGCCTTGGTGCCGTTGCCCTGGGGGCAGGCGGCCACGCACTGGTTCGTGGCGTTTACCTGCGCGGTGTCTGGGTTGGGGACCTACACACACACACATACACACACACACCCATCAGTACTTTGCCAATGGCCATTATGTTTGTGTGAGGGGGGGGCTTACGGCAATGCACTTGGCCCTGCAAGCGACGTCTCCAGCGTCGCACGCGTTGAGGCACGCCAGGATGGCGGCCTGTTCTGAGCTTGTGGCCGAGGGCGCGCTGTCTGTGGTGGTCTGCGCGGATACGCCAAGGGCGAGGCCGGCGACGGTGAGGAGGAGAGCTGTGAAACGCATTTTTGCTGCTTTTACTGTTTGTTTGTTTTTTATTAGGGAATAATGGATTATTAGAGAACTGAGTGTTCAGTGAGTGTGTTGAATGGTATTAGTATGTTTGTATTAAGTATGTATGGTAGGTACAGAACGAGCGTAGGTACGGGTGGCCAAAAGACAAGATATGCAAAGCAAACCAAGATATTTCGTTATTAAAAAGTTCGGGTGAAGGGGGGGGGGGACATTAAATACCAAGCTTCACATCAGCTTGAACGCATGTCCAAGAACCACCTCGCGTTCCTGCCCTGGCCACGCAGGGTTGCAGCCCGTCCCGGGGTAGTAGTTAGGTAGGTAGGGTGGGACTGGAGGTTGGTAACTGCCTGGGCAGGGGGAGGCGCGCCGTTACGAGCAAGCTTGCAGCTAAACAGCTAGCCGTGTTCCGCCGCACCTCACGTATTCACTAGCGGCGGCGGGGTGTGGTGGCACTTCCCTTGCTTCACTTGCTTTTATCCGTGTCTCTGGCTTCCATTTGTCTCTGTCTTTCCCCGAGTCTGCGTGACTATTCGGCGTATTTCCAGCTGAACTCACTCGCTGTGCCCTGATTGTGCATCCCAGGGGCTGCTTAGGTGGGTGCTATCGGTGGAAAGCAGGCGAACCGTGGCAAATCTCCTTTTTTAAATTGCGGGCACGGCGCATCCGGGCGCGCTGGAATGGTTTATTTCCCGATCGAGTGCCCGATCTCACCTGGGCGCCAATCACAGCCCGCCAAGGAAAATGGAGCGTGTGCGTGTGTTTGCTCTAACGTGTTTTGGTTGGCCTTGGAAGCTCCGTCTTGTGCAAAACGCCCTGGGCAGCAAGCAAAAGGTTTGACCACCGGCTCTTGACTCCCAACTGCGGTTTTAATACGAGCGATCAACAGACCGTTGAAGATTCTATACTATATGTGTGATAGAATATGGGACGACACCGTTTGCTATGAGGCATTCAAATGCAAGGACAGAAGAAGCCCTTCGTGGTTGTGGCTCAAGAAGAGGGCAAAACGGGCTTAGCTTAGCTTAACGGGGGCAGCTACCAAGGCTTCCGTCGAGCACGGCTACCCGCAAGGGGTGCAAGCTCGAGCTCTCGCTCTCTGGGCAAGCTGGGCGGCGCAAGGTCTGTTCAGCTGTGAAGAAGTGCAATTCCCACCTTCATCAAATGCCAGCCAATGCGTTTCCGTTTCGCATAGTATCACGCACCTGAACGCCCTTTTAAGTAAGAAACTCCTTGCGTCTAGGTAACTAGGTGTCGTTGCATTGGCCAGGTCAAGTGCCGCTTCCCATCCAAACCATCCCATAAAATGATCTGTTTGGCATATACGAGACGAGGGACACCTAGCCCGAAAGACTCAATCCTACCGGTTAACTAGCCCCAGGTGGTCGAAAAAAGTAGAGTTCAGACGGCAATGACTAACTAGTGTAGCTCTGCATTTTTTTTTTTTTTTCTGACCACTTGCGAAGCCATTGGACGAACATCAGCTGGTGTGGCACGCAAGTGGAAGTTCGTGTTGGAGTTATGCAGTGTTGATCAAAAAAACGTGGTGTGGTGTCATGCACACAATGGAATACGAATCCCTTTGGGCGTGAACAAGCTCAATTTCTTGGCAACAGGGTTTTGGAACGGACGCGATTGGGTGCCGCCAAAAAACACGGTTAAGCACCACCCTGTCTCGTCAGCCAAAAATTGATTCCACTAATCGTGCCAAGAAATTGAGCTTGCTCACGCCCAAAGGGATGGCCCAAAAACAATTTTAGGTTTACCGTGTCATAGCATATAAAGGTTTGTTGTGTGACAACTCACAAAATTATCCGTTTGGACTGTCTCCTGCTGTACACGCTCTCATTCACTGCGTGAGTTGACGTGTAAATGGTCGTAATCATGGAATCGTTTGGAATCGTTCTTTCTTCCTTTTTCAATGCGTCTGTTCTCCACAGGATATCTCGCGAATCGAATCGAATGCTGTCTTGGATCGAGTTTGCCAAGGCAGCAAGCATCTGCCCCGGATTTTCTTATCAATCTTATTTACTCCACCACAACTGAAATCGGACCCGAAACGAAAATAGGGCGGCGGTTCCACAGCAGCAGCCTCCCATGTGTGGGAGACCGTTCGCTCCCGAGATAGACATTATTAAAACCGAGATATCATCATATCCATCCGTTACTCTACATATATATTAAAGGCTATCATTTCAACAGTCTCACATCCGCTGCGAGTGCAAAGTGTAAACCTCAAGTATCATTTCTCTATCATGTCTCGTCTACCTGCATCTACCAACTGCCTCTCTATGCGCGTCATGACCCCCTCCTACCACTCAAGCTTGCCGTGCCTGTTCGAATACGTGCCCGACTCGTCCTTCAGGTCGGTTAGTGCCGCCAGCCGGCAGGCGTTGACGGCGCCGTTCTCGACCGGCTCCACGCCCGCATACTTGTTGATATTGGTCGCGACGTAGCCCGGGCAGTTGATGTTGATCTTCCAGGTCGGATCGTCCTCGTATCGCACGGCGTAGTGCAGGGCCAGCATGTTGAGCGCCGCCTTGGTGGAGCTGTACTCGCGAGCCTCGTACTTGTGGAAGAATATGTCCCTGTCCAGCTTGCTGGCGAGACTGCCCATCTGAGAAGACATCATGACGATCCGCTTCGTCGGCGCCTGGGACTTTTCCAAGAGGGGGATGAAGGCGTCGGTGATGACGACCACCCCGACGACGTTGGTGTCAAAGACGGCCTGCCACTGCTTTCGGGGGGACTCTCCCTCTGCTGCTGGGGCGTTGGTGATGCCGGCGTTATTGATGAGGACGTCCAGACGACCGTACTTTTCCTCGACGAACTTTGCGGCTTGGGCGATGGACTCGTCTGAGTTGACGTCCAGCACGACTCCCTCGACCGAGAGGCCGAGGGCCTCGAGTTTTGCGACTGCCTCATCAAGGGCGTCCTTTCTGCGGCCCGTCATGATGACGTGGTAGTCCTTGTGCTCCGTCGACAGCTTCTTGGCAATCTCGAAGCCGATGCCTTGGTTTGCCCCCGTGACGAGGGCAATGGTGGTGTAAGGTGCGATGCTGCCCATTGTGGTTGAAGTTAGGCTTGGTTTGAAGTTTGGTAGGTAGGGTAGAGATGCTCGAGGTGAATTGAGTGGTGACGGTGATGAGGGAAGTGCAGGCCTCAAAGCGAAGTTGCACGCCTCTTTATACTCCGCGACTCATGATACTCCCCCGACTCAGGTCCGGCACGCCCGATACCAACTGCCTATCGTCACTGTGGAGGGCAGCCATTGTCGTTGTGAAGGCCCAGCCGTATGCGCATCACTACTAACTACGACATTCCCTATCAGGCAGCTCCATGTTGAAGACCGATTATATTTGTCAGCGGGCGGCCGACGCACAGCTCAAGTCTCCTCGAGTCTCCAACCTGAGTGTGGAGCGGGAGGGACCCACGCAGCCCGAGCATTCATACCAGAATCCTTCGGTCCCGTGATTGCTTATCAAGCCGTCCGTCCAATCTGTAGAAACCGGTTGACGACAGAATTGGGCCGATTAAAAGGAGCTGCCGGGATATGCAGGTCGGGATGCAGGTTGCCCGGCAGAGCTCTCTGCAGAGCTCTCTGCTTGGCTCTCTGCTTGGTAATCCCTGTGCCAAGACTTCACGGGTGCGGTGTAGTTCTCTTGTAACGTTGTTTATCGAAGCAATCGAAGCAATGCTCATTTCAAACCAGTTCGGCACTGCCCTCCTCGACCAGCGGCTTGGCGTCTGACCAGCGGAGGATGACAATGTCGCTTTCTTTCCCGTCCATTGCGCCGTCGGCGTCAACACCCCGTCCCTCAACGAGCGTGTCCCTAAGCAGTCGTATAAAGACAGCTGATTCGAGATCGGGGGGATCTATCATGCTAATATTTCCAGCGGTGTCGTTGAGATTCTGTAGAGCAGGTGGGAACGAAGAGAGGAACGAAGAGAGATAGTGATTATGAAGCAGTGCTTGATGCCGCGTCGCATATGCCAGCTCCATCTCCGAAAGACGCGATCGCAGTTCGTCGGTCGAGAGATAGTGCAGAGTGTGTCTGTCGATCTGTAAATCGTGTGGGAGCATATGTCAGCTGCCTGCCTCAGCATTGTCTCGGAAAACGAACTATTTCTGAAGAAGGAAGCCATGCCTTGGCAATTCGTGCGCGCAAGTAGCTGCGGACGAGGTACTTGTACCGCTCCAGCTCGGTCTGTATGACGATGAGTGCAAAGTTGGTCCTAGGGTCCATGTCCCCCGTCATCTCCTCGACCTTTTCGATCTGCCTCTTGATGTTGGCGTTGATGCGCTCGAACAAACCACCACTAGGCCAGCTGCAGCGACACGAAGCGCGCCGATGGCGACCGAATTAGCAAATGCGTGCGCTCGCGAGGCTATCGAGAGGAAGGGGGGCGGGCGTCTAGGGTAGCTAAGGTAGGTGCGCCTACTGCAAGAGCTCGGGGGCTGATCTTTCTGCTATCCAAGCACGCGTCAGGTCCTGGAGATCCTGTTTCTCCCGCGCAACGGCGTGGTGAGCCGGATCAACCTCGCGGAGAATATCATCAATGTCCATGTTAGAGGGTCTATAGCAGGAAACAACAAAACGTCAAGGAGCGGGTATCACAACGCGTCCCGGAGAGATGGACATTGCGGCACGGTTTTACAGCTGACTTTTGCTGGCCAGGGCCACTTGGCGCGGGGCATTCGCGTCAGGCCCGGCGCGTTCAACCCGCTCCGATCGGCTGGGTCAGAGCGGGATCCAACCGCACGGGCCATAATAACTGCCCCCCCGCCGCATACCCGCGTCACAAGTGAACAGGGCCCGATATCCCAGCAGCGACTTCACCGACCTACAGGTGCAGCCTTAGCACTCAAATCATACGGGACGCCTGCCCATGCGGGATCCTGTATTTATACGTATTCTAAGCAGCCTTGGAGAACTGATTCAAAGCTTCATGTTAAGAAGTGTTATAATCTAGGAGCGACAACCTAGACTGGCTTGAGTCAGGTCATAACCTCAAGCAGGTGTCAAAACTGAACGTGTTACGCGGTACTACTAGATATCTACGGAGCACCATACTGCTAAAAACCACGGGTCTGGGCTGTTGTTTTCAGCTGATGAGACAGCGACACATTGCATGTTTCTGGAAACTACACGCACCAATAAGGGGAGCACAGTCACTTGCACCTGGCTGTCCTCGAATGGCCCTACATGTCTTTCTCTCTTGATCGTATCGCCAACATCCATCGAAGGATTATGAATTGCAGGCAACTACAAATTTGTATGGGTTTCGGCACACAATGGCCAGTCACATCACAGGCTATAAACAGCTGCGACGACGTTCTAAACCTCAACCGTCGGACATCTCAACATGTCACCGACAACTTGCATTTTGGCTGCTGTGTTGCGATGTCTCAGTAGCCAATGGCTTGGGGTTGGGGTCCAACTACGGGTGCCCGTGGCAGACGCAACCCAAGGGGTATGGGCATTTGCAGCGGTAACAGAACGCCTTGCGCGCTTATACAGCCTTAGCACACCTCCAGTGAGCCTCTTTCTCGCGCGTCACTCCGGCTACCTCACGAGAAAGCGAACCAAGGGTGCGGGAATTTTTATCGCGCGAGAAACTGGAAACTGTCACGCCATGTCTTACTCTATTTCTGTTACGCGCGTTGCTTGTCATGGGAGTTGGGTGTGTTAGAGGACCCTTAAGGAGGCGTTCCTGTCCCCGTGTTATAACTGGAAGGCTGCCGCCTTGCAGCATCTCATCGTAGGCACCCAAGTTTGCGGATCACTACACACTCCTTTTCCTTCTCTACTTCCCTTCTCTACTTTCCTTGTGTGTCATGCATGACGACATGACCTTTTCATTCCTTGCGTAATCTTTCTTTCTATCACGCTCGTTTGCTACTTCCATTTATATCATACCTTTTTGTTGATGTTTTCTTTCTAAACCTCCAGAGCTTCATCGTCACCCTGTTACTAATAAGTGCGAACCGGCTTCCGGGCTATCGAACATGGATGCCAACAATAGCACCAACTCCTTGGTGGAGGAGGAAGCGGCCTGCCAGACACAGACGCCTCTTCCTGGGGCGAAGCCGCTCGTCAGACATGACGCAGATCCCCATCCCCCTAGTATCCTAGGGAAGAGGGACTGTCTCGCCAATGAATCCAACTACTGCTTCGGCAACGACAAGGACTATTGCTTCAACTGCGGAACTTGCTGCGGCGTGAACGGCGGCAACAGGTATTGCTGCTCCAGTGGCCAGACATGCGGTTCTGATGGACAATGCTTGCTTTCTGTGGAGATGTGAGTCTGACTGGCTGCTCTGGGGTTATCTTTCTGAAAGCCAGTCTTCTAAATGCTAATTATTCTTCAGGCCAGTAGTGGTCACCGTTACATCGACAGTCTGGCAAACAGTTTCGCGACAAGTTGCTGCTGCAACGCAGGTGGCTACAGTCGTGATAACCGAGGTAGATGTCGGCATGTCGACTATCTGGTCTACGGTTGACGTCACAATCTTGAACGCTCCCTCTGCCACTCAAACGAACGTTGTCTGGGAGACTGTGACGGCCGTTGCTGCAAGACAGGCACGCAGACCTCGACAGGAGGTGGATGAGCAGCCGCCCCGAGAAGAAACACGATCTCTGCTCCTTCGACGGCCAGCTGTGCTATGGAAATTCCTGAGGTCAGTGGGCACGAGGAAGTCGGATGATGGAGCCCGTCCAGTAGCCCGAAGGCAAGTCAACCAAGGGACGATCGCAACAGTCCCTAATCCGACTACTTCAACCATTACCGAATGGGTTACGCAGACCACTGAGGGTACAGACATTGCTATTGCTTCCCCGGTCACAGTGACAGTCTACACGACCTCCACATCCACATCACAGGCCATGACTACGGTATATCAGACCAATCGACGGTAATACGCCTCTCATTACCCCCCTTCCCCCCACCTTACCCTGGCTAATCAATTTTTTGGTGTGTATAGAGTGTTGAACGCTCAAGCAACAGTAGCCGTAACCTCGACCCTGACCGTCCCTCCCCCGCAGCAGCAGCAACAGGCTGCCACCGTGACGCAGACTACTGATCCAACTACCATATTATTGCCACCACCACCACTTTCATCCTCATCCTCCTCATCATCACCAATCTCAACATCATCCTCATCTCCCCCCCCCCAATTTTCGGCCACGTCAACAACGACAACCACATCTTCTGCAGCATCCTTGTCCCCAACCGTAACGTTGAACTCTACAACCATACTTACAACCATACCCCCATCAACATCAACATCAGCATCTTTTACCACGTCTATCCCCACCTCTTCATCCACCCCCGCACCCTCATCAGTTCCCGGGGGCCTGTCAACACCAGTGATAGTAGGCATCGCGACCGGCGGCGCCGTGCTAGCCTTCCTTGTCATCACCCTTCTAGCAGTCTACTACATTCGTCGTCATCGTCGCAGACAGACTATTATTCACTACCGCGGACCGTACATGGAGATGAGTGACGACTCGGACCCACCGCCGCCAGTCCTCCCGCTCCCGCAGTTTAGGCCCTCTGCACAAGCGAAACATCATCACGCCACACACCAGGCACCTACTCCGGCAGCGGATGACGACGAGAAGCCACCGTCCACAGCGGGAAGTCAGTATAGTCAATACACGCCGCCGGCGGAGCTAGGATGTACCGATGTCCAGGTGGATGACGATTCCGTTCAGGCCGGAAGTGGAAGCGCACCACCACCAAGGCAGTATCATCATCATTATAGACCTTACAGGCCGGGGGTGTACGTTGCTGTTGCTGAACTGGGCGGGGGGAGTACGGATCTAGCTGTGGCGGATGTTCTTCCGGAGGAGGAGGAGTTGTGGATGGGGACTGAGGTTGCGGGGAGGAGTGGTAGTAGTGGTGGTGGTGGTGGTGGTGGTGGTGGTGCACGAGAAGAAGAGCAGCAGCAGCAGCCACGGACTCTGTGTTAACAACAACACACAGACACACCCACAAGCATACCATACACAGAAGAAAAAAAAGGGGGGGGGGGAGCGGGGATGGACGGCAGCATCTAACATCTAAGCGGCAGCCAGAAGACTCAACGAGGGGGGAGCACTGGCTGCCCCCCCCCTTATTTCTTTTGTCTGTCGCGGGTAATTGGGAACTGGTCTGTTTTGTCATATGCCGGGGGCGGGGGGTATGGAAAAGGGGGGGGATTGGTGTTGCAGGTTCCACTTTACTTACCTACACACAGCGGTTATTATGGCGGCGGGTCAATGTATCGGGTTCTCTCGCTATGATATGAACCGAACGAACGAATGAATGGAGGAATACGGGAGGAAAATCATTTGACAGGGCACACACACAATTTGGACGAACTGGTTATGTCAGGATGATTATGATATGAAACGAATGGAAATACAGGAAAGGGCAGGTATGCAAAACAATTTGAATGACGGGTTTATGTATGTCAGGGTGATGATTATGACGGATGGGTTTGGATGATAACGGGGGGGGGATAACGGGGGGTTAACGGGTGGGGGGATCAATGTGGCTGGTACACAAACGGATGACGGTTGTATTTGCTTGATTTATGTACTTGTACCATATTATATATATAATAATAGATAGCATTATGTAGGTAGATATGAGAAATAGCAGCGCCAGTCGCGGGTTGAGCCCATGTCTTCTCACTTCCTCTTTCTTTAACCCCCTATGGTGCTGGTGTTTTGAGATACCTTGAGATAAGTACGGAAGATGGAATGTGCAGGTTTTTCATGGAATCGTGGCGTCATATTCTGCGACTCGGGCTGGGTTGGACAAAAGCCAACCATTTTGGGCTTATGAATCTTTTTCTCATGTCTTTGACGCCAACGGCGGGAGAGAGAGAATGTTTTTTTAATCACATCACATAACATTATTACAAGAACAGACACCTCTGAATACGAGAGAAACAAAAACATAAATATCTGCAAAAGCCGCGTCGTTATATTTTGACGCTAAACCATCCCACCCAAATGTAAAGCGCAACGTATTGCCCCCCCCCAAAACGTATATACCAGCGGTAACTTATTATACACTATATACTGTCCAAAGATCCATATATATATATATCCTTTAACGCTAGCATTCATTACTCATCGTGACGTCTTGATAGATGTAACACCAGATAAACGTTTGTCATCGCTCATACCTAGGCAATGGCTCAGCCGGATAGTGAGCCGGCGGAGGAGCATGAGCATGGCCCTGCCCCTGAGATGAAGATCCAGCATATATGTAGTGTGCGCCATACCCCTCCTCATCTTCAGTCAGTACAGGCGCTGACGGCTCAAACGCTGTCTCAGGTGGAGGAGGAGGGGCGCTTGGGGCGCTCGGACCTGCTGCAGCAGCTGCAGCAGAACTCGACTCGCCATTCCCAGCACTGTGATCGTAATCTTCGGGAACTTCAGGAGGCGCACTTGCTTCTGCAAGCAATCTCCTCCGTTCAAGCTCCTGCTTATCCTCTGTAGGAGCGGAAGAACTCCCCGCCGCGGCAGACAATTCTTCTAATGTCGGAGCCGATGGCGCTTCTTCTTCTGCACCCGTGGCTGCCACTGCGTGCGCTGGTACAGCAGAAGAAGATGCTATTGGTGGTTGGTCTTCAGCATCGTAGATATTCTCGCCATCGGGCGAGAGCAGAGAATTCGAAGGGCCTGCTACTGCAGTGGGCGTAGATACTCCCGGTGGTTGGCTGGGAAGTAGCCGTTCCTCGGCGCGTCGGACACGCTCCTTCTCACTGAGACCATTCTCGTCGGGCAAAACTGGCGGCGGTATATACTGTGGCGTGGGTTCTTGCGGCTGTGACGACGAGCCGGGGTTCCAATAGGGATATGGTTGCGCTGGAGGTTCGGGCGGGAAAGGCGCGTACTCTTGCGATAAATCCTCTGGCCCGTACCCCTCATCTTCAAAGTTGTTTGGGTAGCCCCCTCCCGCCTTCTCGTTGCGGCTGGTGCTTTGGTACAGATTGGGCTCGGGAGCAAGCTGGGTCTGAACTGTCTGCACCGACGTGGTCGGCCTCAACGTACCCTTGCCCCGTAACCGGCTGGTGTCCATTGTCCCAACAATCACCTCGAACACAACGGAAATGACCCCCTTTTCACGCCGTAGCCTATCCGTGTCGATGATGCTGGTTCCCCACGAGGTCAAAGAAGCGCCCCCACCTTCGTAGGGATTCGCCCCCATTCCGAGTGAGCCCCCTCCGGCACCTATCCGGGGACCAGAAGGAGTGCCCCCTTGGATCTGATTGGCGAGCTTGCCGCCGAGGTCCACAATCACTTCAATCTGGTACTTGAATGTTATCATTTCGCCCGGGACACCCTTGATTGTAGGAAATACGTCTTCAGGGACCCGCACCGACGTCGTGACGCTAGCGGTCAAGGTTGCCGGATCGATGATAAGAGGGCTAAATGCCTGAGAGAGGTCCTTCCGAAACACGCTGCAGGAGCCTGCGGATGACAGCGAAAGCCCACCGAGGCCCGTCTTCGACTTTGGATAATACTCCTCCTTTTCTATCCTCCTGGCCTCCTCCTTAGTCATGTCCTTGAAGAGGGACACTGGCGGCGCCGAGTCTATGCGGCCCTGCCTATACAGCGTTACTATGACGCCATGCATGCTTTTTATCCTCTTTATGTGCTGTACCGATATCCTGACCGGCACTGTGTCTCCAGCAAGACAGCCGCCTTTAAGCAGCTCGATAGTGGCGGTAATCGTCCGCTCTTCAGGGGCCCATTTCCCCGCTCCCGCCTGGGAAGTCACCGAGGTCCCCGCATGGTTTGCATCGCCTCCTCTACTCAATCCTGTACTGCCGCTAACAGCGCTGTCGCCGCTGACGCTCCGTATGTCGCTGTGTACCGGGCTTCTTGGGCCATTGCTCACGCCGTCCTGACCAAGATCCTCGCCCACTACTGACAGAGAGCCTTCTGTCGAGTTCTCGTTTACCCGGGTTGAGTCAAAATCAGACGCCGGCTCCGGCGTGTCAGAAGCAACAGCCCCCTTTTCTGTGCTAGCCTGCTTCTTTTTCTTAGAGCGCTTCGATATGGGTTCGAGGTAAATAGTTCGGGGTCGTGGCGGGGCCAGAGGACCAATGTCAACCCTGTCCACCAGGTATATCTTGCGTTCGCAGCTTGTCGTCGGTGATATTGAGGTCGGCCGTGTCAAAGTCGCTGTGATTAAGTACGAGATGGTACCACGCTCAAACTGACCAGCAACGCCACGTTAGTAAGCGGGGAAATCACCTAGGACGCGCTAGAGGCAACGCGCCAGAGACGTGAAGCAGCACATACATCTATACTACTCGGTAAACCCTTCGCCGGGAATAGAAGTTCGAAGTTGAACTCGTATCTGCCCGGCTCGAGCCTACCGTCGGAGCTGAGGACCTGCTCGTCCTGGAAGAGCGACGCGTGGCCATTGCCGTGGTATTTTAGGCGCGAACCGCGCTGGGCAGGAATCTCGGCGGGATTGACGATGGGCTCGTTTGCTGCGATGCTGGGACCCTTGTAGACGCGCACGTAGCCGTGCAGCGACACGGTTAGGTGCGTGATGCGGACCGGCTTGAGCACGGTCAGGATCACGGCACCTTGTACATGGTCGCCAGCATTGTACTTGCGGTGTGGCTCGGCCGGGCGGATATGGAAGTCGGCAACGTTACGCGTGCGCGGCCGCAGCGGGAAGCTGAAGCGCGAGAAGAAGGATCGACCTGACGACGGCGAGTCCTCCACGATTGCAGACACGGATGCGGACGCAGAGGCAGCGGCGCTATTGTCGACAGACGTCGGGTAGGGGCCCATCTAGAATTTGCTGCGGGGGTGGGCAGCTTATCGTGTGAGAGTCGGCAGCGACTAGGTCGAGTTCGTGTCGCGATGGTGGTTCTAGCCTCGGACGACAGCAGTCCAGCGTCTGGGCGGGCGTCGAGTATTCGGGGTTTATTGCGGATCGAATCCAAGACCGCTGGCTGTGGGGAGAGGCGCGACAGCCAGCCAAATCCCCTCTCCCATCCCATGCGACAAAACGCTGGCCGGCGGGCGACTTCGGACACGCTCACGGTCAGCAGATCGCAAAACCAGATCTCGCACCGTGTCTACAAGGTATTATCGAGGGGCGGAGTGGGAAACAAGAGCCAAGAACTCGTGGATGACGGGCGCTTCAGCTCGTCGGGATGCATATGCCAAGGCTAAGGAAGAGGGCTGGCTTGGCAAACGGCCAAGAAGGGCTTTGCGGGAACAACTGAAAACGGACGCGCGGAGGATGAAGAATAAAATGCACGGTGCGGGTGATGTTGGGTAGCGGAAGACGCTGGTTGGACTACGCGCTAAGTCCGGTCCTGAGTTGAGAACGGTGGTGGGGCACTCGACGTGATGTGACGAGAACGCTTTGGTGTCTCGTGCCTGACAAGCGCGTAGTGCAGGAAATGTCCCAGAAATGCCCCTGATAAGCTGAACTCCTGGCCGGGCCCGTTGGTCTGTTTCAACCTCGGAATTCGAGGATTATATGGTAGAGGACGCAATCGTAGTGGTCAGGACGGCTCGCCAGGTATGCACATGTGCGCTGCAGTCAGCATCCCACCGGACAGAACAACCACTTTCCGTACGACCACTTTCCGTACGACCACTTTCCGTCAAAGCAAGCTGCAGGGACCTCGGTGCCTTCCTTGAGCACACATTGTGACATGCGGACTTTCGGACTTGAGCGTCCCACAAGGCACAGTTATTTTGGTGCTTGTGCGTGGGCATATCTGGCGCACATGGCCGAATCAGAACACTAAGGTTAGCGGTTGTGTTTCTCCGGCACTGTGAGGAGTTTGCTAACTCCCTGTTGCTTCAAGTTCCCATCATACCCCTCCACTGGCTGGAGCGGATAACAATGCCGAGGAGGACTGAGAGAATACAAGCACTGTCACGCCGCCTTAGCTGCTGGGATTCTTCATAGGGCTGGGCCCATCTCCCTTGGCAGCTTGGCGAAGCACGTCAACTTTATAAAGCAGCTTTGCTAATCGAGCTGAGTGTCTTGGTATCGAAGCTTGATTCTCAGGTTGCTCGCATCCGCTGAAGCTGGTGGTGCTCTGCGGGGAGTTAGCAGTGCGACACGTCCGAACTAGGAAAAGTGTCGCTTGCCGTTTGAGATGCAGTTTCGTCGCGCAAATTTCTCGGACCTTGGACCGTCCCTACACCACTACTTTGGGTTTTCGAAACATTGTCAGCAGGATTCTTTTTGACTTCTGGAAGGCGGGGGGCTCAGACCGTTCGGTTATTAGCGTCAGCCGCCCGACAGGTTACGAAGCCGATCGCCTCAAACTGTTGTGCACCCACGCTTCCGGCTTGGTAATGCGTGGGCATGCTGCTTAACTCTGTAACGGATCTTGTTTACCTCGGTCTTGATAACATGCTGAAAGCGAGTAACGGTACATTGAGCAGTATTAGGGTAATATTATTCGAAGATGGCCCGGGGGTGACTATATGTTCTGTTGGGGAGGCTATCACATGGACTTTCTCTTACATTACCTAATTATCTGGCACAGCTGCGAAAACGGTGCTGTCCGCTGGCTTCCAACTTACAGATCTCACATGTCTATTACGCTTCCAAGGTTATTTAAGTGTGTTAACGTTTTACAATTGACATTTCATCGCCCGTTGAGCCATACCACTCATATAGCCCAAGAAGGAGGACACGTAGACCATGATTTCTCGCCAAGTACATTACTTCCCTTGCTGGACATTTTGAACCCCTCCCTGCATACTTCGGCCAGCTCAATCCCGAAGGTGCACTCACTCCCGTCAGCGCGCAAGCTTCCACCAGGATTGCAGCTGGACAATAGTTAATCAGCAATATGAGGGACATCACCGAGCTTCCGCGCGACATTTTCCTCATCATTATTCTCAATCTTCCCCCCCGTGCTTGCCTTGTTTGCCGCTCTGTTTCCCGGCAATGGTTCGCCACTTTTACCAGTGATGACGTCTCACGGGTGCTTCTGCGCTTCACTGCGCCGCGGTGCCGTGAGTTGCGGCTGGAGGCTGCTGCGAAGCTGCTCTCGTCATCATCGCCGTCGGACTTGGCAATCCTTCCAAACAACGTGAGAGTTGAGCTCAAGTGCATTGCCCAGGCATCACACCACAACAATTGGGCGTCCATCTTTGCCGGGGTGGCCCAGAGGTACCATAACCTCCGTAAGGCGAAACACCGCGCAATTGAGAAGCTCAACACGGCTGGAGAGGGGGGCGGGCAGTTCTCATTTCGTGGCGTCGCAACTTGGAACCGCTTTCTACGTTGGGAAGACGATACGGACAAGTTCCACTACCCGGACCCGGCGTGGTGGTACAGTCAAGAAGACGGCATATTGGTGTATCCAGTAGAAAAAACAGCTGCGGAGTCAGGTCCAGCACGTGGCTATCAGTATCAGATATACGATCCTTGCGCCGGTCTATACGCTCTGGTCCCATTTGACGTGCGCCAGAAGCACATCCGGCGAGTTCGTCTGGCCCAAGGCGTGTTGATCTTCGAATGGGCCGAAGAACTTCCGTACCATCAGTTGAACGATCGCGAGGTTGTGCACCGGCATTTTGTGACGGCCTTCGATGTGGTCCGTATACCAACAACAGCATTCGCTTCGCCGATGGCCGGAAAAAGAGGCGTGCTTGCTGGTGATGGCTTGTGGACGTGGAGGGTCAACTTCCGTTCCGAGTGGAAGCTGCACTTCCTCGGTCTCCCACTCAATGACTCGGACCGCTTCTTCTCGGCTCACACGGCGACCCACTATGCCGTGTACTTCTGGCAGCCCAACCGCTCGCTCTACAACGACGACCCCATCGAGCAGCTGGCCGTGTGGGACATTTCCTCATCCAGTCCGTACCGGCCATCGGAAGATCAGCTGAAGAAGGATGGCAGCGGCAGCAAACGTCCCACGGCGGGCGATCGAACTCTGTCAACAACAACGCCGACAGGTCTCTGGAATGGAGCAAATGGTAACAGCACGCCCATCCCAACTGATACCGCTACTACTACTACTACTACTACTACTGCCGCAGACTCGTCATCGACTGTCTTGAGCAATGAGATCTCTTCTCTGGCAGCCGCGACCGCCGGACCACAGGTCATACGACGTATGGCGTGGAGTGAGCTAGATTTCTACGGCCTGCGACAGCGCGATAAACCCTCGCTACGGAATCTCGCGCTCGACGACCACAACCTTTACGTTGTCGAGGAGGAGCACAGATGGGCCAACGGGCAGCATAGCTCGATGAGCCCACCTCGTGCCCACATGGTGCGATGTACCGGGATCCCGATTGTTCCTTTTTCTTGTCATTATTCTTTTCCTCCTCATGAAAACCCTTCCGTGAACGGCGAAGGGTTGTTATCCTCACTCGGCGGCATTGGTGAGCCGGAGGAGCCGAAACCGAACAACGACACCTCTCCAGCAGTCGTCTCGACCATCATAGACGGCCCCGTATACGGCCCAGCATGGGTGGACTCGTGCGGCGGGGACCGCGACGACGTGAACATGTCCTTTTGCCGACGGGTATTTGATTGCGGTGCTGCAGTAGGCTTTTCCCCGAGACGTTATACACCACAGGAAATCGCAGAGGCTGAAAGGTTTCAGGGTCCTCTTGGCATGAGCGTCTGGGAGTGGAAGAAGATTGCCGCGCTGCGATGGAATCGGCTAGCCGAGGGTGCGTGGCCGTGGACGACTGTTGATTCTGCAAAATGCTCCCTGCCGACGCCAGCTGCAGACCCACTTACCTTGCATGCGTTGCTGCTAAGGGGTTGGCCGGTACGATGGGCGCCGTGCTGGCGCCACGAGGACTTCCCGCATCTGACCGTCGCCGAGATGGCGGATTTCGCCGCCGGCGTGAGGATCGCTGCGCGGCATCTCTTTTGGATGGCGCACATGTCCGTCTTCGTTAGGCCCAACAAGATTACCGTCAGGAGACGACCGCCTCCTGTTGGGCCTACTGCTACAGAGCCTACCATGGATAAGGAAGGATCTGGTAGTAGTAGTACTGTTGCTAACAACAACAACAGCAACGACGACGACGACGACGACATCTTGCCCTGTCGCCACCCTAAACCGGTTAAATCCCCTAAATGCGCCAAGTGTGGAACAGGATTCGGCTGGATATGCGAGCAGTGTAGAACGGGAGTAGACCTCCTCCAAGACGTGGACTTTCCAAATGCCAGCTTCTGGTGGGACGAGTTACTAGCCAAGGGACATATCTCGGGCGATGAGAGGTGGGTCATAGGGGAAGATAAAAAGGGGCGCATTACTATTGTACGGTTTTAGATTTTAGATCCATCGAGGTATGCAGGAACGAATAACCCCCTCCCCCCCCCAAAAACTTCCCGACAGACTCGAGCTAGATGAAAATAGACAGGCAGGGGCGCATCGCTATTTTACGGTCTGAGATATAATGAACATTTTGGTACAGTACAGTACATTGTCCAGTTCTCCTTCATTGTTATGTCTATCTACTAGTATGGTATCTATCGTGCGGTCCCGGCCGCCCTCTAGATAAACCTTCCTCCCAGGTGTGTATGTACATACCTCCCGTGATTATAATTGTAACGCCCTCCCTGTCCCCTATGTACAGTACCTTTATGTTTTGTGTAACGCCATGCTATGCACTAACCCCGTATCCAGTTTACCCAGGACTAAAACAAAAACAAAAAGGGGTAAAAAAGAATCAGTAATCCAACGCCTCACCGCTCAGTATACTCCTGAGAATACCAACACCAGCACCAGACTCCTCAACAGCCTGCTCCATCTCCTTCTCTCCTACACAGCTAGCAACCCTCTTCTCATCTCCACTTCCCATGGTGGTAAACCCATCCATTCGTCTTCTCCGTCTTACACTGCCAGGTGTCTGCGCGACTACCAACGACCCAGTTTTCCCGTCCACCGGTGTTATTAACGACAACGTCTCCAGACTACCCACAACCTCCCTAAACTCCGAACTCGACAGCGGATGCAGCACCGATTCGCGCGTGCAGAGCTGACTGTACGCCTCGTACAATGTCTTCACAGTCGGCGCAGTCGTTTGTGATTGTGATTTTGACGGTGTTTTTGGCTCAGCCTGTATTGCAGAGGCTTGTTGTGCGCGGTTCCGTTTCTCTATCGCCATCAATGCACAGAGTGCTGCTTTTTGCTGCAGATTCAGTGTCTTCAACCTCTGACTCGTGCCGTTGCTGAATGCCGCCGCCGTGACCTTGTTTAAATGTGAAATGGTCACTCTCGGTGCGTTTTCCACCGTCAGACCCTGCAGAGCTTTCAGGAGTGCTGTCGAGGGGTTACTCTGAGACCGGCTTGGTGTTGCAAGGTTGCCATTCTCCCCGAGCACCCTTCTCTTCGTGGGGCTCATTTGAAGCATCTGCTCCTTGACCTCATTCTCTGCCTTCATTCTGGTCTCGCTCTCGACGAGATCGATCGCCCTTCGGCAGATTTCAAAAGCCCTCCGGAGGTCGCCGGTTTGCGTGGAGACCTTGCGGGAGCAGAGCTCTATCGCTGCTGGGTGGAAGAAGGGTATGAAGTCTGGAGTAGAAGAACCGGTAGGGATGAGTGTTTTGAGACGGGTGGTGAGGATCCGTTTTACCTGAGCTGCTGTGTAGGGTAGGAAGGGAAGGAGTTCGGGCTTGAGGTTTCGGGACTTGAGCCGTGGTAGAAAGCGGTCGGTGAGATCGAGAGCGTTCGCAATGCCTACCAACGCAAGCCGCGATGTTTTGAGAAGGGACCACTCAAACACGCGATATAGACTTTCGGGGTCGAGGGTTAGGATGTGGTCGATTTCGTCGAGGACCACCAAAAACACGTCCCCTGACTTCCGTTTGGGGAGGAAGAGTTTTTGGAGGGCTGCTACTACGTCGCTCTCGGACATACCTGCGTCCCCGCCCAACTGGTCAAGAAGGGTGATGTAGAGGTCCTTGGAGGACTTTATGCTCATGCAGTTGATGTACGCTTTTCGTATCGAGGTCGAGATGGAGACAACGTCTTGTGTAACTTTATTGACCATGGCGCTCTTCCCGGTTCCTGGCGGCCCAGAGACGTAAAGGCAGCCGCTGGGATGCGCGGTGCTGCAGCGAGCGAGAAACTCTTCGAGCTGAGCGCGCTCCTCGTCCCGTCCAATCAGCTGTCTTGGATCAGCGCTCCTCGAGAAGAGTTGCCGTGCCTGATGATAGACTGTCTGCTGGGCTGCGGGTGTGAGAGGTGTCTGGGGTGTCATCCGCCGGAAAAGCTTGCCGACCGACATGACCCGGTGTCGCGGAGTTGTCGCGCCATTGGCAAATACATCGTAATGACGCGGTGTGGAGGGTGTAACTGGAGCGGTGCTTGCTGGAGTATTGTGTGTGCTTGTACTTGAAGCACTCCTGAACCGGTTCTTGGAGGGTGTTCGTTCACCAATTGTCGTCGAGTCGGATGTTGTGTTCTCCTGATCCTCGTCGTCGACTGAGATTATTGTAGGGATGTTTTCTTTCTCGTTGCCGAGGTTCGATTTGAGGAAGGAGCGTCTCGAACGCTTCGAGGGAACTTCTAGGAACTGCTCTGGCTCTATATGAGGAGGAATTGGTCAGTTGTGGTTCGCAGCTGCATACTGCGAGTTGTTGACTTACCGGCAGCTTCCCTTGAGCTCCGAGTTCTCTTTCCTAATGTTGATGACACCATTTTGTAACTCTATTACAGTATTAAGGGACAACTGGAAAGGCAGGAAGGAAGCAGGCGCGGAATTGTTCAAGGTGAGATGTGGATGGGAAGGAACGAAGCTCGGTTGTGCATTGCAAGTATTTGTCTCCTATGCGTCCCGCGCTTGCTTGGCCTGCAAAAACGCGACCGCGACAGAGTGGGGCACTTAAAGTCGCGATTGACCGCGTCTCAATTAAACTGATGGCTGGGGTGCTGTTGTGTGGCTCGAGCGCTGTGGCGCGTCACTGAGGGGCATCCCTGCGGAACCCCACCTGCACCTGGGGCAAATCCACTGAAGAAGGACGGCGGGCAGCATCGGGTGGAAGCGGGCGATCTCCGCTATCTCCAACTCCCAGAGCACAACGGTAGCGGGGTGCGGCGATATCTCAGCAAGCATCGTTGGGTTTCCAACGCCACTTAGTGCTAAGATATGTAGTTACCATCTAAACAATGTCGACGCCCATTGTTCTTTGCGCCTTGCAACACAAAGCTTCAATGTTGTCCACGCCAATAAATGAGAAACCGGGCCGGGCAAAGGACAGACTGATCACATGCTCTCCGCCTTACTACGACAGGGGTCTAGGTCGGTGACAATGGCGATGACTGATAACTCAGAACATGCGGGATACAATGCGGCTGTGGAGAGCTTCAGGGATGAAGAGTACCCCATGCTGCGTGGTAAGTCGGGGACATCTCAATATGTTATCGTGCTTACTTGCTGATCGCGTGACAGGATCGATCTATCTCGACCATGCTGGAACCACGCCGTACCCCAGGTCACTTATGGAGAGATTCACCAAGGATATGATGTCCAATCTCTATGGGAATCCTCACTCAGTATCAGCTTCCTCCCAGTTGACTACATCACGCATTCAAGATGTCCGACTTCGCGTGCTTCAGTTCTTCAACGCTGACCCGTCCGACTTCGATGTTGTCTTTGTGGCGAATGCGACTGCTGGAGTCAAACTAGTCACAGATGCCATGAGGGCAGCACCTAGCGGGTTTGACTATGCGTACCATCAGTCGAGCCATACCAGTCTCATTGGCGTTCGAGAAGAGGCCCGAAACAGCGTGTGCCTCGATGACCAACAGGTTGACGCCTGGCTAAATGGAAATAGCCCTTTCCAAGGTGAGGGTGACAATTACATAGATGGTAATGTTTTGTTCGCGTACCCGGCGCAGTCTAACATGGATGGGCGACGACTACCATTGAGCTGGGCCAAGCAGCTGCGGGATCACCAGCCCGCTTCTCAGTCCAAGAGAACGTATACCCTACTGGACGCAGCAGCACTGGCTGCATCTTCCCCGCTGGATCTCAGCTGTTCCGATACAGCTCCCGATTTTATCGTGCTCAGCTTCTACAAGATCTTTGGATTTCCCGATCTCGGTGCTCTGCTGGTAAGGAGGCAAGCAGAAGGGGTGTTTGGGTACAGGAGGTATTTCGGGGGTGGGACTGTCGACATGGTCGTCTCTGTAAAAGAGCGATGGCATGCTCCGAAGAGCCAATTTCTTCACGAGCGTCTTGAAGACGGGACTCTTCCTATCCACAGCATCATAGCACTTGACGTTGCCATGGATGTTCACAACCAACTGTTTGGGTCAATGAGGAAGGTGGCTGCTCACACATCGTTTCTATCCCGAAGACTCTATGAAGGTCTCACGTCATTGCAACACGGTAACGGCGAGAGTGTCTGCACCCTCTACTCGCCAGATCCAACGACCGAAACGCTCGGTGCTGGTCCCATAATCGCCTTCAACATTCGCAACAGTCTGGGCGCTTGGGTGAGCCTGACAGAGTTTGAGAAGCTTGCAACATTGAAGAACTTTCACGTCCGCACAGGTGGTGTCTGCAACCCGGGCGGCATTGCATCGGCGCTAGGGCTCGAGCCGTGGGAAATGCGGCAGAATTTCTCCTCAGGTTTTCGCTGCGGAGCTGAGAACGACATAATGGCCGGAAAGCCTACTGGTGTGATTCGAGCGAGTCTGGGAGCCATGAGTACCATTTCAGACGTGGACAGCTTTGTGGCGTTCATCGTCGAGTTCTACCACGAGGAGTCCTTGCCAGCAGTTGTCCGGCCGGAACCGGTGCTGTGGGCTGAGGAGCCGTCCCGGCTTCACATAGATAGCCTATTTGTTTATCCTATCAAGAGCTGCGCTGGGTTTCGGGTTCCTTCAGGGGTCGACTGGGAGGTCAGACAGGAGGGTCTCGCATGGGATAGGGAGTGGTGCTTGGTTCATCGAGGGTCAGGCCAAGCACTGAGCCAGAAACGGTACCCTCAGATGGCTCTCATTCGACCGACGCTGCATTTTGATCGTGGAGAGCTCCGAGTGACATTTGCCGGACTCATACCAGAGCACCTCCCGAGGCAAATCACGGTACCCCTTTCTAACAATCCGGCCATGTTTCAACCTGTTGGGTGTTTCCGCTCAATGTCTTCACGCGTCTGTGGGGAGGAGATATCAGCGCAGACCTACCTGTCAGAGGATATTAATAGCTTTTTCTCAGGGGTTCTTAATGTGCCGTGCGTCCTGGCTCGCTTTCCTCCTGGTGGGCAAGGTAAAAGCATGCGGCACTCCAAAGCCCTCCTTCAAAGGCACCAAACATCACATCATCGAAATAGAATATCTATTCCGGGCGCATTTCCAGGTCCAGCAACGCCTCCTGACTCACCTCCGGATTCGGATTCCGAGTGCATGCAGCGGCGCATTCTGCTATCTAACGAAAGCCCCATCCTTGCGATTAGTCTTGCGAGCGTTGACGCTTTGAACAGCGAAATAAAGCGGAGAGGGGGTGGGAAAGAAGTATCTCCTGCTGTGTTCCGAGCAAACGTCATCATCGGGTCGAGGAACACTCAAACGTCGTATGCCGAAGATAAGTGGTCGACAATGCGCATAGGCCATCATGACTTTACGATGCTGGGCTCCTGCAGACGATGTCATATGGTCTGCATCAACCAGGAGACCGCAGAGAAGAGCGAAGAGCCCTTTGTCACGTTGTCCAAGACCAGGCGGTTTGATGGCAAGGTTTGGTTCGGGTCCCATATGGGGTATAATCCAGGTCGGAAAGGGGTACTGACCAAGGAAACGCAGCATCCGACTATTAGAGTTGGTGATGCTGTACGGCCAGATGTGGATTCTTAAATTAGAGGAGGTGAGCAACGCGAAGGACAGTCGTTGTGAATAGCTAATTATCTTGGCAAAATCAGCCTCAATATAAATTGGTACGCCAATATTTGCTTCCTAAATTCAGAGCTTCATGACGGAGTTACATAATTATATGATGGCACCATCAAAGTTGGCTCAGAAACTATAAGTGGGCAGGATTTACCGTTGCAGCAACGGCCCGGGCCGCCCATCTTGGTACGCAACCATCAGGTAATTAAGTACGTAACCACCTGTCATGATATTGATCACGATAATGTTTTGCCCTTTTTTTTTTCCGTCCAGTCAAGCTTGATTGGATAGTTTAACAAATATTCTAGAAGTCCGAAAGTCACATTTTCCTGTGCTACGCGCGCGCGTAGAAAGAGAGAGAGAGACGAAATGAGAAGAATTGATCGCCAACCAACAATTATCAATACGTACCGTCTTCGGCGCAGTGGCGCTAATGACTAGGTAAGTTAGCTGATCGTCTGTCCCTCCCCCCTGTGTGTGACCTGAAAATTAGCGTAAGCCTCATTATCGCCCCAACCGTCATATGATTTCACCGCTAAATTTTTTAAAAAAAAGGTCACCTGCCCTAAATTCCTAGACTAGAATCTAGAACATAACAGCTGAATCCGTTGCACGGTTGCACCATACCGTTCTTAAACGTTCCTTGATCGTTGCATTTTTTTTATCGGTTTTAATTACTTGTCCGCGATGCTATAGCACTTAGCCTTTTTTAAACCTTCAAGGGGGGGGGTTCGGCTAGAGACATTGGCGCCTGCAAGGTCCCCAAACTTTATCTTCAACTTTGTTTAAGGGGGCCGTCGTGAAAAAAGGGGGGGGGGGAGGGCCATGGATCAAGGGCAACTAATAAAAAACTTGGCGGCGGTTTGGCTAGAAACCTACCGCGCCCAGTTCCGAACGACCTTGGCGAACGGTGAGATAAAACCGTTCGTCATCCCCTACACATTATTCGGCGCGTTCTTCCTACCTGTCTTATACCTAAGTATACCGCATCGGAACCGACCATGGCTGTACAGATTGCGCTGGGTAGTTGCGGCTGCAATGGTGTGGTTCAATGTGAGGACGATGCAGACGACAAGCAGTACAAGCATGGCGGTTGCGTACGCGACAGGGCTCATGGCCGCGTGGGGCACGATCTGGGGCTTGACGGTCGTGGTGTTTATGGAGGATGTGCAGGTTCGTGCTGCCAGGGTGGACAGAAGACCACGCCAGCACTCGAACGGTGGTATCAGGGATGGGAGTGCGAACGGGCATGCTCAGGATGGGAACGGCAATGGGATGGTCCGGAATGGGAATGGAACTGGTCATGTCGGGAATGGTAATGGAAACGGTCACATTCGAGTTACAACAGAAAAGGGGGAAAGGTTGGACAAGGAGGCGGAAACCGAGACGAAAGGAAAAAGGAGGGTCTGGGTTGACGAAAGTGTCGCTGCCGTGATAAACGACCACGAATATTACTGGCAGCCATTCCCAGAAACCGGGTCATTCATGGAGCGGTTAGGTTGGGTGTGTGATTTATACACCTCCTTCCGAGGGACTGGTAAGCCCCCTTCAACTCTTCTCCCTTCCCATCCTTCCCTTCGTTACTAATATTGGTTATTGTCGGTCAGGTTGGAACTGGGCTGTCCGAACCATCTCCACCCCACACTTTTCAGGTTTTAATTCTCCCGTCAATCTGTCTATTATCCCTCTTGTCACACGTACCGGCTGCTCCCGCTCCACCACCTACCGATCCTTCTTTGTATCCCGCCTCTGGCACATCACCTGGTCCTGGCTGGTCCTCGACTTATGGACTCTGGTTTTCCGGCGCGATCCGTATTTCATCGTCGGCCCGGAATACGCCCGACAACCCTTCAACTACCCGCTCCCTTCCTTCTTAGCACCCCCCCTCCCCCGCTCCATATTATCGCTTTTTCGCAGCTTGGGCGGGTTTTCTGGCACATTAGCCGGGTTATTTTTCTACATGTATTTCTACCAACTCCTCCTGATCTCTCTGTCTCTCCTCTTTCCCGGGTGGCTAGGGGTGCGTGGACAGCTGTGGCAATATCCGTCCATTTTCGGATCGTTCGATAATATATACGACAAGGGACTGGCTGGCTTCTGGGGCGGGTGGTGGCATCAGACCTTCCGCACCGCCTTCACTGCGCCCACCGCATTCCTCGTCAGAAACCGCCTTCTTCCCCACCCGGAACACACCAAGTATGGGAAGGTGACCAAGGTGGTTGTCGAAGGTGCCGTTGCCTTCCTCCAATCTGGACTGCTTCATGCAAGTGGTGGTTTTACCGCGGTGTCAGACAGAACATGGTTTTGGGGACCGGTGGTGTTCTTCATGTCATCCTTCCTCGGTATCCTTCTCCAAACAGCATTCTGTGCGGTGTTCAAACACCAAATACAACGACTCCCCAGAACAGCGAGGAGGGGTGGGAATTTAGTGTTTGTCGTCCTCTGGCTGCATTTTACGTGCTGGGCTTTGGTAGACGACATGAGCCGCGCTGGGCTGTGGATGTTTGAGCCTGTTCCCTTCTCCCCTCTCAGACTGCTAGGCATCGGCTGGAAGGATGACATGAATCCCTGGAGGTGGGATATGGAGTACTGTTCGCGGTGGTACACGGGCAGGAATTGGTGGGAGAGTGGGATCAGGTTATAGCGGACGGTTAGACTTGGGTATATCGTGGGATCGGTTTGGTATGGGGTGTTTAGACGTGGTTAAGAGGTTAGATGGGCAGATAATGGGCCGGATGACATTTAGACAGGAGCGAGCGTTGAAGATGCCATTATATTATACACTACACTAACACGACATCCCTACCTTACCGTTTTTTACTTACTGTTGTTGTGGGATTAACGCCCTGAACAACCCTGACCAACAACTCACAATTAACACCCTTTTGAATCGACACCTTCCGCGTCTCTTCTTCCAACCATGTCAGCACATCCTTATAACCAGTCTGCTTCTTCGTCAAAACCTGTCGACATGCCACCATGGCAATCCTACACACTTATCAGTCAACATACTCAAACTGAGTTTACAGTCAAGATGACGCGTACCATGAAAGCTGCGTCTTCCTGACATTACACCGATACTCTGGATACCTTAATCTCCTCGACTTGCTGTTCAACAAAGAAAACGCGATTTCAACCAGGTTCTTGATTGTATCTACACCGCAAATATTAGCTCACATTTTCACATTCTTCCTTTTTGTGTCGTTACCTATGACAAGCCGTGCACTGGGCTGCTTTCCCCTCGGCAGACACCGGGCATAAGCCCACATCTTGGTCGCCGTCTCGACAAAGGCGGTGTACGCATTGGCGAGCACAGTCTGCTGTGTGTTGTGTGACGTGTCGAAGAACATCAGGTGCGACTGGATCTTGAAGGCGTCTAATGATAAAGAACAGTGGCGGTGAGTAACAACTAGATCCGACACAGTGGGGCCACGAGACAAGAGACAAAAAAAAAAAGAAAACTTACTGATGACTTTCCTCTTAAAGTTCTGACCCGGATGCCGCGAATATTCGACCGTCAGGGAATTGAATATGACTGGATCCGTCACGTTATCACGCTGCTTGGCCACCTCTAGCGTCGCGCAGTCAATCAGAGCACCACAATAAGGAAACCTCTGACCGCCGCCGCCGCCCAACTTTGGTATCACTGTGCCGCCTTCCTGTAGAACAAGATCAAAGTTGACCAGGCTCTTTGCAGGACTGACAACCACACCATAGTCAGGAAAACCCCGGTGCATCGTTTCCACAAACCTGCTTGCCTTTCTCTTGTCCGTGGTAATCAGCAAAAAGTCATCGATCAAGCGCAGCAGGAGGCAATCTCCTCCCTTTAAAAACGGCAGGTGCCGCTTTTCCAGATCCGCATAGAAGTAGTTGCACAAGAGCGAAGACAGGACGGATCCCTGAGGGATACCCTTCCTTTGCCGGTAGTACTTCTTGCCAATCCGGACAATGTTTTGCTCAATGTGGGAGGCCATCAGCGCCAGCAACTCGTCGGTCCTGTAGCTAGTCTCCACTACACTGTCGACAAAAACAGTGTTCTTCCTATTAGTAGCCAGCCCTTGCTCGAGAGTCTCCCGAAAGGTTCTGACATCGCCGGCCGCTTTAGCGATTTGGTGCCATCTCTTGGTCGCCTTGTTCGCTGAGACATTGCCGTAATTATTATTGGCTGGCTGGACTTCAACATGCTTTGACATCCTGTATTGCGACTGATTGGGTATCCGCTTCATCAACTCAACGACGGCATCCTGGGGAATCGTGTCAAAGGCGGCTTGGACGTCAACCTTGGCGAAAAAGAACTGATGCTTTCCAGGGCCAAGTGAGCTTTTGAAGGCTTTAACACGCTCGTAGAGATGTCCGACAGAGAACATGGATGCGCCGAGACGCTTGGGATTCAGCGACTGTGTGGCGTTAGCAGGCTGATCTGGCTATTCTTCAATACATTTGCTTACTTTCTCCAACTTAAGCATAGTGTTGACGGGGCTTAGTATCGCGTTGATACTTGGACCTAACATCTTTTTCTTATTCTTCAGAATAGTCCGCCGCCGTAAATTCATGATTGGTCGCATCGTAGTTTCTTTGGGAAGAAGTCGCAGTTGACTGTGGCTTAGACGCCTGGAGTCTAGTATATTAAGGGCGTCTTCGAGACGGACTTCCTCGAACATTTTCGCCTTGAGACCAGCCATTGCGGGCTCGGCAATGTAGCGCCAGACATCATGACGAAAGAAGAAAACTCGATGGCGGTGGAGATTTGCCTCGGTAACGTAAAAGTTGCTCCGAATAAGGGGTATCAAGAGAGAATCAAAAACATAGTACAGAAATTCGGAAAAGATTTCGGTGCGCTTTTGCATGTCCGTATTAGAGCATTTCTTGTTTGCCAGTCCGGGCGGCGTGAGCCATTCCAATCCTCCTATCTGTCGGATAGTTAGCATCGCAGAAGCTGAGAAGTATAATATTTCCTACCTTCATCCCTTGCATCACTTCATGGAGAGACATGCTTTCAAATCGGCGCAGGTGAATAAAGTGATCCACTTTCTCGAGAAATGCTCTCTTGTTGTGCTCTTGGACAGCTCCATGTCCCCAGAAGTCGATGGGTATGACCTTTGACAGCACAGCTCGACAAAATGCTGAGACACTCGCAGTGGGAGTGGCCAACTCAACAAGTGATTTGTACTGAAGAGCGGGTGCAGAACTCGTCGGCTGTCGAGATTTAGTTCGCCCCTTTGCAGTCTTGGCGACAGTTCTCGTCTGGGTTGATAAAGGCTTGTGTGCGTTTGGCTGAGCCTTCGTCTCAGTTTCTGCATGCTGCTGTAGGACCTGGTAGAGGCATGTGAGTAATCAAGCTATCTGGCATAAAAGCCCGGTTTAGTGACTTTGTCTTACTGGACAGTAATGCTGCAGCATCTTCGAGTAAGAGCATCGCCCATGGAGCACTTGAAGTTTCCTGACCAAGGACTGAAGACTACCCCTGAGTCTCTTGGGAACGTGAGGTTTTATAGGCTGGCCGTTCCCCCCAGTTCTTGGGTGCTTTTGTGCTATCTCTTCCTCGCGCAATGTATAGTCCTGAAACTTCTGTGATGTTTGTTGGCGATCTGCAACCGTTGTGAAGGCGTTGTGCAGACCGAACTGTCGAGGAAACATATACATCATGATGTGGATGGTGCTCTCATCACCTTTGTCCACACCTCCAGTCTCGGAGGTGGATTTGCAAGGAAACCGGTTCAACACATCTGTGGTCGACATTTGATCAGCCGCCTTTTCCAAGATAGTGGTGGGGTTATGGTGACGTACGGATGTGCCTAAGCCCAAAGTGAACGAGACCACGGGCGTTGAGTGCAGCTCTCGCATACAACATCCGACTCCTCATGAATGTTATCTCAGATGGAGGTAGTTCGGCAGGTTTCCTGCTGGCGGCTGGTGATGCTGGACGAGTACTAGTTAAAGACTCGAGTTCTGATATCGGAACGCCGCTCAGTTGATATAAATTGCCTCTTCCCGCTTCCACAGCGGCGAAGATAGCGCAATCTAGCAATAGATCGATCATCACCTGTTCTCCTGCCTGCCCAAGCAGCAGGAGCAATTCAGGCCAAGGAGATTCCTTTAGCGCGAGGACACGATAATTGGGATGTACTGAGAATACGCCCGGTATCCCGCATCTCGTCCCCGCTCGAGATGTTGCAATTATTGAGCCCCCATGCTTTCTGAAGCCGTCACAAAGCAAATGCTTTGGCCAGAGTCCACCCTTTGCCCTAGAGAACAAGAGCCACACCGCAAAGTCAACAATCTGTCAGTCCTGTGTGTTAGCCGACTGCCAAGCAATCAGGTTAGTTCCCCAGACTCACCTCGGATTGCGAAAAGACCGCTCCCCGGACGCCGTCTGATAGGGTCACATAAGACTCGTCTCCCCTCTGTGAAAACTCAATCCATTGCTCCCAACGGCGATCCGCTCTCGTCTCGGCATCATCCTGGAATCCAACCAGAGTCGTGTCCAGGAGTTGGCCCAGTGCAAGCTCATCTCGCGTAGGGGGTCTTTCCGAATTAGGCAAACTCTGCCCTACTGATGCAATCTTCTTGCGTCTGATCCTCGACGAGTTGGGCAGTTTTGAGAGGACATACTCGCGCAACGACAGAATCTTTGGGTAGTATTGGGCCAACAAAGCATGCTTCACAACGTCGGCGCGTTGCATCTTGGCCCCTTTAACATGCTTTGCTTGTTTAGCGGACCGATCCTCGGGCCCGGCACCACCCGGTTCGCCGCCTTCGTCACGTTTCCTTTTGAGTCGCTTTGATACCGCCATTGTGTATCAGATGTGAGCTTCCAAGTTCCTGGTAGCTCCACCCGAGGCTCTCAGCCGCAAGCCCGCTGAGATGGCACATTCCTGGTTTGGATAATTGATATGCATATAGCCCGGGTCAAAACATGTGCTTGTAACTGATTGGACGCTCCGCGTGGGATGGAATGGGATGAATTGACTTCTTCGTATTTGGTTTTCCGGGACCGGCCTCAGAGGCCGTGTCCAGTGAGGGAAGGAGCGCGTCTCCAATTCGGGTTGTCATTCGTCGCGTCGATCGCCTACCGTGTCGGGAATCACCTTACATGGTACTCGATCGTGGGGTACCGCATCGACCGCCCCACGCTTCGTACCTTCCCAAAGATGACGGCGCGAAACGGCGCGACATTCGATTCCTACAGGGCAAGCGCTATCTGCACGCGAGGGAGAATCTTAGCGTCGAGATCTCCGGCTTTTGCTCCAGATAATCTCAGCAGTCAATTGCTGATGTTACCCTAAAAATAAACATTGCCCTGGTACAATGTCCTACAAGCCACCGGAAGTTTTGCAGTTGTGGCGCAACCCTCGTTCGTTGACGGGGCTCCAGATTGGCGGAGAGCAACTGGCCCGTTCATGGCGTTCAGAAAACCTGGAGGAAACTGCTGGACATGGGTCGCGCAATTTGGGCAGCCACACAGTGCCACACAGTTTCAAACGGCTCGATTCGCTGGGAAGGCACGATAGCGTCCCAACCATGGCATTGGAGAGAAACTCGGCCGCTTTCAGATGGTCGTTTCTGCCTGACCTACCGATGCTCTGCAAAGAGCCTTTCGCTCCACTGTCACCTTTCCCTTCTCAGTGTAGGTACCCGACCTCATGCAGGTCTGTACCCACTATCGCCTATACCTCGCATTGCCTCCAAAGGTCTGATTGCGAGGACCTGGCATGCGACCTTGGAGAAGGCACCTGAACTGCCCGGTGGACAAGGCTTCCTTGACCTCCTGCTGTCCTCATACAAACGTCCTGCGTAATCGCTTGACCGCACTCCGGATTAGTACACAGTAGCAGCCTCATCCCCGTCGCTCCAGGTCAAAGCTTCCGTGATCCGTCGAAGCTTAAGGGTTTTTAACGCCGCGAGCCGCTTGGCATCGAGGGATTATAGCCAGTCAATTCATCCGGCCTCCCTCAAGCGGGTGCAGAGTTCACGATTGACCAAGGCCCCATCGGTAACAAATTGGAATGCTGCAGTGAGAGCCTACCAAGACCATCTCTGGACAATTCGAACTTGATCGAGCCAGTCAAACCATTTTTACCTCAACGGCCGCCGTGGAACGCAGGACGAGACTGGACCCTGACAAGGGGGGTTCTGTGGCTCCTCTGCTAGATTTGCACCAGGCAAACGTCGCGAGGCTTTGTGCCAATTGCGATGCAATTGCCCTGTGCCGGTCAGCGGCCCAGACCTGCGAGTTTGCCCGTTCCGCCCACGTCCATCACAGCAGCCTGAACGCTGCCTGCTCTTCTGCCATTTTCGACCTGTCGAGTTATCTATGTTGTCATAGAGCAGATCCATATAGAGATTGCGTGAAGAAAGAAGGTCAGTACAATGATAAGGTTTTGGCTTTAATTGTCTGCTTATTTTTGATGTGGCCGCGCATCCTGGCTGCGGGCCTTGGAGTTAATGGTTGATGGTCTGTCAGCCCAGTCCTTTTTAGCACAGGGGCCAGGGAATCCCCGTCGGCTCTTTCAAACTACCAATCCTCTTGCGTGCCAGCACATCAATGCTTCCAAGCCCTGACAACCCTCCCAGTTGCCCGCATGGATCCTGAGGATCTTTGAATCCAACAACCTTGGAAGTTTCGTCGCTCCGTAGCCTCTTGCGAAACGCCAGCCCACTAGGAGGTGCTCGAGTGATGGTCGGGTCACCATGGACGAAGGCAACCATGAAGAGGAGGCTTCTTCTTCGCGCTTTCATCCGCGGTCCCCGCCCCTCGCACCCGGCCCATACTACGACCACCACGACCAAAACCGACACTATCAACACCAACAACAACACCAGTACGGCTACCTGGACGAGTCCATATCGCCCACTACCACGCAGGCATCATTCGAGGCCCGCCCGAGCCAGATCCCCATCGCTACCTATGCAGCAGCAAACCTCCAGGCCTACGCCGCCAATGGTCGCTCCGACGATGTGCCTGCCAGCCCTGTAGATCCCGACGACTTTTATCGCAACTATCGCGGTGTGCAGACCGGGAATGTCGCCGGCCTCGTGCACTCTCCGACCACGTCCACGGAAGCAATGGCTCCAGCAAATCCCGGCATTCGACAGACGACCTCGGTGCGGTCCAACGGCAATGGAGCTGCCCCGAAGCCCTCGGCTGTTCCCGCTGCTGGCCGAAGTGCCCTTCGTGCCGGCCTCCGCTCGACTTCTAATCCCGTCGATGATCGGTCAGCAGCAAGCGGAGCAAAGCCGTCGTCCTCAACGTCAAGTAGTGGCTACGGCCAGGGAGGAGGAGGAGGAGCTTACCCGCCGAGCGTGAAGGATCTTAAGAAGAAGTTTGACCAAACATCGACGTCGCAATCAGGCTCAACTACACGGAAGGCTGTCGCCTCAAGGTCGATGTCTACCCGAGACACAGGCTCCAGCGGCGCGGGTGGGCGGCCACCAGGTGTTGGGGGCGGTGTCACGTCGTATTCTAGCTTGAGACTGACGGCGACACGGGATACGGGGCACGAGACGAGTAGAGGAGCCGGGACTCGGGGCACACAGCGACCGAAATATGTGGCCGAAGACCAGCTCTCCACCAACACGCAGTCGTTTGCCAGCAGGATTAGCAAGCCAAGGAATGCGATATCCACAAACCCACAAGCTTCCAAGTCTATGACACACCTGTCTCCAAGCACTTCTCCACGCTTACCAACATCCCCACCTCCTCTGCCGAGTGTCTCGAATAGCCTCCTTTTCGGCGAGATACTGCCGGAAGACAACGACTCGGCGACTGCAGGATTTGGCATCGAGCCCGTTCGACCGCGAAGGACGTCGGAATCCAGCGTGCAAAAACCCCACCCTAGGAGCTTCTCAGATCCTGACATTGAGCCCTCGTCGCCGACTGATTGGTATCGTGGAGCAACGGGTTCTGGACAGCAGGAAACGCATCACGACGCACCGAGGGCGACAAAGAACCACTCTCGAGCTCAAAGCGACCTTGCAGGATCAAAACAGAGCACAACTCACCACCGCCATGGTCACGGTGTTCGAAAACAAAGCAGTGACATCCCGCCGATCTCGCCGACCTCGCGTCTTCCAATCTTGATGAAAAAGACAAACACGCCCTCAAACCATGGAAGCCCAATATCCACACGGTCGAACTCTCCCACCGCCATGAGATATGCGACGGCGGGTGGAAGATCATCTCGACAACACATATCGTCAGCCAGCCGAGCGAAGACGCCCACCTCCCGCGCGAAAACTCCAACGCACACGCATACGCATACTGCGAGTTCGACTTCGTCCCGAAAGCCTCCGCCATCAAATATCGCGACAACGAGCAACGGTCGGCTGAACGCCTACGTATCTGCGCCGACCCCCAAACTATCTCCAACGCTCCGTAGCTCTCGGCCGCGGCAATCGGTTGCAACTGCGACGACCGCAGCCTCAAGAATGAAAGCCGTTGACACCCCATCCCCTCACAGGGTGAGTCAACGTAGTGTTTCGAAGCCGGAGGATTCAGCGACCCGAAGGCGGAAGATATCCGTCGGCCCAATCGACTTCGCTCAACGGCGCGAGACGATCAAACTTGCCTACAGCAAGTCGATAAGAGAGACCCAGGCGACAGAAGCACGGCAGGCGGCTGCAGATAAGAGGAAGAAGGAGCTGGAGGCTGTTGCTAGAGCGAAGGCCGAGGCCGAGGCCGCCGCCGCCGCGAGTGCAGCAGTAGCAGCAGCAGCTGCTGCTGCTGCTGCTACTACCGCTGTGCCTACTGCGGTTGCTTCTCCTGTGCCGGCACCGACACCTGTTGCGTCGGATGCTCACGCTGCAGTCTCTTCTCGACCGAGCGAAAATGGCCGATCCCCAGAGATGCCAACTCAAAGGGAAAGAACGAAACCGGACGAGCCATTAAAGATTACCACTGATCTGTCACTGCTTAAGCCGTCCATCAAGGAAGCTATCTCCCATCTCGACTCGCCGACTCTCGGGATACCGGGGAGCTTTCCACGTTTAGCTTCTCCAGCTCTGGAGCAAGAAGAAATCCCGCAATCGGCCATCTCCACCACTACCGCCATCACCGAATTCGATCCGGACGAACAGACTGAGCCACCTAAGCCGGAAAACACAGCTGCCATCGACCATGATTTGGGAATCACGGTTCCTGTCCACGCTCAATTACCTAACCAGGCCGAGGCAACCGAGCACGTTGCTCCAACATTATACAAGCGGGCGTCCTATCACTATCCCTTTGACGATGATGACGACGGAATGGACGGTGAGAATGTCTCAATCAAAATCTCACTCGACCCGTCTGCCCAACCGTCGCCACAACCTACGCCAACCCGGACCGATTTCAATCGTGAGCAGTCCATACCTGGGTCGTTCGAAGACGAGTATGAGCCACAGCCGTACACCTACCCGTCTCCAGCCTATGGAACAACAGTTACAATCTTAGGCTCTGAGCCGGATTTTAGGCCGCCAGCGGTAGAAAGGGACCAGCCTCCTGAGGAACCAACGCGGGCACCAGATCCGGTGCCAATTGTTGAACCGCTTCCCGCTGAGACCTCGACTCGACATGCCTCTGTTGACTCGCAATCGAGTGATGCTGCTTTTCACGAGCCTCGACTTGAGCTTGAAAGCTTGGATTGTTTGGAGGACTTCTATGTTGGTCCGCATCTACACGACAACATCGCTTCGCTGCGTGACTCTAGATTTACTTCGTCCGATGTCGATATTGCTTACGACGGCCAGCCCTCCTCAGGGGAATACCAGAAGACACCGGATACGTCGCACAACTTATTGATTCCTGGATTGTTTGCACCGGCCAACCGAATGAGTCAGCATTCCGCTTGGACGGATTTCTCGTTCGGGAGCGTCGAAGATCGGGAGCCGGGTACGAGAAGCTCCATATTGTCACACACCAAGGAGTCTGAAATGGGCGACGAGACGGCAGCAGCCAAACTCAAGCCCAAATCATCGGTGGGCAATCTCAGCGTCCAAGGATCCGGCTACGGAGATACAAGACAGCGCCCAGATATATCGCCGCTAGACACGTCACGCCCGATGTCTCCCTCCTTGTTGGCTGATTCGCTGCTTAGCCCGCAGCTTCCAGAAATCGACACTGGTGAGGGCTTTGCGGTGCCTTACCTGCCACAAGCAGTTGGAGTGCCTATGCTACCAGACCACGCCCCGCCCCCTCCGCCCATGGGCGACTATGATCTGGACGACAGTGCTTACTTGGCAGGGACTCGGCCGAGCAGTTATTTGCATCAAGAAGACGAGTGTGATGATCTAACACTGCATTCTGTCGAGCATTTGTCTCTAGATACCCCAGAACCTCCAAGCGCTACGCAAGCCGAGCATAAACCCCCGTCTCCAGAAGCGCAGGGTTCCATAGAGAAGGAACAAAAGAGACTCCGACAGCGGCTAATGGTTATTCGAGAGCTCATCGACACTGAAGACACATTTGTGCGCGACATGAACGTTGTCGAAGAAATCTACAAGGGCACCGCCGAAGCTTGTCCAAACCTTGACAGTAAGACTGTCAAGTTGATTTTCAGGAACACGGATGAAATCATCGCTTTCCATACCGCCTTTCTAGCGCAGCTCAAGGCAGGGGTATCAAGTATTTATACTCCAAGGGGAAGGAGATCGCCGCTTTTTGCACAAGATTCGAATAAGGATTCCGACTCGGCAACCTTGAACTCGATGCAGTCTGGCAATACCTCGAGCAGGTCTGAGCTTGACGACGAGAAGGACCGTCAAACGTCGGTTGGGCCGTTGTTTACGAAGAACATTGAACAACTCAAGGCAGCCCACGAAATCTACCTGCGATCCAGCGACCAGTCCTCCAAGCGCCTGCTCCAAATTCAGGAAGAAAAAGCGGTCAAAATGTGGCTGGCCGAGTGCAATGAGGAGGCGAAAGACCTGACATCTGCCTGGAATCTGGATTCTCTCCTGATTAAGCCGATGCAACGCATCACCAAATATCCAGACATCATCACGCATCTCCTCAAGTACACCCCAGATGATCACCCCGACCGAGAAGCCCTCATCAGTGCCAGGAGTAGCGTGATTAGCACGATTGATGATATCAACAAGGCAAAGAAGAACTTTGAACTTGTCGGGCAGATTGTGAGCAACAGGAAGCGCAAGGATTCCGATGTTAGAGCTGGCCTGGCCCGAGCGTTCGGCAAGCGCGTGGATAAGCTCCAGACAGGCAACGGTAAGACAGCCGAGGACGAAGAGTTTCTCAAGCTCCACGAGAAGTTCGGGGATGATTACCTTCGCCTACAGGTTGTTCTGAGAGACGTCGAGTATTACACAAGGACCGTGACCAATTACGTGCACGAATTCTTGCAGTATCTCTCGTCGATGGAGCTTGTTATGCGCCTGCAACCTTCGAGAGATTATGCTCACATTGAGAGCAAATGGGTACAATTCAATGTGTCGATGCGAGACATTGAAAAGGTGGCGCTTGAGAAACATGTAAGTGCTCATTCGTTTCATCCGAACATAAACTTGCACTGACCACATTCCAGCTCTCCGATGTTCGGAAACACGTCATTGAGCCCTTTGAGCAGGTGATTAGATGCTATGGCAATCCGGCTCTTGCCATGAAGAAGAGGGCAAAGCGTCGTCTCGACTATGAGAAATATTTGCAGCTCAAGGCCAACGGCAAGAAGATAGACAAGCAGCTCAGTGACCTGGTTGAGCAGTACGAAGCCCTGAACGACACCCTGAGGGTAGAATTACCCAAGCTCTCGGATCTTACCGCCAAAGTTGGGAACATCTGCCTGGGCAAGTTCGTTAGCATCCAGGCCTCTTGGTACGGCATCTGGAAGGAGAAAGTGAAGTCCCCTCTTCAAGACATTCCACATGTGCCTGAGGTTGCCGAGATTGTGAGCGCTTTCGAGAGGGAGTTCAATCTGCAGGAGGAAAGAGCGATGGCCATTGGAATTCTGAACCCCGCGATGAAGGGCAGAACGTCGCAGTCGACCACTGATGACGCATCTTCTATCCTCTCGAGAACACGGTCTCGGCCAGGCGACCTCCTCACACCCCGTGGCAGAGGCCTGTCGGTCAATAGCGATTACGTGCCGAGCTTGCCGACCCCCGAGTTCGCGACGCGCAACAGCGGTCAGTTCAGTCTGTCTCCGACGGCCAACCTGCCGAGTCCAGGCCACTACTATCGCGACTACTACTCCGGTATCACCAATGGACATGCTCGCGGAGGCTCTAATTCGCCGAATGCTCCTGATCCCTCCTCTTCCTCCGTCACCGGCTCTCGTTCCGCCGCCGTCGCTATGGCCGCTCGCCCCAACACAGGCAGAAGCTATGACTCGAGTGTTTTCCCTCCCCGACAAAGCTCCGATATCCCCTCGGCGCAGGTCTATGGACAATATGAGTGGCGGGATTCGCACTCGACCTACAACTCTAATCATCAAGCTACCGAAACAAGACGCCTGTCCGGCCTGTTCCATTCTGCCTTGCCACTTCCAGATGGCCCTGAAGAGGGCCAGCGATCCTCTCGCACGTCGTCACGCGAGCGGCCTGCCAACAGCGGCTACACGATCCTGTGGCTGGCTGCTTCTCTGTTTGAGTTCAACATCGAGACCGTTAAACACGAAGCTGGGTACCCTTATCTGACGTACCAAGCTGGAGAGGTAAGCAGCACCCTTAATACCAGGTTCTGAGGCAGACTCACTCACTGACTGGTTTTATAGATCTTCGATGTGATTGGCGAAAAAGGCGAGCTTTGGCTTGCCAAGAACCAAGATGATCCTCGCGATCAAGTCGGATGGATCTGGTCTAAGCATTTTGCCAAATTGGCAGATTCATAACTTATCTACTTAGTCTTTCTTATTCTTATCCCCCCGCTTCTCAGGAGGGGGGCTCCATTTTTTCATCTTTTTGTTACCCGTGTCGCGTGTCTGAAGTTTTTAAAAGCTAAAGACCTAAACCTAGCAAGGCGTTCAGAGAAGAGAGATGGAAACCTGATTTTTAGTGGTTGATTGTGATGATTCCCGGGGAAAATCTTCTACCAACACCCTTTTTTTTATTGTGTAATACTCCTTTTTTTTCTTTTTTTTCCTTTTTTTTTTTTTTTTTTTTTTGCTACGAATAAAAACGGCAAAAAGGGACGACAACAGTTTCGGGAAGTTTTATGGGGCGAAAGAATTAGGGATATTATTTTACCATGCATACCCAATGGGGGATCTTTTCGGTGGTGTGGCAAAAAGAGTTACGTTACTCGCAACCACGACTAAAAAACGGCGTCTTGATGGAATGATATAATAAGGCGTTTGTTCACATAAAGTTTTCCAAGCCTGTCAGTCAGTCAGGGCTGATGTTGTTGAATGAGTTAGAAAGAAGACGGGAACACACATGCATACATACACATACACATGACGGAAAGGGAACGGAACCGCACACACTACCTAACCTACCTTGCATTACATTACTTGCAAATGGAACTATATCATAGGGCTGGATGGATGGTGGGGGATTATTAAAGACTGGGGGTTTTCAGCAATGATAGCTATTTATTACAAGCGGCTACACACGAACCATGTGAAGTAGTACCTTTTTTTTTTTTTTTCCTTTTTTTTCTTTTTTTTCTTTATATGGAGGGAGGGAAGGAAGGAAGGGGAGTAGTAATAGTAGTGAAATGTTGAAGAAGAAGAAGAAGAAGGGGGACAGACAAGATAGATGATGAAATTTATTAATGTGGTGTTTTATTTTAATAAATCATGATGTTCTCTCTCTCTCTTTCTTTCTTTCTTTCTTTCTTTAAATGCTCGCAATAATAATACGTCCCCCCTAAAGCCCCCACGAACTCCTGCAAGGTATCTTGTGAATGTAAAAAAGATTTATCATGATCAAATAAAAATAACATTATATACATTATTACATTAATGGAATTTTTCCCACTTGTTTTTTTTTTAAACCAGTTTTTTTATTAGTTAGTACCTTTAGTTATCTCCTTTTTTACCTTACTCTTTTTGCTCCTGGACATGCTACACACACACACACACACATCCCAAGGGTTGGGGGGGGGGGGGGGCTGCTTAGAGTATGTTCTGTCTACTAGTACTACCCCTGTGGGAAAAATCACCCTTTTTAATATACCGTGAATGTTCCGTACCGGTACTCTACCGCACATATATATATATATATGCTTTCCAGGATTCTCTTTCAAGTCCCTATCATCCCATCTATCTACGTGCCCGCGCGCGCGCGCGTTTTCCTTAATATACTGGGTGTTTGAAGCTCTGATCTTTTTTATATGTGTGTCTCGAAGAAAGGTTTCGTCCCGTTGTTAATATTGACATATAATATGACAGTGAAGCAGAAAAAAAAAAGGGGGGGTGGGGAGCGGGTAATTGGATGTTGTATTTTTAACATCTACAGATGATATAAACCATAAATCACCCACACACACTTATGAACCATATTTCAGAATTTATGCTCCAGGGACACCACCAACCAAAAAAAAAAAAAATCAGATCCCAATCCCAGGTAGACACATAGCCTCTTCCCCCCCCCCCCCCCAACAAAAAAAAAAAAAAAGCCCTAAAAAAAAACTAAAGAATTCCTCACGAGTTGGATTGCAACAAAACGCCGGCTTGCCTCAACCCCCCCGGCCCCCCACCACCACAGTCCGCTGTGTATTTTTCCAAAGAGAAACAGAAACAACCGAGAACGCCAAAGTACCCTTCCCTCTTATGCTTGGTTCATTGAACCTGACCATCATTTCTGTTCATGTATCCCTGTGTATCATCCTTTCCCTTGATTCCTGTGTATCGTTGTGTCCTGTATATCCTGTGTGTCCCCTAAATCCTGTATCGAATCTATCTATCTACCCTATCTAATTTGTTCCCCGGATCAGCACGCTAACAGTCCCAAGTATGCCATCGCCGAAATCCAATCCAAATGTAGTTACTCCTCTCCCCGTCACTGTAACTCTCTCCCATGACACACAAAATGAATGTTGCTGCTGCTGCTGATAATGATGATGACTTATCTCCCAGTGTTCCGAAAGTTCCTCGGCGCGTTTCGTCGATAATGTCACAACCCTGGCTGCCTTGCAAAAAAGGCTGTCAAACGGTTGTGTGTTCCGCGATGAGGCGCTGTTGTCGTTGATGGAACGACTCTTACGTGAGCTCAAAAAGTCCGGAGCGGCGATCGTCGGCAATGTAAGTCCTTAACAGCCATGCCCACCTCATTCGTATAAGCCGGGTGAGTAATACAACAGAACTTGCCATGCATATAGTATGAGTGATGAGTGTCGCAAGGTCTCAATGAGAGAACACATAGTCTCTCTTCTGGATTCTTTCGAGACTCTTCAAAACGGCATGAACTCTCCCGTTCGGGGATCAATCAGCAAAAGTCGGTCAATTGCCTCCTATATTTCGGTTAGTCATACCACAATCCAGATGTTCACGGTAGTAACATCAAAATAAAACAGAAAGATAAAAACAGAAAGTCAAGGAGAGCAAGGATGGAGCAAACACACCATATCAACATTTTCCATGATATCAAGATACTGATGCTGATGCTGTCCAGACGGCATGCCCAGACCTGCCGCATAGTGGTTGTGAGCACTACCTCCGTCGCTGCTGCAGTACTCTGGGCTGTTCGCATTATTCAGGGGTGGCATGCCCCAGAGTACTTCGCCGTTGGATACGCCCGCGAATACCATGTGTTCAGGAAACGGCGGCATGGGTGGAAGCGGATGCATGTACTGGTCTGGCAGTGCCGGAGGAAAGGGTGGCATCGAAAAAAGAAGGGGATTTGCCATCATGGTTGCTGGAGGGTGCATGCCGGGAGGCTGCGGCGGCATCACCGGTAGCATCGGAAGGTTCCCAGCGATACTGGCACTACGAGATTTCGGTTCCATTTTTATGCCCGCCATGCCGTTCATCTGCATGTCCATCGCCTGCTGCTGCTGCTGTTGTTGCAGCATTTGTTGCTGCCGGTGTTGCTGGTCATACTGCTGTTGTCGTTGCTTCTGCTGCATCTGTTGCTGTCTTTCTTGCCCCTGTTGCTGTTCCGGGTGTTGCGACTCTGACCTTGGAGATGGCGTGTCTTTGACGGCCTGCTTATCAGGCACCGCCTTCGAGATGGTGGTCGGTGCTCGCATCTTGCGCATGCCCATGTACGCACCGGTTTTGTGCATGATCTCGTTGAGAATGACAAAGACCCTTTGCTCGCGTGGGACGTTCTGGTCCAGGTGGAAGACATAGTCGAGACAGGCCCAGATCCTGTCGGCGCGGGGGTGCTGCGGCCGGTAGAATATCTCAGTCGCCAGCAGAAGGGCAATCTGGTATTGCTGGTAGGCGCCCAAGTACCATGCCCAGTCCCGGAAAGCAGGGTCTGTCTCTAGCCGGATGGCGATCTCGATGATCATGACGCCGCTCATGATCAGGACGTTGTTCAGTCGTTCGGGCATAGGGTTGGCCGTGTTCGCATGGTAGGGATGCAGCACCATGGCGTGCAGTCGATAGAGAAGCAAGTCCATGACCAACTTGGAATAGCGACAAATGGGGATGCGCTCGTCCAAGAATCTGTTGTACTTTTCGTGCATGGACCTGCGAAAGTCTGCAATCTTCTTGAGGACTGCCGTCAGGTTTGTCTTGCGTGATGCCAGTTTCCGCCGGTCAGACCAAATGACGCGCATCATCTCGTTGATCTCGAAGCGTACAAGCGGGAGCAGTGTCGATGTCCAGCGCTGCGTTTCTAACTCTACTGGAGATGTTGCTGTCTCTGCTGCAGTCAACTCGTCCTCCTCGCAGTTGAGCGGCAGCTTGGTGTCGTAGTCGTCGCGTCGGATGGCTGGTCTCGGTCCCTGAGCTTCACAGGTCCGGATGTCGAGGAAGCAGAGCTGGTGCCAGATCAGTCGCCGCACGTGGGCCTCCAGCGGGTTCAGCCCATATGCTTCACCGTCTCGGTGGAGGCCCATGCACTCGGCCATTCTGATGGCTGTGCCCACAAGCACTGAGTGAGCCCTGGATATCTCGTCCCTGCACAGCGGCAGCAGATACATGACGAACGCCTGGAGAGTCTCCACTCTCGTCGTTCGCAGAAAGTTGGCCCTGCTCAGCGCTGTCTCGGCCCCCATCTTCATGAATTGCACATAGTCGGTGTGGATTTCAGCTTCATCCATGCTGACAGCGGCGCTGAACCAAGCGGCAAAGATGACTGCTTGGATCGAGGCCCGGGGCTCAACGCCGTTTCCGACGTCGCTCCAAAATGTTGCATACGAGGCTTTTAGAGAGGGCCAGTGGGCACATCGCGCGATTGGGTGAACGGCCTCGAAGTAGCGTTGCATCAGATGGTCTCCATCGGATCGGGTGGGTAGAAGCTTGACCAGATCAGGAGACCGGATGCCTTGACCAAAAAAGACACCGCTTGTGGGAGGAATGTAAGTAGCGCCAGGCATAAGAAAGTCAGGCATTCGTGTGGAACCAGGCGAGCCGTCGGACGCATCGTCTATTGTTGCTGGTGGTGCTGGTGGTGCTGGTGCATCTGAACGGAGCGTGCGGGACCCAGTGATGCCAGCTTGGATCTTGGAGCAAGTTAGCCTTCACACGTGCATAACGAACAATGAGAATGAATACCTCTTCCGCGATGCGCGGCCGATTCAATCCCCCAATGCGCTCTGTGATTCTCATGCGACCGACGCGGACACCGAGATCAAGCACGTCGTCGATGCAGCCCGTTCCGTCGTCTGCTTCATTGTCGTACGTGAGATCAAGGCCAACCATGGGACTGGCCTCCAGGTCGCGCTGCTCCTCCTCGTCAAAGTCGGGGTCGACATCGTCGGCTACTATCCTCTGCAGGTCTCGCTGGCCGGCGTGCAGAACGAAACGAGAGGACGACTTCGTTGCGTTCGTGCTCCGCTTGGCAACATCCGTTTCGAGCTGCTTCTCGAGAGACCCCTGCTTCTCCTTGATTCGTGTCAGACGCGTTTGACTATCCTCGTCGAGTTTTGAGGCAATGTAGACGCAATCTCGAACAGATTTGGTACAGTTCTCGCACGGCTGGCGTTTGTTGCACCCGAGCTTGCGGCGTCGACATTCGAGGCATGATGTAATCATGCGCATACGCCGGCGAACAGGCCTGATCGGCGCACTGCTTGAAGTAGCGGCGGGAGTCAACGACACTCCTCCTGCATCGGCAATTTCTCCTCCCTCTCCTGCCGTTGCTAATGCTGCTCGGAATGCATCTGCTGCTGCAGCTACTGGCAAGCCTCCTTGCCGTGAACTCGGTGGCGGCACATCAGCGTCTGCTCTTCGCCACCGCTTATTGTTGGTGTCGGCCCTGGCCGATGCAGCGCTGTTGACCACTTGCGGCATTTGGGGTGGGGCGACCGCACGGTGTAGTGGACGGGTCCCGAACAGTGGCTGTCGAGACAGGTGCGAATCTGGGGCAGTGGCACGCTGCCCCGCGTCGGAATTCTTCCTGCTCTCCATCTGTACAGGAGAAACTTGCTGAGAACGTAGAGGTATAGAGATACTCAATGTCGTTGCGGAGCAGCGTCTCACAGAGAGATCATCGTCATCCCAGGATACCTCTATTCCAGCGGAACGCGCCCTGTAGTGCGGGCTTCGGGGAGAGTTTTGGAGATCCGCGGGTAGCAAGGTGGAGGTACTTGGGGTACCGTTGAACAGATGGGCTGAGTCGTTGTGCGAGGATCCAAGGTGTCTGGGTAGCTTACGATGCCGGGCAGAGTGATTTTGTGCGCTTCCTTGACGGGAAGGTGCGTGGGAAACCAAGCGACGGGAATGGCAACGGTACCTACCCCTTTCAGGTAGTATGGCGATTGTGGAAGGAACGACGAGCAGACAAGAAAGACACAAGGAGCTCCGGCTTGATGGACTTGGACAATGGAAGTCGTGTTATCGAGCATGTGCATCAGTCGGGGAATTAAGAGGTTGGCATTGTTGTTTGTGCTGCATGTTCGGGTCCGTTCAGCTCGAGTGTTGCTCGAAAGGGGAAGTGACGATCCGATGAAGAGCAGAGCCAGAAACTGCGGGGTTGGCTTTAAGAAACGAATGAACTTTTCTGGGCATCATAGGATGAGAAATAGAAACGGTGAGAAACTGTGGAATCAACTGGACACGTTGGCTTATGTATTTCTCTCTCTCGGTGGATGTTCATGAAGCAAGGCGTCTATGCGCGGCCCATACGTAGTATGTGTAGTGGCAACGCTCACGATCAGCCGGCAACTGCTGCTTCTTGCATGGATCGGTCGCGCACTAACTGCTAGTGGATAACTTTGATCACGTCTGGAGTGGCTGGCGGCTATCAGATAGTGCTATTCTAACTCGAGTTGACTGCCGAGTATGAGCAAACTTAGCGCCTAGCTACACCACACCATACCATCCCTTTCCCAAGAGCCAGGTACCAGAGCTCGTTCATGCCAAAATGAAAGCGCTTTTTTTTTTTGCCTTCGGGGCTTCTCCGGCAGGGTGATGCCCTTGTGTCACGCAACGTGCGCAAGTCGGGCGCCGGGTGCTAAACTTGGTCCCGACAGGACAGCGCTGACAACCGACAGGAAGGGATCTTGTGTCCACAGACGGTGCTCGAGCTCGGTTTGTACATACAGTACCATGACTCCAGGAGTACCATTTAGATTTGAACGTTAGCGGGGTATGTCATACCTGCGGTTTCCTCCAGCTTCGCGCATGCGAATCTATCACGCCCGACCAGATTACTGGGCCTGTTGAACATTCATAGCCATTTCCGGCATCGAACGCCTTCCATGCAGAGCCTCTACTTTTCTTGATTATTATTGGATACTGCTTCCGCTCGATTGTTTTCCTTCTCTCCCCTCCCGTATTTTCGCCCATCCCTCGCTTCACTCTACTTCACCCAACCATCCCTTGGACATTTGAGCGAATCGTATCTCGAGCGTAGCGAAGACCAGGATCCTCCCGCATGTTTTATATGTGGACTTCCCCATGTAAGGGAAATCTGTGGATGTCCATATGAATGCCAGTGGACCTGTTATCGGGCGACTGATTATGTAAGTCCTTACTGTTTTACGCCCGGTGAACGACATCAAACGGTATCTGTTAGGACGGGCTGAAGCTCCCGATCTGGCACTTCGGCGGAGGAGGCACGCCTATCGGGCGCCTGTTGTCTGGCATTCCACCTACCGACGCCACACTGACGGTGAAACATGGGCAATGGGTCCCGAGTCGGCGGCAATGTGGTGGTTCAGCTGGAAGCATGTCGTTACTATATGGAGTAATCGGAGCTTTGCCACAGGCATTCGCCGTTTAAAACCCCTTACTTTACGTACGGTAACTTTCTTTTCGTTCCCTCAGCTAGATTCGAAACATCAGCCCACCAAGCCAGGGACAATAGCAAACTACTTGAAATTATGTAATGATCAAGCATGTGAACAGACAGCAAAACAACCTTCTCCGTCGTGCACGGTGAGCGATGGTTGGAATGGGACACATGCATATGCCGTCACATCACGGCACAAGGTCGATTTGTGCTGGGAGGGGAAAGGAAACTTGCAGCATCGAGATAAGGCCCACCACCACATCCCCATCAGCCACCAACCACTAGCCACTTACAAAGGAATCGTGTAATCCAGCCATCTGGTCCAGCCAGTCAAAAGTCTACCTACGTCGAGTCCCTGATGTTTAGATGCATGCTAGGTACCGACAGCCAGTCAAAAACGTGCAATCCCGAGCACACATGATGCTGCTAGCCAGACTAATTTGTGTAACATAATTAACTACATTGAGATGCCGCACCGCTGCCCCGGCGACCTACAACTCAGCTCTAAGCTCAGCTCTGGCGGAGATGACGCCAAGCCCACCAGAGAGGAACGTGAACTCCCAAACACATGCAATGCTGCCTGCTAGCTGTGTGTAACATACGTCGTGTGTAATGCTGCCGGCTGCCTTGTGGAACACGCATACACGATCCGTCTCCAGCCCCACCACTGGAGCCACACAGCTGCCCCTCGACCCCCACAGAGATCCAGACACAGAGATCCCGCGCCATAGTTCCACTCCAACCGACATCAAACCGGACAGATTCTTGACTTCCCAATAATGTGGAATGTCGAGCGCGCAGGTAAATGCCGTCTGCTGCCTCGCAGGACGTACCTTCCTCGATGGTGTGTGGAATACCAACATCTGCGTCGACTTCAATCGACTTCAATCCAGAGAGATACGCTGACTTCAATTCCTCCGATTGCTGCCATGGAGACGCGACCCTATCCGGGGAAGCAACTCGACTTCCGCCTGCTGCCTTGTGGAACATGGATACGCATGCGCCTCCGTCAGCGGGACTGGATACAGTAGCTATCCTCGATCTTCCAGAAGCCAGCCTCTCAGCAGACAATAGCTCTAACGTGTGTAACATGCACTTACATCCCGCCAGCCCGGACCTCAACACTTGGGCATTCGAACCACCTCGGAACTGCTACTCTTGGCGTCCTAAGGCTCGGATCGTGCGTCGTCAGTGGCAGTGGCAGTGCATGGTCGATAAAGCTGAACACCACAAATCATGATCCCCGTGACCATGGGACCCGCTTGGTCTGTTTATCCATCTAATCACTAGCCTCGCAACAAAGGAAGCATGCATCATCTCTTTCAAGTTCCGTGCAACTAGCTTATTGTTGCTGTGTAACTCCGGCATGCACATGCACATGGCATGTATCCCATGGTACGATCATTGGCACATCTCTCCTCCCCAACATACCTGCTCATCCGTTACAGTGGGAGTGCCAGGAACAACGTGTTGTCCCGATATCAACGTCGGTGACAGACAGCATCAACAAGCTCCTCCGGCATTCACTAGGCAGCTTACAGAGAAGGATGAACGGTATCTGTCGGTAAGTAGAGCTCGGTCACTTGAGAGCTACTAAACGTAAAACCAGCCCTTGTCCGGTGATGATGACAGACCATCAGGTAATAGATCACGCTCTCCGAGTCCCTGTGCTACATGTACATACTGTACATGCCATGGCCCGTCTCTTTTTTGACCGTACCACTTCACGACCACCTCCTCCCATCCTTTACCCGCAACTCTCGGCACCCATCAACGATCACAGTAGTATGATGCATGCTTTGCTGCCAGTTGGCTCCCACTCAAGAACCCGGGCAAAGGGAGAAAGAGAGGAATAATTAAGGAACAGGAACAAAGATTAGAGAACACAGAAAGATCAAGAGGCAGTTCAAATTTCCCTATCCGATGGCTGCTCTACCCAAGACTGAAGGAAGGAGTAAAACGAACAACAAGCCAGTAATTACCTACCGTGACCCAACTTTCGTAGGGCAAACAATCTTATGGCCACGTACCCCAGCCCCGGACCGTGAGAGCACCACCGTCAACTGACTGGACAAACTGCTATTGCTGGGAACCGTGTGGGTGACGGATCACCAACTAAAATTTAGATCAGGCTGTGAGGATACTACTGCGAGACATATATACATACATACATACATACATACATACATACATACATACATACATACATACATACATACATACATACATACATACATACATACATACATACATA